>JANZLQ010000079.1:407993-429015 GCA_026212715.1 Elanus axillaris
CCCCCCCCCCCCGCCATTCTATCTCGTATACTATAACATTGCAAGAGCTATTACTGAATGTAAACCAGAAAAGGTGTTTCAGATCCAGTGTCTCTTCGTCCACTCACAGCAATCATAACAATTATGCACAAATTCACATTAATGACTACTTATTTTCAAAGGAAGCTGCTGCTTGGCTGGCATGAAGGTGAAAGCATGAACTGACACAGCATACTAAATACTGTATTTCATGTTTTTACCTACATTGCTAGCCCAGCAAAAATGCATGAAAATTATTTTTCTATACAGTCTCAGCCTGTATAGAGTCTCAATATAGTCAACAGTCTATACTGATGAGATATATGCAGGTAAGTCTGTCTGATTCAAAACATCTCTCATGCAAGTTGATCCAGCTTAGGACTGACTGTTTAACAGCTGACCTGTTCAGCTGCTGTGTATAATAATGATTCTTCATTCATGTGTGAGAACAAACCCCCTATCTTTACTAGGATTGTTCCTGTGCAAAACAGAGGTAAGTGACAACAGAGTCAGTTCCAAGTTACTGGAATAGTGCTTTTTGTATTAGACTAACCACATCCAGGCTAGAGGTGAGGAAGTACCAGTAAGGGCTATCACACTGCCACATGTGAAGACTTCACATTTAACTGAGGGAGGAACATAATCTTTCCGCTGCACAACATTACAATTCCCTGGAACTGCACCTATAAGGAGCTCTGCATGATCCAATTTTAATGAATGTCTTCACAAACAGTGGCCATATGCAGAAGTCATTTATTTTTTCTGCAGGCTCAGCAATGTCTGAGTGGTTAGATATATGCAAAACACAAACTAAAATTTAATGTTGAGAAAATATGCTATATTTTCCACTAACTACATTCGTTTAGGAAACAGCAGTTCTCGTTCTAATCTCAGTGGGGTTACTCGTGTTCTGCACAGTGTATGTTCAGACTCAGGCAACAGTTTCATTCTGGGCTGCACTTCAAAGAAATGATAAAATACGCATTCTCCTCCTCTGTTTTGTCACAGATAATGAGTGCAGGGAAGGCTTCTTCTTGAGCTTTACAAGGGAAAGAATAGTGTTGTTCAATAAGCTGGTGACTGAAAGCAAGCATGATGCAGTTTTATCTTGATACCAATCAGCTTTTATTTGCATCTGCACGTAGCAGTTATGTGTTATCATTATCTCTGTCTTCCTTCTTGGAAGATTTTAAGTGTCCGTGGACACACAGCTGTCTCAGACTACCTCCCACAGTGTCCCGGCCATACTTCGCTGTGCTTTGTGCGCAGGGGCAGGTTTCCAGCCCTGGTTCTTCCAGAGACAGGACATTTCTTGCTGCCAGTGCGTCTGTTGTTTTTCTCCAGCTTCCCATGGCACTGTCTCAGGAGAGTCACACTTCCCCAGCTCCTCAGTATATCTGTGCTATGTAATCTGGGTGGGTACAGCGTGATGGACAGCAGGATGCCACGTGTTCCCCCAGAATCTGAGTGTATCTAGGTCTTTTCCTGTGGCTGGCTGGGAACATGGAGTGCTTGGTCTGAGTGTCGTTGTCGGCAGAATTACTTGAACCGGGCTGTTTGATGTAAAGATTACCACACATTCTGCAAATGTCTGACCACATATAATATTGGGGTCAGCTTTTCTGATTTGGTTCTAAGAGCTGGCTTCATCCTCACCTTTAACCGTAGATATTAATGAATTTACCTGAGCAATTGCACCTTTCTCTGGGCTTTGGCATATACCCCTGGGATAGGAGCGGGTGTGTAGAAGTACGTAGATGTGGAGGTGAAGGTGGACCAGGCTCCAAGCACCTTTTAACCCACTGGAAGACTTTCTACAACAGGGAACTTCTCCACTTGACCTTGTGCCCCACTATGCATGCGTGTTGCAAGATCAGCACGAGTCTCTAATGTGCTTTTTCTGATCAATTTTTCCATGGAGTAAGACTCACTGCTGTTTGTCAGCATTGGCTGGGCCAATGGACTAATATGCATATTTAGTCGTCAAGGAAATACAGTTAGAATACCATAGTTGATAGCTTTAGAATCATTTGCAACTCTTAGCCTGAAATTTTTTTGAAGCTTTAATTTATTTTGGACAAGTTGAGAGCAATGAAAAGTCATGGTATTTTTCCAAATTGCAAACAAACTCAGAATTACCCATCTGGATTATCAGCTGAGGAGACTTCTTCAAGCCTGCTTCTCACCTACAGTCACACTAATGATTGAAATGACAGCTCTGTGTGAAGTTACTATCCTCTGGCTTCACCCTTTTCATTGTTCTGGAAACTACTCAAAAATAGTGAGATCAGTGCTAGCTGTTCTGATCAAGTACATTGAGCATGGTGATGTTACGGTATCAAATGATTTGGAAGGCTCATTTCCTGATAGAATAAATAAGTGTGGTGATCCAATTTATAATAGGAGAGCATGCAAGGAGCTGCATAAAATGGCCCAGGGTGTGATGACACAAGACACAGAGAATTAAAAATAAACTTTCTAAAAAATGGAATGAGGGGCAGAAGCCTCTTAATATAAGATTTTGTAAGGTACTGGCAGAAAGTGTTGTGCATATAATCCTGTAGTATCTTGCACGGATATAGCAGGGGGTGAGCTGATTTTACTTTTTGTAGCTCAGTAATGCAATACTGCTCATGGCTGCACTGTGGGCTTCAGAACATAAATTTTCTATTAAAAATTTTTTTTTGATTATTTATCTCTTACTTTTGTGAAGGGAATCTTAAGTGTAAATCAGATAGCCAAACTGAAAGTTGCTTAAGACTGTGAGCAGTCTGATATGTTGTCTGGAAAAGAAATGTGAGACTATCATCTGCTGCTCCTCCACTACTTTGCTCTGCTAGCCCGGAGGGCTGCCCTATGCCTGCAGTGTGGTGGTTGAGTACACATCTCTGTTTCACCCATCCTGGATTTTCTGTGTATGGGACTGGGAAGTGTGGGAGAGGAAGAAGATTTCTGGGAACTTTGTGCAAGGCAAGAAGATAATAAGCAAGGGAGTTTTGTTTTTGCATAGCTTAGTAATGTTTTTTTCTGGTTCATAGCACTACATAACTCAAATGAAGATTATAAGCCACAGCAAATATTCTTTAGCATATGCAATTTCAATTTATTGCAAAATTCTATTTTAGATATTTAATCCAAAGCGGAAATTCTGTAATATTCTTCCCCCCCATCTACTTTTCTAGATACATATTGTGAAATAACATTGTTCCAGATTTGCAGCATGTAAAATAATACGGCAGTAAGACAGGATGATAGTGCATTAATGGACTATACATACATACTTAGAGGTACAATGTATATGTAAGGCTGAAGGCCAAGGGCTTTAATCACCTGAAATGACTGTTGATGGTCCATTAGGATGTAACTAGGTACATGTTACTTCTGTATTAATAAGAATAGATATGATCATCTTAATCTGTGGGAAAAGAAAAATGTATAATGTCGCAGAGATGAAGGCCAAGCAATTAATTAAAAGGTAAAATAAAGAAGCAATACCTCTGGAATGTTTTAAAATGTTTTCTAAATGTGCTTGCTGTTTGTAATAAGCACAGTTTGGGCGTTTATTTACCAGTCTCTATTTTTTCACCTTCTGAGAAGATTTATTCCACATGGTCCTGTCTGGATTTCCATTCTTCCACAGGAAGTGCCTGAAGATGCAGCTAAGAGCTTTTGCCTACCATGTCATCAGACTCATGAGGAATGGAAAAGTTCATCCAAATTCAATGTACTAGTAAAAGCTACTTATGCCAGCTTAGTATGGTTTGGCATTCAGAAGGTGAACATACCACTGTTGTGGATGGCATTCTTGGATGTCAGTACACTTAGTGAACAGATAAAACTTTACATCTACAGAGGTTAAGTCCTCTGGAGCACAGGTGAGATTAGTGTTCTCCATACAAATCATTATTCCCATGGTATTTTTTCCCCATTTGTTTAGATTAAAAAGATACAACCTAAAGACATTGAAATCAAAACATGATTTTTAGCATTTTTTATGAATGAAAATGCTTTTGTCGATCTAGAAGTAAAAAGACAAATGAAATGCAGTCTTGAGGAACTGAAATCTATTTGCAATGTCTTAAGTCTCTAAAAAAGTTATTTCAAAGAATGATGAGAGAATAAGATGTGATCAGAACAGAAATGTAAAGGATGTCTACAAGAATGTCAACCTAAATGTCAGTTAAGGGTTTGCTTTATCCTGCATTCTCTCCCTGTCCTGTGTAAAGGAAATGAGCTAGTTACCAGTTACCAGCACACTGGTAAATAATGAAAATGAATACCAGTGAAAACACCCTGCAGAAATTAAAGACAGAAGCTGGGAGAAGGAGGAAAGTCTCTGAACCTGCTGGCCATGGATCAAAAGGAAACAATGCAGTTAGAGATGGATTAATCCTGTTGAAAATTTAAAAAGTCACACGGACAGTTGCCCAAACTTGAACTGAAGCTCAACCTTAAATTTATTTTTCATGTTTATGCCTTGTTATTTTTATGGTTCAGGTGGAGTCTTGAAGAAGAATGGCCAGAACAGCATATGAAAAACTGTTCTTAAACAGCTATTATTTATAGTTTTATTATAAGCAAGAAGAATGGAAAATCTTGTGAGAAAATACAGTTGGTATTTTTTTTTTCAGGATGTTCTGTCTAACTTATAGGCTCAGAAAGTCTGAATAATTTAGAAAATATAAATTTTGCATCTTTCCCTGACCAATTGCTAGTTGCTTTTTACCTCTGTACCTTACAGAAACAGAAGACAAAGGTAAGTGGGATGAATAGCAATTTGATCATTTTGAAGTAAAGAGCATGGAAAACTCTAAAGAAAGAAAAAAAAAGAAACTGTTTGGAAATCTTGTGTCAAGTACAGCTTTGTTTTCCCTTTTGTCTTTTTATTCTATGATTGCCTAATGTAGAGGACTACAGAAAATGGACCTAGACTCTTCTGGGATATATGAAATGATCTGACAAGAGGCAACAGACACAGTTTGGAACACAGGAAATCCTGACTTAAGAAAAAAAATAAATGTCAGCATGGAAAATTTTTGGAATACGTTGCCCAGAGAGGCTGTAGAGTCTCCAACCTTGGAAATACTCAAAACCCGACTGGACATGACCCTGAGCATCCTGATCGATATTAGCCTTGCTTTGGGAAGGGCGTTGGACTAGAGACCTCTGGAGGTCCCTTCACCCAAAATTACTCTATAGTTTTTTGTGGTTTTAATAATAATATTATGTAAGTTACTTTCATTATGATATGCTTCTGAAAGAAAAACCATATATGTATGTGGCAACTGCAGACAAAAAAAAAATTAACCTAGGAAATATTATGGTATGTTGAATCTAGCTTAGCATGATAATATGTGAAATTAATATGTCAGTGTGGACCAAGTAGAACAACTAATCCTTTAAAAAGAAGTTATTTTTCTTACATGGAAGCTGAAACAGAAAAATTATTTGGTAGATGTTTAATAGTTAAATTGATTTGACGCTGGTTTACCCACATCCTAATTGATATAGTAGGATTATAAATTTATATATTTACCTTAGTGTCAAAGAGGTCGTATTTGCAAAGTCTGCATTTCAGTGATGGGAGAAACCTTTCACATAATATAAATTAAAATTAGAGGAAAATATGAAATAACTGTTCAGTTAGGATACAATCATCAGGCCTGCTGTGCAAAAGGTGTCCTGCCATCAATGTATATGTTATAGTAGAAAAGGGAATTAATCTGTCAAACTGTCTAGGCCAGTACCTAGCCAATGGATCTAGACTGGAATGCATGGGAGGCAGAAGAGCTCAGACTTCAGCTAAGGAAAAGACTAACAAGTTTATAATTTGAAATAAATTCACCTTTTGTTCAGGTGAATTGAATGTGCTTTAGGCAGGGAAGTTACGAACCAGGATAACATTGCACTGGAATTTTGCTTAAATACATTATCCCTTCCTACATCCCCCAGCTCTGCAGTTCCCAGGCATGCATGTATTGTTTGTGCAGACTGCTTAAATGTTTTTGTAAGGCCTCTTGAAACACTGAGGGAGGTGGATGTCTGCCATGCAAGGAAGAAGTACAACCAGGCAGAAACACACAGCTGAAGATGAGGTCTTGGTACATTAGAAGAGTCTTTGCGATCTGCAGTGAGCTGGTCTCAGTGCTGTGGCTAAACACACTTAAAGGCCAGGGAGAGAAAACCCCTCCTCTCACCTCAGCTCCTTGTGGAGGTGCAGAGTTCTTCGCTTTAGGTGTAATACAGTTAACTCTCAGTTATATTTCTGCACAACTAGCAATTTTGTTGTTGATACAAAAGGCACAAGAACTTTTTCTTCATTGACCTGTACAGCCTCTTAGCTATTTACATGTTTAATTTAGGAGGAGTAATGTAATTGTGTGTTGTGACCAGTAGTTATTTTTGCTTTGCCTTTATACTACCTTTCTAAAAATGCTTTGTCCAGGCTTGGCTTGAGTTCATCTTGCAGCATTTGTGTAGACACAGCATTTTGTTTTATTGGCAATCTTTCTATTTCATATTGAGAAGTAAGCATTTGAAAGACGATTGTATTACAACTTCATATTTGGGACTCAGAGCAATTTATTTGTGTGGGTGGATTTTTCATATGTTACTGTGATTTTCTTTACAAAATCCTCAGGAAAAAGAAGTCTGGAAGACACATTACATAAGACCGTAACTCATTTTGTACGAGGGAAGGCTTTGCATATGCAGTCTGTGTCTGTTTCAGCCATTCTCTGGAAGTTAAAATAGCTGCAGCCAAGGCAGAAAAATAAGATGTGCACACCACATTTCAGCCAACCGAAACTCCGTGTATAATGTGCTTGAATGACTCTTGAAGCAGTTGAACATTATGTGTCTGACAAGATATAGCAGACGGTATTGTCCTAGCCCTCTCCACTCTCATCTGATAAGTGGCTAGGTTATTTTTTTTCCCATTTGACACTATCATTTGGGAAATTCCTTTTTATCTATGACATGTTTTTAAGCTACAGTACTTCTGTTAAGGATCTAGTGTGTGTACCTTTCCAATATTAAGATAACAAGAAGAATGTTGCTGTAATCTTGGCCTAAGTTATGGCTCTTAAGTTGTCTGTGCACTGAAAAGTAGGTGAAATGTTTTGACAGAGAAAAATATGTGTTGTCAGCTTTGTTTTATCCATGGCTGAGAAGGGAAATGGAAACTATACTTCAGCAGGGTTCAGACACTGATGGCTAAAATGATCTTCTGCTAAAACAAATTAGAAGAGAACTGTTCTGCTTTATGCATCATTCTTTTTCCAGTGAAATGCACAACTAAATGAATGGCTTGTGTTTTGGAAAGAAATCTTTAAAATAATGCAAACAGTGACCATGAGAGAAGCACCATCTACATCATAAAATGGCAAAAAATACAGACAATACAGAGTGAATGGTTTCTCTAATAGTGTTGGTATCAGTCGTTTAAATGTGCATAAGGTATAGTTTCTTTATCTTGCAATTAATTTCAGTGTTTTGTGAAAATGTGGCAGTGATAGAAACAGCTCCATAGCTGGAGGCAACCTGAAGTGGAAGAAGGCGCTCATGGCCACAATCCCTTGGGTCCCTGTCAATAAGGGACAGAGTGGACTATTACATGGCCTGTTTTTATCAAACTTGCTCTTTCTGTGCTTGTCTACCTTCTGAATTATTACTGTCAAGAGCTCACTCCACCTGTCAAGTCCTGCTCCAGTCTTCTTCCTATTACCTGCAAGTTCCATTTAGCTGAGAGGTAGCTCAAAGGTTTGTAAGAAAAGTGTCCTGGGTTCCTCTGGGACAGAGTTAATTTTCAGAGGAACCTGGGAGGGGGCACAGCCGGCACAGCCCACCCGAACTAGCCAGGGAGCTCTTCCACACCATGTGCCATCATGCCCAGCATAGAAATGGGGAGCGGGCTGGGGGGCTCTCGGCTTTCGGTGGGAGAAGCAGCGAGCGTTGGGTTCTGGGTGGTGAGCAGTTGCACTGAGCATCGCTTGTTTTGTATATTCTTTTATTTGTATCGTTATCATTATTGTTCTAACGTTTCTTTTTGTGTTGTCCAGTAAATTGTCCTTATCTCAACCCTCGAGGTTCCAGGTTTTTTTTATTTCTTTTCTCCTTTCTGATTCTCCTCTCCATCCCACTGGTGGGGCGTGGGGGGAGTGAGCGACCAGCTGCGTGGTCCTTTGTTACCGGCTGGGCTGAAACCACTACACCCCCCCTTCTCACTTGACCTTTCAAACAATTAATTTAATTATTCCCAAACAACATGCAGTTGTTTTCAATTAGAGGCTAACGCATTTGCCTCAACCTCCAGGAAAATAATAATAATAATAATAACATTGCAGAGAACAAATGAGGTCATTCACTTGGGTTGAAGAGGGTGGCTGGTAATTGCTCAGTGAGTGTAAATTGAGATTAAATAAAATAAAAAAAAACCCTCTCTGCTTGCCGTTGCTGGGAAGAAGCCCTTGTTTGTAAAGGAAAAAAAAATTCATCTCCTCATTAATTTTTTTTCTATTTAAGCGTTAAGCTTTCCTTGGGAGTGCTCAGCCCCTGGGATTTTTTTTCTAGATTGCCCAACTTCTTCCATCGCTAATTAAAGGAGTTGTAAGAGAGGTTTGATGCGGGGTTGTTGGCTCCCAAAGAAATGGCCGTCTCAATATTACTGGCTTGTTTTTAGCCAGTAAAGGCAATGCGCAAGGGCCTGTTGGTGGGAATCAAAGCTCAGAAATTCAGCCTAGAAAGGAAACATGCAGGTAATTAGCTGGCAGGATAATTAGCCATTGGAACAGGCTGCCATGAGATGTGGTAAATCATCATCATCTTCATCCTAAGGGGACTTTTAACATCAGGTTTGGTAGGTGAAGAAATAAAAAGGGAAAATCGTTTTCTCGTTGGAAATTTGTGATGATGGACTTGACCCACCTGAGGATGGAGCTTGGGTTGGGGTGGATGCTCAGAAACAACCTTCAAAGGAGCTTTGTCAGCAGGATGGGGATGTCCCGGTTGGGGGCAAAGAGGAGGCAGCAAGAGAAAATCTCCCTGCCAGAGCAACTGAGCTAAATAAAACACATTTATCCAGAAGGGAAAATAATTTCAATCATTAAAAGGCAAAAAAAAAAAAGAGGGGCGGGGGGAAGAGGTTTTGCGCATCAGGGTGGGATGGCAGCATTATTGGTGGTGTTATAGACTCTACAGGTGCCATACAGGACAATTGTGAGGATCAATGCCTTGCTCTTGGTTTAGCTTTCTCTGGAAAGGTGAAAAAAATCAGGATTTCCCCCTAGAATCCTGCTCTCAGCCTTCCCCTTCCTGGCACCATGAAAGATGGTAGATGGGGACCACCACCGACTCCGGTGAAGCAGCCTCTAAGAGGACGAGCATGGCACGCAGTGCACAAGCCGCCACCTCAATCCACCCATTTAATTGGCCTGACTGAAAATTACAGCTCACCTAACCAACACTGTGACAGTAATTAACATTAACGAGCAACAGCCAGGTACACAAGGCTGTTCTCAACCCACTACAAGAGACCTTCATCTGTGTCTCACTCTTACAGGCAGATTCAAGATGAAGAGCAGCATATTTTTAAATAAAAAAATGAGTTTTCTGCTTTTAAACAACATTTTAAAACTCAGGTTTTAAGGCAGCACTGCAATACGGTCAAACCATTCACCACCTCTGCAGTGAGGACACATTGCTGATGGTCAACCTGGTGGCCACCAGAGCCCGCGTTGAGGTTGCCTCATCATCCAGGTCATTTAATGAAGGTGGTAACCAGGATGGGACCCAGGATTGAGCCCCCTGAGGTTACACCAGCATCCAGCTGGTGGCTTTAGACCACCGAGGAGCAGAACCAGGGCACAAGCATGGTGTGGTTTGATCCCAAACACCCCAGGGTTACCACAGGGATGGAAATTTGGAGGACTTCATTAAAAATCCAGCATTTTTCTCACGTAAGACCTCAATTTGTGGCTTTCATTAGTAAAATAAATTAATTCCACTTCTTTATGGCTGCAGTGGCCTTATTTAATTTTCTGTTATGTAAATGACTTGCTCTAAGCTTAGTTTAAAAGCAATAAGGCTTTGCTGTTGCATTAAAGGCAAGAGTGATATTGCGGGTTTTTTCAGGAGGGCAGGCAACAGCCAGAGCTGGTTTATGAGCCCTAACAATTATTGCTGAAAGCTGTTGGGTTCTTCTTATTAAGGTGAGAATATTAATTTTGATTAACTGAAACCTGAGGAGTGGGTCCGGGCTGGTTGCGGGTGGCATTTAGTGGGACCAGGTGGCCCGGAGTGAAGCTAAAGTCCCCTGTGGCACAGGAACCAGGGACCAAACCACCATCAATGTCCTGGAAAGCAAGGCTCAGCTTTTTGAGGGAAAAACTGAGTGTTTCAGAGCATGTGGGACCAGACCAGTGTGGACATCTGGCTTCCAGAAACATCAGCCTGGCTTTAATTCAACCTCCATCACTCAACCTAATGGGGAGAACAAAGAATTGGGGTTCCTGTAGCCAAAAAGAGCAAAGCCTGTTGCCATGGCAGGAGCATCTCCCATCCCACCTCGCTGCCATAGCAACAGGGACTCGATAGGAGCATCATCCCCCTCTCCCCCACTGTTAAATTTGGGTGAGATGACTCTCCCCACACCCCAAAAGCAGGGCAGGATCCTGCCAGGCTAAGGGACAGGCAGCTGCCTGCAGTAAAGGCTCAAATTAGATCACACACACACACAAACCAAATAGTCTGCTTAACAAATCAGTTGCGCAATTAATTTCTGCAAGTGCTGTGACACCACCAGCCAGGAATTACCTGCACCCAAGCGGTAATTAATTGCAGATAAACCCAATCAAGAAAGGGAAGACAAGCAGCAAGTCACAAAGGGTGCAAGTTGGGGGGGGTAGGAAGAAAATAAAATTTAAACAAGAAAAAAGGGGACGAGGAAGCATTCAGCATCCTTCCCCTTTTTTCTTTTCCCTTCCACCACCTATTTTATGGCCAGCAACATGCACTGAGCAATGGATAATTCCTTACAGAGAACCTTGAGGCTTCAAAAATTTAAACCAGGAAACTTTGCTCTTGGAGCAGCTCCTTACCCCCGAAGCATCATGAGGCCAGTTAAACCACGCTTATTTATTATTTTCTTTGCCTGGAGAATAAAATGCAACATGCCACAAAACTAAAAATACCATCAAATCACTTTAATTAGAAGGGGCCCCGCTAATAACCCTGCTTGAGCCTCATGTAGTGCACAGGCTGATAATTAATGCATTTTAAATGGATTTAGACAGCTGAAAGCTCCTATCGTCGTGGCATTTGCCTCCACAGGGTGTGTGTGGGTGCGAGCCACTCTGTATTTGCTTTTCTCCAAGTGTTTTCAGCCCAAAAAACACACCAGAACAAGCCACAATTCCTAAAACAAGGTCTCTTATTATATTAAGGCAGCACCTTCTAGTCATGTTGGGAGTGAGCATCCTCTAAGGGGCCACTCGGGTCACTTGTTATTAATATTGGGGGGGTGGGGCGGGAGGGTTTGAGTCCTGGTGGTGGTAAACTCCTGGCATGGGCCGCTCCGATGCTTTTCCCACGAGATACAGAAAGAAAAGGAGATGAGGCAGGGATGACTGATGTAGGAGTGCCACATGCTGGCCATGCTGTGCCAGGCAGCGTCACAGGCAGGAGACATCCCCGAGACCCCACAAACATGCCTTTGTTCTGTAGCCCCCAACCCACGCTGCATCTGGGGGTGCAGACGCCAAATCAGGCACCCACATGGGCACGGGAACCCCAACCTCCAGCAACATGCTCCAGGCCAGCACTGACTTTCTCCAAAAAGCTATTTATTTACAAAGGGGTGAAATCAGGTTGTCCCTACGCAAGCATCAGTGATGAGCTGCAGGAGCCACTAAAATACCCCTAAAACACCAGATCCCTTTTGGAATCCAGCCAGACTCACCCAAGAGTAACTGAGGTAGCAGTGTAGGGGGGCTTTCCCCCCCATTATGGGGGTCTCCTGCGTCTCCCTGGGGACTGGGGAGGACCCTAGCATTCTCTACCACCAGCCAGTGACAGCATCCCGGTGAGCCCCTGGTCACTGGTGCTGCTTCTTGTGCCGAAGGATCTCCGTGGGGGTGAAGGAAAAATTCTGCTGGCAAACATCACAGTGGTAGGATCTGTGGAGGGCAGAGGTTTTGGACGAGCCTTCAGGCGCTTCTTCTGGGGGGGCTGCAGGAATATGTAGAGAAAAATGGGGATCAGAAGGAAACCAAAGCCCTGCAAAACCCTTTTCTTCCGCACCCCCAAAAGGGGGCCCTCAGTGGCATCTTGAGGGGCACTGCTAAAAGCTGGTACGAACACAGCCTGGCTCACTGCCAGCCCCTCTCCTTGGTCACCACAGAGCAGAAATGCTCCCCCCAGGCTGGCTGTCCCCAATTGTCCCTTGTCACAGCCCCTTGGTGGGGTTGGGGGAAGGGAGAAACTCACCCTCAGAGGGCCGGCAAGCACTTTCGTGGCACATGCGCTCCAGGGGGGTGAAGGGCATGTGGAGATCGCAGTGTGGACACGTCCAGAAGCTCCGCAAGCAGTCGCTGTAGAGGTCCATGTCCGTCTGTGGGACACAAAGGGTGAAGGGGATACTCGGACTACTGCCGGGGTAGGGGAGGGTGGCAGGCAGAGCAGGAGAGAGGTGTACTCACAGCCAGGCAGTTGTAGGTGAGAAAGTCTGTCACCCTGTGGCCGCCTTTCACCTCGTCAGGCTTCATTTCCGTCCCCTGGAAAAGCCCTGGGAGCCGGGGAGCAGCAGCCACGGTTTGGGGACCGATGTAGAGGTTCTGTTTCTCCAGCCCGGTGAGCTGGCGCAGGCGATACAGAACCTGCAAGAGGACACAGGGATGGTGGGGAGACACACCAGCTCATCCTCCTTTCTCAGCCTTCAACCTGATGCAAGGCACCAGAGATGGATTAAAACCACTTGCACCATGCTCACAGCCACATCACCTCCATCTGCAGGAACTCCAGCAACCCCCAGCTAAGCATGGATATGTCCCGGGAGCTCGGCCGACGGCCCGAATCCTCTCCGCGACCTTCCAGCAACTGGTGGAGGAGTTTTTCCCAGGCGGAACGAAGCTGCAGGGCCGTGGAGAGCAGGCGTAGGGCAGAGTCTGCATCGGGGATGGTGATCTCCAGCCAGCCATCTGCTACCAGCCGGGCACAGTCCGCGCTGGTGTCCAATGAACGGGAGAAGAGCAGGAGAGCCTGGAGAATCAAAACGCAAGGGATTTGGGGTGCTGAAGGCTACCAGAGGCCTTGGAGAGGAAGAGGAAGAGAGCAAAAAGCTCACTTTTAGGGCTGGTACCCGGACACAGTTCACCAGGTAGGGTTTGTTGGTCTCCAGCAGCGAGACAAAGGCAAGGAGCTGGTGGTGGCAGCTCAGACCCTCCATTGTGGGGTCTGCGGGGGCAATAAGGAGTGTCTCAGCTGGACCCAAACCTCTCCCCATCCCCAGCACCAGGGATTTGCCAAACCCCTGAGGCCAACAGTGCTTTCATCCAATGTGGAAAAAGCCAGGGAGAAGCAGAGCCAACTCCTCTGGGATTGGGAATGTCCAACCTTTGGTCCCACCACGCTCCAGTCCCTCCTTGGCATGAAGCAACTCCGGGCTGGTAGCAAAGACACAGGTGGGATGAAGCACAACACCCTGCTTGTTCTTGGTGTGAAAAATCTGTAGCAAAAGCAAAACGGGCGTCGAGGGAAAGCGAGGGGCTACCAGGGACCCCCAGGGTGGGAGACAGGGCAGGAGAAGGACAGAGACCTGATCAGAGTCCTTGCGGCTGCTGTTGAGCTGGTCAGGCACAGCCAGCTGAGGGTAAAGCCCCCTGCACAGCACCAGCTTGAGGAGGGCAAGCTGCGAGGAGGAGAGGACTGAGCTGGATACAGCCTGGAGCTCGTCCATGTTGTGGCGGAGCTTAAACTTGACATCCTGCAGAGACAGAGAGGGTGTCAGGGGGCTGCATGCCTTGATCCTCCCTCTCAGGAGAGGAGATGGATGCAAGGGTCACCTGGATATCGATGCTGCGCTCTCCCTTCCCACGGGTGCCACCGTCGTCCTCATCCTCACCAGAGGAGGCGTGTGCTCCATCCTGCAGCCGCAGCACCTTGCGCTTCCGACCTTCCGTCTCCGCATGGGAACGCCACAGCCGGTGCAGCTCACGGCGTTCCCGGTGTCGGCTCTGCCGGCTGTAGCTGTCACTGGGCTGGCTGGAGGCTTCCTCCAGCAGCTGGTGGTCTCGAAGAAGCTCCTGGGGCGGTGGGAGAGAGGGTTGCTGAGCCCCCACAGCCGGGAGACAGGCAGGGTGTGGGCAGGCAGGCAAATTCAGCTCTCCTCCGTACCAGCAGTGCCCTCTTCGGATCAAAGGTAAACCCTACCCTGAGGCCAGATCCTGCTCCCCTCACCTGAAACTGGCGTCGCAGGTTGGCGGCCTCGTAAAGCCGATGTTCCTCCAAGCCTCGTCGCCGGCACCATTTCCGAGAGCTACCACTTCGTTCTGATTTCACCTGCTCCAAGACGGCTTGGCTCAGCCCCCGGCAGGGACATGCTGTCCTTCCCACCTCTCCCTGCACCACAAAATCAGCCCCCACCACCACCCAACAGCCTCCCACATAGACTCAAGCACACCCCACCTCAAAACAGAGTCTCCTGCCCTCCCCAAATATGTCTCATCTCTCCACCTTAGGCAGGAAACCCACCTGGACCCACTCGTTAAAGATGTTTAGCAGCGTCAGGGGGTCACCATGGGAGCTCTCGAGGGGCCGTCGGGCCGTGACGCAATCAGGATTGGGGTGAGCAGGTCGCAGGAAAGGGGACTGCACGCTCAGCACAGCCGCCACAGTTAGGGTGGGCTCGGCCAGTCCTAACAGAGCACCCAGGACCAGCATCTTGCCTGCATGGTGAGGGCAGGGAAGGCAGCGAAGGCAGGGGAGACTCCCACTCCTCATACCATCACTTCTGTTTCAAGGGGGGGTGCCCCGAATTACTCACCAACCACCACGTCCACCGGAAGCTGGGCCAGCAGGTTCCCAATGGGTGTCAGGTCTTCAGCCTCATCCAGGGCTCCCTGGTCCTTCAGGTACCGCACGGCCATCTCCAGGCTGGATGAGGGAGGAGGCTCCAGGAACGGAAAGGTCCGGGGGTCGCCCAATCCCATGCTCTTTAACTGATAGAAAAGCACACACAGAACAAGGCTGGCAATGATGGGAAGAGCCCAGAGGTTTACAAAGCCCCCTCAAGAGCCATCACACCCCAACACTTGAGCCGCAGCCTGGTCTCACACTTGGCTGGCTGGCTTTCCTCTCCAAGATCTCCCCAAATCTCCCCTGAGGAAACCCCAAGGCGAGTAGAGGGATCCCCAACTTTACCTGGAGCACCAGAGCATCAAGCGCTACCCGCTGAATCTCTGGCACGGGGTAAGGGGAAAAGGCATCGTAGTCGGATTCAGCGTAGAGCCGGTAGCAGACGCCAGGGCCAGTCCTGCCAGCACGTCCCTTCCGCTGCTCGGCGCTTGCGCGGCTGATCCAAAACTCCTGCAGCCGCTGAAGTTTGCCCTGAGGATCGTAGCTCATCTCCTTCACCTTCCCTGGATGGAATAGGAGGGAAGGAGAAACTCTGGGCCATGCAGGAGGGAGAGAAAAGCTTTCTCAACCAGCAGAGAGGGGCATTGAAGGGGGAATTTTTACCAGAATCCAGGACAAAGCGCACACCGTCAATCGTCACTGAGGTCTCTGCGATGTTGGTAGAGAGGATGCACTTACGGATGCCAGGAGGGGGCACGTCAAACACCTGAAGAAGGAGAAACAATGGTCCTACATCAGCACAGCCAGCTCCAGAGAACAGCAAACCTCCAGAGAAGGGAGGCTGCACTTCAACAGCACCCACAGTCAGGGTGAAGCTGGGCTGAGCTCTGGGATTTTTCACTCTGCAATGCCAGGGTGCCAAATTCTACCCAATTCTCAGGGTCAGACCCTCACCCACCTTGTCCTGCTCTGCAACAGAGAGGGTGCTGTGTAGGGGGAGCACAATCCAACGTTGGGTATGCGCAGCGTAAGCCTGCGCCGCCTCCAGCACCGCGCCAATCTCAGCTACCCCGCTCAGGAACACCAGCAGGTCCCCACGTTCCTCCGGCGGGTACTTGTGATCAATAGCTTGCAGCACCCGCAGGTACGGGAGGGGATCCAGGCGCTCCGATTTCCCCGATTTCCCGACCACAGATGCTTCTTCCTTAGGGATGGGCTGGTAGATGACCTGCAAGAGCAGAGACGGGAAGGACGTTGCCTCCAGTTAGACACAGCGAGAGACTCGCGCCCACCCCATGCTGGGATTCATCCCAAAAATCCCCCACCATCCTCACCGAGATAGGGAAAATCCTTCCTGGCACCTGCAGCACCGGGGCACCCCCAAAGTACCCCGAAAAAAGACGGATATTGATGGTTGCTGACATCAGCACCAACTTAAGGTCCGGCCGAGCGGGAAGGAGCCGCCGCAAGACCCCCAGGAGGAAATCGCTGTGCAGATGCCGCTCGTGAACCTCATCGGCGATCAGGACGTGATACCCAGGCAGCGTTGGCTCCCGCTGTACCTGCCGCAGCAGCAGCCCTTCTGTCAGGAAGACAATCTTGGTGGCGGGTGAGCGGGTACTCTCAAAGCGAATCTGGTAGCCCACCTAGGGCAGGAAGAGCAGAATGGAATAAAATTGAATAAAATCAAGTAAAAGAGAGCATTTCAGTTGGAAGGGAGGGAGTACAACAACCATCTAGTCCAACTGCTTGATCACTTCAGGGCTGACCAAAAGCCAAAGCGTATTATCAAGGGCATTTTTCTCTTAAACAACAACAGACGGGGGGCACTGACACCCCTGAGAAGCCTCTCAAGGTGTCTGACCACCCCCTCAGTAAAGAAACGTTTCCTAATATCAAGTCTGAACATCTCTCCATGCAGCTTTGAACCAGGGACCTCTTCTTCCTCCAGAGAGTCAACAGCACCTCCCAGTTCAGTATCATCAGCCCACGCGCATCAATAAAAATATCACTGTTTTCTTTATACTGACATTTTCAATACTTTTTGAACAGGAGTGGCCCTAAATTTGAGCCTTGAGGAACAGTGCTGCTGCCCGGCTGCCAGCCAGACATAACCCAGTTCACTACAACCCTTCTGGTCACCCCATTCTTCACCCAGTAGCACCCAGTAACAGCGTAGGAAGAAAACAGCAGCGCTCAACAGCTCCCAGTTGCCCCTAAACTGGCTGGCGATATCAGCGGCCACCAGCCCACAGCGCTCACCTGGTTACCATATTGGTGCAGGCTCTCAAAGCCCACCCGCTTGGCCAGCGAGATGCAGGCAATACGGCGAGGTTGGGTACAAGCCACGTGGCTGTAACCCGCTGCCAACAAGAACTGAGGCACCTGCGTGGATTTACCACAGCCAGTATCGCCGGCGATCACCACCACTTGGTTTTCAGCCACGGCGCGCAGGAGCCGGTCCCGGTATTGGGAGATGGGAAGCGCTGCTCGTTCCCGTTGGAGTTTGGCCAGTTTGGCGAAGCTTTGTTTTTGGGTGAAGTCCAGGTAGTGCAGCAAAGCAGAACGAAATTTGGAGAGGCATTCCTGGGGCACACCGGAGTCTCCTCGCCGGCCTCGGATCGCTGCCTCCATGTTGGCACTCAGCACTGAGAGGTTGATGCGGTACCGGGGGTCGTATCGGCGGGGCAGGTCGAGGTGGTGGGCGATGGCGGGGGGCTCTGCCAGGTCATGGTGGCTGGGGGTTGGCTCACTTTCAGTTCTCCGACTCTGGAAACGCCGGAGCCGCTCAAAGAAAGCCCAGAAGTTACGGACATCCTCGGAGCCGGCTCCAATATAATCTTGCTCACGGAAATACAGCTCTTCCAGCCGGCGCCGTGTGGCGGGGCAGTCCCAATCCCATTGGGAAGGGGAAAGATCCCGCTCCCGCCGCCGGGATCTGCTCTCCTTCTCCAATGGCATCTCTGTGGTGGGGCAGCCGGTTCTGGAGCTGGGGACCTGTGGCAGGATGGCAGCTGGTGTGAGGTGGGTGTCTGTGCCCAGGCTTGGCTCGTCCTGGGGGTCTGGGGGTGTTGGGGGAGCACCAGAGCCTCCTTCTTGCCCCCAGCTGGGACCTCCAGCTTCCCACATGTTCCGGGACCCCCCATAGGCCAGCCAACCCCCCTAGAATGCCTGAGCACCCTGTACTAGCCCCATGGGACTCCACACGCTCAAAGCCCAGCCACATGGGAACCCCATGCACCCAAACTAAGCCTCCTGGGACCCCTGAGCACACCAATCCAGGACCCTAGGACCCACACACCCCACTGTCCAGTCCCTTGGAACCCCCATAAACCCTGTCCCAGCTCCCTGGGACCCCACACACTCCAGCCCAGCCCCCTGAGACCCCCGTGCATCCCATCCCAGACCCTTGGGACCGCCAGGCACCCTGTCTCAGCCCCCTGGGTCCCTCAGGCACCCTGTGTCAGCCCCCTGGGACACCTGTGCATCCAAACTGAGACCCCAATCCAGCCTTCGTGGGACCCCCCTCACACCCCTGTGCAGCTCCTTGGGACCCCCCACAACCCCATCCCAGCCCCCTGGGACACACACACACATCATCCCAGCCCCCAGAACCACCCCACACCCCTGTCCAGCCCCCTGGGACCACCATGCACTCCATCCCAGTCCCTTGGGATAGCAGTGCACCCTGTCCCAGCACCCTGGGAGCTTCAGGCACCTGGGATCCATGTGCAACCCAAATGAGCCCCCTGGGACCCCATCCCAACCCCAAAAACCCACATACACCCATGCCCAGCCCCTTGGGACCGCCATAAACCCTGTCCCAGCTCCTTGGGACCCCACATACTCTAGCATATCCCCATGGGACCCCCGCGCACCCCATCCCACACCCTTGGGATCCCAATGCACTCTATCCCAGCTCCCTGAGACATTCACACCCCCTGTCCCAGCCCCCTGGGACCCTCAGGCAACCCATGTCAGCCCTCTGGGATGCGTGTGCACCCCAACCGAGCCCTCTGGAAACCCACAGGCCACAATCCAGCACCCTGGGACCGCATACAACCCTGGTTCATCCCCTTGGGATACCACACAACCTGGCCTAGCCCCCTGGGACTCCCATGCACCCTGGCTTACCCCCACGTTCCTCCGGCGGGTACTTGTGATCAATAGCTTGCAGCACCCGCAGGTACGGGAGGGGATCCAGGCGCTCCGATTTCCCCGATTTCCCGACCACAGATGCTTCTTCCTTAGGGATGGGCTGGTAGATGACCTGCAAGAGCAGAGACGGGAAGGACGTTGCCTCCAGTTAGACACAGCGAGAGACTCGCGCCCACCCCATGCTGGGATTCATCCCAAAAATCCCCCACCATCCTCACCGAGATAGGGAAAATCCTTCCTGGCACCTGCAGCACCGGGGCACCCCCAAAGTACCCCGAAAAAAGACGGATATTGATGGTTGCTGACATCAGCACCAACTTAAGGTCCGGCCGAGCGGGAAGGAGCCGCCGCAAGACCCCCAGGAGGAAATCGCTGTGCAGATGCCGCTCGTGAACCTCATCGGCGATCAGGACGTGATACCCAGGCAGCGTTGGCTCCCGCTGTACCTGCCGCAGCAGCAGCCCTTCTGTCAGGAAGACAATCTTGGTGGCGGGTGAGCGGGTACTCTCAAAGCGAATCTGGTAGCCCACCTAGGGCAGGAAGAGCAGAATGGAATAAAATTGAATAAAATCAAGTAAAAGAGAGCATTTCAGTTGGAAGGGAGGGAGTACAACAACCATCTAGTCCAACTGCTTGATCACTTCAGGGCTGACCAAAAGCCAAAGCGTATTATCAAGGGCATTTTTCTCTTAAACAACAACAGACGGGGGGCACTGACACCCCTGAGAAGCCTCTCAAGGTGTCTGACCACCCCCTCAGTAAAGAAACGTTTCCTAATATCAAGTCTGAACATCTCTCCATGCAGCTTTGAACCAGGGACCTCTTCTTCCTCCAGAGAGTCAACAGCACCTCCCAGTTCAGTATCATCAGCCCACGCGCATCAATAAAAATATCACTGTTTTCTTTATACTGACATTTTCAATACTTTTTGAACAGGAGTGGCCCTAAATTTGAGCCTTGAGGAACAGTGCTGCTGCCCGGCTGCCAGCCAGACATAACCCAGTTCACTACAACCCTTCTGGTCACCCCATTCTTCACCCAGTAGCACCCAGTAACAGCGTAGGAAGAAAACAGCAGCGCTCAACAGCTCCCAGTTGCCCCTAAACTGGCTGGCGATATCAGCGGCCACCAGCCCACAGCGCTCACCTGGTTACCATATTGGTGCAGGCTCTCAAAGCCCACCCGCTTGGCCAGCGAGATGCAGGCAATACGGCGAGGTTGGGTACAAGCCACGTGGCTGTAACCCGCTGCCAACAAGAACTGAGGCACCTGCGTGGATTTACCACAGCCAGTATCGCCGGCGATCACCACCACTTGGTTTTCAGCCCTGGCCCCCCCAAGACCCCAGAGACCCCAACGGAGCCCCCTCAGGCCCCCACACACCCCAGTCCAGCCCTTGGGACCCCCTGTACCCTGTTCCAGCCCCCTGGGACCCCACAGACCCCAACCCCGTGGGACCCCCACACCCTGTGTCTGCCCTCGGGAGCCTCACACCAGGCCCCGCTCCCCTAGGAACACACCCCCCAACGCCAGGCTCGGCTCTCCACCGCCTCAGGACCACCGCGCCCCAATTCCCTACCTCTCTCCCGCTCGGAAGGCGCGTCTCCGGCCCCTCGCCCTCCCCGGCAGCCGCTGCTCCGGAGCCGGGGGCCCACCAGGCCCGAAACTGTCGCCCAGGCCCGGGCCGGATTCGCGGCCTTCACCGACCAGGCCCCGGCGCCGGGACGGACCAAGCGGCGCCGCCAGAGGGCGCCCGAACGCCGCCGGGGGCGGAGCT
>JANZLQ010000079.1:812776-853569 GCA_026212715.1 Elanus axillaris
TAAGGCCTCGGTCGAGCCTGAACCAAACCGTGGGTTGTCCACTACGTGGCCTCTCTGTACGAGCCATTCCTCCACAAGGACACAAGAGAGGAGCTCGGGACATACAACTCTTGCAAGCTGACCAGAAGACACAGTGTGAAAGGTGGATATAACAATTCTGTTTCCTTGCTGAAATACCACTGAAAAACAAAGAGTTGATATTCTTCATGACTTCTTGTAGGTGCAGACATATTTTCTGTTTCATTTTGTGTTTGGTTCACTTGTACCCCACCGTTCTTTCCAGTGTTTCAGTGAGTAATGAAACTGGTATGTGGCTACAGGCTTTCTGTATCTTGGAAGGCACAATGTTAAAGTGGCAAATTATCTGGTTTGATAGAGGAATTGTGAACTAGCAGGTTCAGTTTGGGGTCTGAAAGCTGACCTAACCTTTGCATTTTCAAAAGAAAGAAATTTTAGGTGCAATTAAAGTCACAATGAATTAACTAGGTCTGAGCCAAACCCTTCTAATGCTGCAGTTCTTCAGTTCTGTAGGACTAAAAACATCAACAGCAGAGGGTACACACACAAGGAGCAGGTTGGGTGAGTGACCATTTCCATACTCTTGAACTAGAGCTTTTAAATGGAAGATCCAGGATGAGCCACTCACTTTACTGATTTCTGGAACCATATACGTTTGCAGAGCTTCAGGACTAGTAGACATCAGTACACTGGACCAGTTTTATCAGAGGCAAATTTGAACTTATGACCTTGGGTTAGAGACTGCTTCTGCTAGTGCAAACAACAGTGTGCATTGGCCACAAGTTTCTTTCTTCATCACTGCTCTCTGTAGAATTAATGTGGCTGTATTAATCCAAGAGGAAATCTGTCACAGGGAGGGAATACACCAGCTCTCTGCCTCCCCAAGGCAGCCAGGAGTTGGTTGTAAACCTCACGGTTGTGCCCTGAAGCATTTGGCTCCCTGAGGCTGAAGGCTACATACGTATCCTTGAAATTATGGTCAACGGAAGAGCTATGTCTAGTTTGGATCAGTGTACAGGTGGGTGTTACCAAACTTACCGTTCAGAGATCCCAGACTAAAATAGAGAAGAGCTTTGCTATGACTAGGTATGGCAACTTTCTCTTGTTGAGAAGACAGATCACTGGATCTGGAAACCATGAAAAAGGAATTCAGAGGTTACTGGGTCATTCTCTGTCATGAGAAGTTAATGCAGTATGACCACCATCATGGACTAACCAAAAGCACCAGGCAGGGGAGACTGGATGGGCAGGAAGAATCATAGTAAGTGTTACAGATGTTAACACCCTCTATTAAAGCACATAGTCTTCACAAGGTGCCAGTGAATCTCTTTATTACAAAAGAGTTGTGAATTGGTGTTGGTAACTCTGAACAGTGTCTAGATTTCCTCAACCTTTTATCATTCCTGTGATTTCTGTCACTTTCAGGTAAATGGAAGATTTGGAGACTAACTTAATCCAAACACGTAAAGCATGTAGAATAGAGCAAATGGTAGCAAAATGGCTTCATCGCTCTCGGGATGGTGCATCCAGGTAAACACATTTTTTTGTGAAAGGAATATCTGTTCATCACCTTTGATTAGAGACAGCAGAAGCTTGTTTCAACAAACAGGGGCAGTCACAGGTTGCAGATCTTACTCATTATTTCAGTGGTTCTTAGGAAATTTGCATACAGTGGTCCCTAGAAAAAACTGTTTTTAAGCACACCCCCCCCTTTGTTTCCAGGGCCCTGTGTTCCTTCTTTCACCCATTCTGGTTCTGTGAGCCACATATGCAGAAATACAGTACTGCTCAATGTGAATTGTGCTTTTCTTGAAGATGGGCTTGTACTTTGTGTCTTGCCATTTGCCCGTGTTTTTAGTGCAAGACTGAGTAGCACTTACAAGGGATCCCGGCCCGCAGCTGTTTTACTTTCCTAAGGTCTGTGAATCAAAATTAAGCTGGATTGGATCCTGACAGAAGCGGAAAGCTGTAAATTCTCACTGCCTTGCTTGATAGAGGTGTTGCCTGTGGAGGTCAGGGCTTGCTGCGGGGTACGCCTGGAGTTCTCTCTCCAAGTGACCACTGGGCTGGGGTAGCTGAAAGAGTTGTAGCTACAACCAGCTGGTGCCACTGGTCTGACGTCTTCAGCTTTCTGTGCAGCCTGGTGGATCCCCACTGCCCGCACAGTGCAGAGCCACCCATGGGTACCCAGAGAAGTGCTGGCCTCTCTGCGTACTGGTGCAGCCCACTGAATGTGGAGGTGTGTGTTATGTGTGTGATTCTATGCCCCTTTTATCAAAGTATCTTCTGGCTGTATCTTAATTAATCACCACCTTCTTGTCTCACAGGGGCAGTCTGTCTGTGACAGACAGCACCAGTGATGGCAGTGGCCAGCCAGCCAGCCGTGTCAAACTTACTGTCACAGTATACAAAGATTTGGTCCTCCATCACTACGGCTTTGAGATTTGTCCAAACCTTCCTCTTACGATTGCATCTGTCACTGCAGGTAAGCACTGTTTCCTTCTCCCTACAATCACAGGTGTGAGAAGCCTGCACTGTCCCAGATGGCCTTAGTGATGAAATCCTGCCAGGTATTTATGAGTTTCTCAGATACCTCTGGTTGGCACATGATCCTTGAATACTGAGGGCAAAAGCCTGTGTGCCTGTGCTGTGCAGAGTGCTTGAACTTCCACCTGATTGTGATGGCATGGAAGAAATCTAAGCCGATAGCAGCTTCACTGCTAATCCTCTGCCTGCACTCGGACACAGCTGACCTTCAGGGATGCAATTTGCTGCTTCAAAGTAAAGTTCTTTCTGGTGAAAAGTTCTTTCTTTTCTTATGTGAAATGCAAAGGAAGAATTTAACCTCATTTTAGAGTTCTTATTCTGCAGTGGCCCTGGTGATCTGTTGTTGAAAATGCTCTCTGGGCTTACAGCCCTGTGATGCAGAGAAGATCACTGCTAGTAGTTCCAGGCAGCCCAGGTGAAATTCTGCTTAAGTCAAGGAGATCAACGTTTCCAGTTATAAAATGGGGGGATATAACTCTGCTTTTAAGGTAGCTTGGGTTTTTTAAATAAAAAACTGTGAATCTGTTTTTATTTACTTTTTATTTTTTTAATGAGTACACAAACATGCCTGGTTTTTACCTGTTGGTGTGTGACAGCCAGAGAAAGACTATGCCCAAGCCAGGCAAGTAGGTATTGTGGGGAGGGTGGCTGGAGGGCTGGCCTGGGCTCTGCCTCTGGCCACCCATGTGGGCTGTGGCATCCCCCATCTGCCTGAGGGAATGGCCTATCCAAGTGCTTGTGCTTGCAGGATGTTTAGCATAAAGGCACCTACAGTATGGTCTTTGTCCATTTACAGTGCTTTTGAGTGAAATTTTCTCTATGCCCCTTCCCATGTGAAACGTGGCTAAATTAGTTGAGTCCTGGGGTCTAAGAAGTGGGGAAGGAGGTTTTCTGTTACACTTTGCTTTTTTCCTAATCAGAGACAATCAACATTTTATTAAAACCGAGGCACAAAGAAACCTGTCCTCTTAATTCCTGTCCTTTGCTGTGGGAGCCCATGGCTAAAAGCCCCATGTTTAATTTCAAATGATTGTCTTTGGTTTTGCCTTTCATGTATGCTACCTGACACCAGGGTCTCCCTTGAGGGACAGGCAGCAGATGCTAGGTGGGTACATGGGCAAACCTGTCTGGCGGAGAAATTCAAGAGTGTGCCTGGGCCAGCAGGCTGGCTGTGGTGGAGCTGGGGGCTGCATGCACGCTCCTCCTTCTCAGACCAGAGGTCCGCTTGCTTCTTAGCCCCTTGGGATCCTGTGGCTGCTACTCTCCTGGAAAGCAAAGCTGAGAAACCATCTTCTTCCCTTGTCGTGGGTCCTCCCAGAAGATGGTGTGGTTGAGGAACCCTTCTCCATGCTCTCCTGGGTTGCAGAGGGGACTCACCGTGCTGGGAATCCAGACCACATCTCCCAGGGACCGCTGCAGCACCTTGGTCTGCGTGGCGGCATGCCCAGAGTGCCAAGCCCTGACCTGTGTGCCGTATGCGGTCAGCTGCTGGGATGTAACCCGCAGGCTCAGGCCAGGGTGCAGACCCTTCGGGGGGGGTGTGGGGAGTGTGGTGCTGTGGCAGCTGTCCTGGAGGCTGCTGCAGGCCCTGGGCTTGTAGGTGAAGGGCAAGGCAGTGCTGCTACCCTGTAGTCCTCCTGTGGTTTGGCGAGAGCCTGTGAGCCCTCCTGCTGCATCCCAGGAAGGACGATGTCCGAGGACCATATGGTGGGCTGTGACGAGGGAAAAGACGTGCGCAGGAGTGATTTTCTGAGGTGCAGAAGCAGCTTGTAGAGCCAGAGGACAGCCCGGGCGAGGTGGCATGGACACAGGCAGCGGTACACCGGCTGGCATCAGGGCCCAACATCCTTCAGCTCCTTTTTATTTTGCCATCCAGAAGCAGTTGCTGAGGCAAAGCGGTGCCGGGTGGGAAAAGCAGCTCACAGTGAGTGTCCCTGGTGGGAGGAGATCTGCCGGTGAGGTGCTGTCATGACTAACAATGTGCCGGTTGCCCGCAGGGAGCACCGCTGAAGGGAAGCTGCAGCCAGGCGACCAGCTCCTCCTGATAAACTCTACAGCGGTGGATGACATGTCTGTCAAACGAGCAGCTGACATCATCAGGTGTGGTCCCGCATGGCCTGCGGGGATGAGGTGGCAGGGGGCTGAGAGGAGAGGTGTGGGGACTGGGTCTCACCAAGGGTTGCAAAGGTCCATGGCTCCACTCCCGGAGTGTTGTGCTCAGTGCGAGGCCTGCCCCACAGGGATGAATCCACCCTGCAGCTGAAGGGCACAGCAGCCCAGGAAAACAGGGTTCCCCCACTTCCTTCTGCCATGTCAGTGCTTGGTGGGATGTGGCCTGCCTGGCTGGGAGCCTTCCCTCGCAGGGAAGGTGGAGGGGCCAAAGGCCTCACTGGCACTGTGTGCTGCCATGCTGGGGAGGAAGGTGCAGGCAGCTGCTGACCCTGGCTGACTGCGTGTCTCTGTTACAGGGAGGCCGGTGATGAGCTCCTCCTAACCATCCTGCGCTGCACGTCGGTAAATGGCCTTTCTTCAGCACTCTCAGCACTCCCAGCAGCACTGCCCCAGACGGCCATGGCCAGCAGTGTGGCCCGCAGGGAAGGTGGGGCGGATGGGCTGGCAGCACAGGACACGAGGGCCTGACTGAAGCAATGAGGGAGCTGCAAGGGTCCTCTGCTTTCACGCACACCCTTTGAGGAGATTTTGGGGAGAATCGGTGGTAACTCCTCACAGCGGCCCTGGGTGCAAGGGTCCTCTGCTTTCACACACGCCCTTTGAGGAGATTTTGGGGAGAATCGGTGGTAACTCCTCACAGCGGCCTTGGGTGCAGGGCCAGGGTAGCTTGCAGAGCCTGTTACACAGAGGCTCGCTGAATGGTTGGAGACTGTGGTCCCTGGAACTGGAGGCTCCAAGAGGAGCTGTGAGGACCCAGCAGGCTCCACAGGGGCCAGGAGGCCACAGTGATTGGAATGCAGGCAGGTCTTCTCAGCAAGCCCGTGGCCAGTCCAGCAAGAACAGCCTGGAGTGCTCCCCCCGTGCTGGGGCCGTCTGGGCCATGGGGACTCCCATGGATATGAAAGGCAGGTGCCGAGGCTGCAGGCCCGGCATCTGCCCTAGTTGCTCCTTGGAAGCTCTTAAGGTTTTCCTTTCTCAGTGCTGGAAGAACATCCGTTTTTCTTCAGGTTCCATCTGGTTAAGGGCTGGGACCTGGGTCTGGATCATACTTTGGGAACAGCAGCAAAGTTTTAGTATGAAACTTTGGTGCTGATTGCCCATTCCTGTAGCCTAAAATTCCCCAGGAGGCACGTACTGCCAACATGACGTGTTTATCCACTTGGATTTCAGTGTCTGTAAAAGCTGAGCTGCAAAGCAAGGACAAAATTGGGTTTGTGTACTTTTTGGCTTCTTGTGATGTATGAAAGTGGCCTGAGGGGGATTTCCCCACCACCCCCCATCCTGGA
Organism: Elanus axillaris; assembly: GCA_026212715.1. Taxonomy (NCBI): domain Eukaryota; kingdom Metazoa; phylum Chordata; class Aves; order Accipitriformes; family Accipitridae; genus Elanus; species Elanus axillaris. The sequence goes on from JANZLQ010000079.1 coordinate 818,800, forward strand.
AAGCACTTTGGGTGTGTTTTTCATTTGTTGGGAGTTTTTTTTTTTTATTTTGATTTATTCTTAGAAACAAGAATGATGATTCCTTCAGAAGAGTTACTGGAGTTCTCAGGCTTAAGGTCAGGAGGTTTCTTGGCCATTCAGTAAAGGCACATTAAAGAGAAAACCTCTTAAATATATTTTTTCTACCCAAAGTTTCCCAGGTCTTGGCATTCAACACATGTGCATAAAGCCAAAGTAACCAGAAAAGCTTTAGGCAAAGCCACTGAACAGTAGCTTCCCTCTTGTTAATCTGATTTCCCTTCTCTAGTACATTGGCTGTCAATCTTGCCAGTGCTTGATTGTGTTCTGGAGATCAAGGGAAAAATGAGAGTTAGTTATGCAAGACCTGAATGCCTGCCAAAAGGGGGAAAATGCAATGGCTTTGCAGAGAGAAAAGGATTTGGAAAACCCTTCACGGGATTTGGAATATCCTTCACAGGCTTCATGCATCGTTGAGAAGCAAATGGGGCACAAACCCATTTTTGTTTTTTCCTTTGCAGGTCACTTTAAGGACACCTCCAAATACAGCCAAGGCTGATCTTGGGTTTGGGGTTGGCTCTTGCCCCACTCTGAAGGCAGCTGTGCTTAGAGCTGAGAGGTAACGCCTCCCATCGACGGATACCAGACCCTCTGCCGGGGCTGCTCTGGCCACACTAAAAGGGATGTGGGAGGCCTTGGCCCTCCTCAGGACAGCTGCGGGGCGTGATGCTCCATACAGCCTGGCAGACTCTGGGAGGGCTTGCTGCCTGGGCACAGACTCCAGCCTGCCTCGCTTCCTCCGTCCTTGCCAAATATCCTCAGGGCAAGATGGGCTGTGGCAGGTTGGGAGGCACCTGCCCCTCTGGCAAGAGTGTAGGACTTGCTCTACCTCAAAGTTGTGGAGGAGGATAGAGGGATGCTGCCTCTGTTCTTAGGGAATATCATGCTCTACAAGAGCAGGACATTTGGGCACGAGAACTCCGTGGTTCCTAGGCTCATGTGGTGTCTTGTGAGCTTGGTAGGACCCTGTCATGGTGAAGGCATGGTTATGCAATGAAGTCAAGTTGGCAGTTTTCTTTTAAACATTTGCAATATGAGAGTATGCTCTAGAAACCCCTGCTGAGCCGGGAAGTGCTGCATACACAGCTGTGTTCTTGAGATATGCTGACGGGGGGGTTGTCCATCACTGCAAGGCACTCTGCACGTGTTCATTTATGGTACTGTGTAGCCCCACTACAAGCCAGCTGGTGGTAGATGAACAGTTGTTCTGCAGGATCCTGGCTTCATTGCAGGAGTTGGGGAGATGCCTAAACAGAGTAACTGGTTAACATGCAGTGAAATTAGGAGTGTGTACAGCATGTGTTGCACGTGTGTCCACTTGTTGGACAGCTGGGTTTGGGTTGAGAAGGCAGCAACAGCCCAGATACGACAAAAAGGCCCGTAGCAAGCCTGGAGGCTCAGAGACTTCCAACAGCACCTACTTCTGTAAGTGTGAGGCAGTATGGTGTGAGCCGCTTCAGCGCGGGCTGTGGTCGCACCCCTGCCTGTACTGTGGGCCTTTGCCTCTTGTATATAACTGCAACAGGCTGAGCTGCCAACTGAGTCCTGTTACTTTTTCAGGGTGGGCCTAAGTCATCGTTTCTTACTGCAGAGAAGAGGGCAAGGCTAAAAACAAATCCCGTGAAAGTACGGTTCGCAGAGGAAGTGCTGGTGAATGGACACACACAGGTCAGTGGGACATGGCTGCAGCTGGGCACCGTGGGCGCTACATGCTGGGAAGAAGTGGGTCTGTCCTGCAGACCGATGCTGGGCTGGGTTAGCATGGCCAGGACCTGCGGAGTGGCTGCATCCTTACTCTGCTAGTCGGCCCTGGATATGCCTCCAGGCGTCTGGTCCCAACTTGTTTCCTAGGCTTACTGGTGATCAGGGGGAAGTGCTGGCATCTCTAGAGGGTTTTATCTTTGATTTGCTTACTTAGATTAATGGAAAATACCTGCATGTACTACTTTTGTCCTTTTACCATCAGGTAAACTTTAAACCAGCATTATGCAGCTGTGGGATGTAGTAGTCATCTCCTGAGGTGCTGATCTCTCCATAGTAAACCTAGACTTAAGTTTGGGCATGACACTAACCTAGCCCTAAAGATGATGGGTGAATCCTACTGTCCATGCCAGGGCTATTTGCTGCCAAAGCAGCTTGGGTATTTCTTCCAGGCCTTCAGCAGTGTTCAGGTAGTATTGTATTTAGAGAGTTTGCTGCTGGTGACTTTGCTGTTAAATTTGATGTGTTCTCTAGCTGATAGGGTGACAGCTTGTTGTGTTTCATATCCTCGCAGAGGGTTTCCACAGAACATTCACAGCTGCCTCGATAATAGACAGTCTGTAAGCTGAGCCAATCTGTTCTTACGTGAAACAAGATCACAGTTTACTGGAGGAAGGCTGCAAATTTATCACAGGGTTTCTAGCACTGATAATGAATGAGCTGGGTGGATATGGGTCTGCCAGTAGCAGAAAAGGACAAGCAGTGGGAACACTTGTAGCTTCCCTGAAGTGTGAACAGCTCTTAAATGTTTCCTTTTTCTTCCTGTGTAACTTACTAAGCTCAGTCTGGTTGCGATGAACTGGGGTCAGTTGGGAGTCTTTAACTCTGTTGAGTTTTCCTTTTTCCCTTTGGAATGAAAAATTTCAGTGGTCAAAATCCCCCACACCTGTCCCCTACTCATTAGAGCTCTTCAGTTGTTGAGATCTGACCAAATCTTGCTTCTTTGCACTTTGCAGTGATGACAAGCCAGCCACTAGGCCCTTTTCTTCTTCTCTTCTAGGCTGTCTCTTGTTTCCCATCTCTGGTGGTAGGGAGCTTTCCTGACCCAGCTCAGGCAGAGCCTTCCCTGTGGCAGGCATTTCCTCTTCTCCTCCCGCACCAGGGCGGAGGTGCAGCCAGAGGTGCCATGGATGTCACCAGCCTATTAGACAAGCACAGTGCGAATGCTTTGGCACCTGTGCCTGACTCCAGGCATATCAGTATTCCTTCTCCTTCTCTGGCCTGCTCTCCAGAGCCGGAGAGGATCAGGTGTGACTGCTGACATGTTTTCCAGTAAGTCTCTCTAGACTCAGGGATCCTTTCCTTCCTGCTGAGTTGTTGCCAGATGTGCTGGATCTGCTGCAAGGCTCACCCCTGCTCTACCAAGGGCTGTGTTCACATCCCCCGGGTCTTAATGACAGGTCTGCCTGAGATCCTGCCTGAGCATTACAGCAGCTGGGCCACCCTTCCTGACACAGAAGCCAGGTACTAGACACCTCATACGGTTGGGAGACATGACACACAGGCCACAGAGCTCACAAGGCAGGGAATAAGGAAGAGGAGAATGTGCTCTGGAAGTGGTCCCAGGCAGAGGTGACTGAGAGGCCTTGGGCAGGGCTGGTTGTGTGATACAGCCAGGCTTGAAAATGCCAGCAGTCTCTGCTTTTTATTATAGCTGGAAGTTCACACTAGTATCTGCTTGGGAGCTTCCATGGAGCTGTTTTCAGCCAGAGGCTGGGCACTGGTGTTGCAGCACATGGAAGTCTCAGATCTGTGCCCTTCACTTACTGATTGCAAGGTAGGTTTTGCGAGGTCTGAAGGCAGACTTCTGGAGGGGACACTACTCTGCACTTTGTACGAAGCCTCTATCAATATTCTGCAAAACTGGGTTAATCATACCTTTGCGAGTGCAGAGGAGGGACATAATCAATATATAGTTTGCCATTCATTTAATGAGAACATAAAGGTGAGAGAAATTCATTTGGGTGTGGAGGTCCCACTGGTGTTAGCTCCCCTTATCACCAGTTGGATATGGACCCTGTTTTGAGCAGCAAAGTATTAGCACAAAGGAAGAGCAAATAAATTTGTTGCACATTTATGACTTCTTCCTGGAAAAGCACTATTCACCATAGAAAGCAGCTGCTCTGCTTGAGTGTTTCAGAACTGCTCTTCTTTCATCGGATTGAAGTATTAAGACAGCCAAAATGGGCATTATGGCCCTGAAAAACTGCAAAGCCTCCTGTTTCGGTAAATGTACTACTCTTGTCATCTTAATGGAGCATTACTAAATGATCTTTGTGGCAGCTGGAAGGAACCCAGAGGCTGCCTTCTGCAGTTGAAACCTGAAACTCCGGTTTGGGAACATAAATTGTTAATAAGCCTCAATGCTATCCAGCCTCCATTTCCTGTTGTGAACTTATTATGGCTTTCTATATAACTGAATGATATGCAAGAGACAGGTCCCTCAGGATCCTCAGGTCAGCACCAGTCTTTGTGTTATTAGAAGCCATGGACCTAGCTGTAACATGGAGTAAATCAACCTTGCACCAGACAAAACAGGAGGTGTGCAACTACTTAAGCCATAGCAGAAGCTTTCAGAATTAATTCACAGTGGTCTGCTAGAGCCTGCATAAAATGAGAGAAATCTCATCTGGGTGTTCTGGCCAGCTAATTGCATCTGACTAGGAGAGTGGTGATACTTAACTAGTGTATGACTTTCTATACAGATTTCAAGTTCTGCTTGTGTGCAGGCTGTACAAGGCCCTATTCATATGATAACCTGTGCCTGCAGGAGATATCAGAGGAAATGTGCAGTTGGTGTAAACCAGCATTGCTTTTCTGAAATTGATGGAGGACCCAAAGCCTGTCAAAGATGTGATATGTTTGTTCTACTTAGCACAGAGGAGTTAGAGTTTGGGCTGAGGAATAGTGGCAATGTTCACTCTTTTTTCTCACTGATGACTGTAGGCAGCTTGAACCCCACAAAACAGGGAGGGGAGGAACAAGAAATAAGATTAAGAAGTGTTTGTTCTGGTAGTACTTCCAGGGTATATGGGCTGTCTATTAAGAGGGACCAAGGTTCTGAGATTTATAAGGAGTTGCACAGCAAATGAAACACAGGTGAGATAATCTTAGAAATGACATGCTCAACCTTAAGACTTGTCATGACAAGGAGATAAACTCTTTAAGATTGGAGGAACTTGCTGGTCCAAGAACGTAAGAAAGAAATGCTGAATGGTAAGTCCAAGGGTGAAGTAAACCTCAGCACTGAACAACAAGAATAAGGCTGAAAAGAAGGAAGGTGCAAATGAGCTCTACTAAAGGGGTAAGGTGGAAGGATGAAAGGTGCATCTTGAAACAGCCCCAGAGGACAGAGGCCAAGTTCCTAAACCCTTCTCAGAGCACCCAGTGGAGGTGCTTTTGCTGTGGGAGTCATTGCCTTGTCTAATGCATTTGAGACGTATCTCAGCAAACTCTGGTGACATCATCTCCTGTTTTGGAAGCCCCAGAGTCACAAATTTGAGGGGAATGCTCAATAAAAGTACTACTCAATGTTTAGCTGAATCCCACAGCCTTCCCATGGTGTGCAAGATCTATTCATGGTAGCATGGAGGGTTTGGGTAGCTCTTGAAGTCATGGCTGCTGCCAGTGGGAAGATGTTGGTATGGGGGTTAGTGCTGCCTGGTGCCCAGTAATGGGAAGAAGTCTTTTCCAGCAGACATCACTGCTTTTCTGGTAATGAGCAGGGAGGATGGCTCTCAGCTTTCAGTACCTGCCAGATCTTCCTGTGGGCATATCTGGGCCACATGCCACTCTTCCACCTGGTGGAGTTTATGATAAAGGCATTTGTTCTGCTCTCTTTCCCTTCTGTGCCAGAAGCATAATCAGGGAATAAAGCTGAAGAGGATTGCAGAAGTAGAGAAAGATTTTCATTTATACTAGGATGTGCTGTGTCAGGCAGAGCAGCCTCGTGCCCAGAGGCTTAATGCCCAATGATTAATGCTGTTGCTTTTGTTCTGCAGGGGAATTCTCTTCTTTGTATGCCCAACGTGCTCAAGGTGTACTTGGAAAATGGACAGACAAAGGCTTTCAGGTTTGAGATGAGCACTACTGTGAAGGTAACGATGCTTGTTTGCCTGTCTTCATTCCCACCACCTGAATTCAATCCAGTAGCAAATGTGCATGCAGAGGAACTTGCAACCTCTTGGTTGTTTTGGCCAGCTAGTGGGAACTGGATTGCCAGCTGATGTTGAGCATGGTGGATTTTCCATGCATTTCCTACAGAGGAGGCGTTGCTTTGGTTCACCTCTGTTTTCTTCTCAGCAACTGATTTTCACAGAACTTCCATAAACTTGGTGATGAGACCACTACAGCTTTGTGAAGTGTGACTGAAATAGGGCAAGAAGGCAGGTTGGTGAAGGACTGGCAGATCAGCAGCTGTCTGCAGAAACGTTGCTTTCCTTGGAAACCACATGGCAGAATACAGAGGAGGTTGTTTAATGTAGCAGTGACAAGATGCATCCCTGAGAGGGAGAACAAGACTTCCTGGCTTGGGGCCTGGACAGCGGAGTCCAGGTTTGGATGTCATGTGAACTCAGCAAGTACAGTTGTGCCAGTTGTTACTTAAAGTGCCTGTCCGTGTTCCAGCCCCATTTCTGCACTGGTGGAAACATTTCCCTATGGAGACATGAAAACTGATTAACCCCTTGAGATGGAAAAGCAGTAGCACCTCCCTAGGATCACTTGTGCTTGTGGGCATTATAGACAAGTTACCTTCATTCTCACCATAGAAGGTGCTGCTCTCCAGAGCCATTAATCTAGCACTTCCCATAATTGCCATGTTTAGATGTAGGCTTACAAACTTTTAAGTTTTTCTAGCCTGATCTTTAGAGCTGCTCAGTATTTACGTTGGAGTTAATAACACTTGCCTGTGCACAGTGATTGGAGGCCATAATTTCTTTAAAGGATATATGAAGTCCTGCAGCAGTGCAGTTACCGTGGAAAAGATGCATGACGGACAGACATTCTGGAGTTAGCAGGCTGAAAAAATATTAAGGGGAAAAGCAAGGAGGTTTTATTTATAATGCACTGAAAATGCTCCTCAAAAGGGAGTTTATTGTCTACTTCATCCAAACTTCACAAAACTGTTGTGGTGTCTCATGCAAGTAAGTCTGCAAGTCTTGTGACTTGCAGGGCAGAGAAGAAAATGATGAAATAAAGCAAGGAGGTAGTAAGGAAAGGGGAGTTGAGTTGTAATGAGAGAATTGAATGTCCATCTGCAAGGGATTAACTTCTAAAAGATGGATTAGCTAGCTCTTCATGTTTGACTTCAGTTGCTCCCCTCTGACCTGGAAGAAATTTTTCCCTACTGGAGTTGAGTGCAACCCTTAACCAGCATCCTCATAGAAACACTCAAATGGGTAAAATGTTTCCCAAGTTAGCTGTTTTCAAAAGTTCCTGTTGTTTGAGAGATCCTTGCTTAAAACTGAGATGAGTCAAACATTTATGTTTACCTCAAGAGGGCTGAGTGAGTCAAAGGAGTTGTCTTTCCATTGGTACTGTCAAGCTTTTTTTTTTTTCCCCTTGCTTGCCAAAAATAAACCTAGCTATTTCCATGACACTTAGTATTCCAGCAGAATTCTCCATACAACTGAAACTTCACTTTCAGTCAAATTTGGTAAGAATTTCACAGTTATGCTCTCAAATTCTTGTTTATTGGTGGGGAAAGTGTTTTTCACCAGTTTGTTCTAGTTGCTTCAAAAAGTATCATAGAGTTCTAGAAAGCTAGAATGGGTAACAGCAAACATTTGGATCAAGGGTGACAGAAAGTGTTCAACACCAGCAAACTAAAAACCGTAAGGCCAAAACTTTCAGCATGAAGCAGCCCAGGACATGCAACTCTAGGAAATGGATTTGATGCCTCTGAAACCTTGAAGTTTGCATCTTACTGCACTCTTACCACAGCAAGCTGCAGTTCCCTACCTTGTCCTGTTGATTTACTGAAATGTGTTGTCCTCCCTTTATCTGTGCTTCCTGTGCTTCCCCTGTGGTTCCCTTGGCTCCCTTCCTTACCAACTGGCTGGCATCAGTGGACATGGGTGGCTCTGACCACCGTCCTGCTGCCTCCCTGGCTGGTATATTCTTTTATTACTCAGATGTCCAGCTGGGATAGCACAGCAGCTAACTGCTAAGCTTGTGCTTGGTGTCCCAAAGAGGTTGCCATCTCCCGTACCTCCACTTCTGATGAACTTGCAGGCTTTCTCTAACCTTGAGACCTCTGTGGTTTCTCTAGGTCAATGTGTTCAGAAGCTATCACCGAAGAGGGAAAGGCAGTATATCATATAGGCACTGGTTTCCTGTGAAACAGCACTAAAAAGTTCACTCTGTGTTGCAGCACCAAGCATGGTCTTGGCTGCAGAGAATTTTGTGTCTGGCCACTGCCCTTTCAGTGCTGCCAGTGGCAGGCTGGAATCATCCACATTCATGCAGTGTGCTAGCAGAGCTCATCAACTGTGTCTAAATTCTGTTTGACCACCTATGTGCCTTCCCTTCCCAGGACATTGTTCTCACCTTGAAGGAGAAGCTGTCCATCCGGAGCATCACGCACTTTGCGCTTGCTCTAGAGGAGCAGTACAACGTGGCAAAGATCCACTTGCTGCATGAGGAGGAGCTCATTGAGCAGGTGAGAAGAGCTCCCGTGGCCGTGCTGGCGTGGGGCACCAGCACCGATGAATTGTGACCAGCGAGGTGCAGAGGGAGCTTAGCTCTGCAGGTGTCACAACAGGGAGTGAGCTCAGCACCATCTCCAGAGACGCTTTCCTCTTCTCTCTGCCTGTTGCATGTGTTACCCCTGCATTAACCAGAGCCCCTGGAGAAATGGCACTTTCAGAAGTGTCTTGCTCCGTTTAGAGAGCCCACAGAGCAATACCTGTGGGCTGTTACTGCGTGGACCGTGTGGAGCAATCGCACATGAGCATGCTTTGTGCCACCTGATGTCTACAGACGACTATTTGAGACTGTCTTAAAATAGCTGCATACCCAGCTATTTACAGTTCCCTAGGTAGTCAGAGAGTTAACCCAGCTAGGTGCAACTTTGATTAAATTCTAAATCAAAAGTTGTATCCTGCAAACTTGAGGTTAGCTCTGTTTGTAATTCTGTTGCTCTGCTAGTAATTCGGGGTTAATCTAATTTGTGAGAATGTGCCTACTTAGGATTCTTATCTCCATGCTGTTGACTTATTGGTGATCCAATGTGATGCAGAGAGGTTCAGTAGCTAAAACTGAACCACTGAGCACATGTGCCTGAGAATTCTGCTTTGTTTCATTTGGTGAGCTTGTATGGGATTTACCCAGAATAAAATATGCTAATGTATAACCCAGAGGTCTTAACATTGTGCTGACATTATGATGATGATCTAAGTGTCTGTTTAGGGCTGCTGTAGCTTATGACTGAACTTAAAAGCAGAGAAGCTTGTCCCTTCCTCTGCCTTGAAGCCTCTGACCTGATAATACTGCAAGTATATGAGATCAACGGATATTTATCCAAGTTTTGCTGTCAAAGGACTTCCAAGCTACCACAGGGAGAATGAAAAACCACAAGAAGAATCAAAGATAAAATTACAGACACTAGCAATGTCTCCTTGTATTTGCTAAGGACAATGGTTAATCCACAGCCATCCCACGTGGCAGTAGCTTTAGATGATTTCTGTGAGTTTGTACAAGCCAGAGGCCTACTATGCATTTATGAAGGGAGGGACTACAGCAGTAGTTGTGGCATGATGCTGTTTGTCTGTTGCAGGTGGTCCAAAAAAGAGAATCTCATGACTACCGGTGCCTCTTCAGAGTTTGCTTTGTCCCAAAGGATCCCTTAGACCTCCTGCAGGAAGACCCAATTGCCTTCGAATATCTCTACCTGCAGGTGAAATCGAGGCATTCCATGCTTCAGGATCTCTTCTCACCCAATTCTCATTTCTGCTTTAAACCAAAGCATACTTCAGGCTAGTTCAATTACAAGAATGTAAAATGCAGAGCACTTAAGAACAGAGCATTTGGATTCAATTTGCCTTAAATTCTTAAATCAACTTACATGCTTGGCTTTTTAACAGAATGAGATTGAAATGAGCTGTGTGACTCCCTTTATTTGATGGACGGTAGTCATACCAGAGGTCTTATCCTGATGACTTCTTGACCTCCTATCATCATGCTAACTCAGCTCTGTTTGTTCCAGAGCTGCAGTGATGTGCTTCAGGAAAGATTTGCTGTGGAAATGAAATGCAGTGTGGCATTACGTCTGGCTGCTCTGCACATACAGGAGAGGATCTATGCTTGTGCTCAGCCACAGAAAGTATCCCTGAAATACATTGAGTAAGTTCACAAATTTCTGTGTTATGTTGTGACTAAGCCTGGCAAAATAAGGAGCCAATTAGAAGTGGCATCAGCTCTATGTTTGCCCAGTGTTTATTTAGCTCTGGATAGAAGACTGTCTCTGACCCAAAGGGACTGCAGTCTCCTAGTTGTGCCAGTCATTTTAGGGCAAGTTGGCTTCACAAGCCTCCCTGTCTAACTTGCTGAACTGCCTGAATGATATGGACAGTATAACATCTGGGCATGTCCCTAAGCAGAGGGAGGTTATGATCTGTAGCTAGAGCAGGGACATGAAATTGCAAATCTCTCACATAGTTACGGTTACCCAGGCTGCTCCTGCCAGTATACTAATATTTGCATGCAGTAGTTGAGAGTACGTTGCACAGACAGTACTTTACATCTCTTATTTCTGATATAGTTCGGGTGGATTATCTCATTTCTATCTAAGTGATAGGTCCTGTGAAGTAATGGGATATGCAAAAACATCCCCAAAAATCCTTCTGCAAGCAGCAGGTGTGCTGTGCTGCATGTCAGTGCGCCTCCCCTAAAGAACAACCCTGCTCTAAGAACTTGTGATGAGCCAGTCATTAAATAGCACACATTTGGCACGTTGCATGAGCCATCTGGACATGTTATAGCACCCTGTAACACCAGCACCTGGACTGTCATGGTGCCTTTGTCCTTCTCTGGCTCTGGCCCGCTGCCCTTCTGCGCATTGCTGTGTTGCTGGGGGACAGCACAGCTGGGACCCCCTTTGCTCCCTTCCCATCTTTCTGGCAGGAGGGACTGGGGAATCGAAAACTTCATCTCACCAACTTTGCTTCGAAACATGAGAGGGAAGGATATCAAGAAAGCTATCAGCTACCACATGAAGCGGAACCAGGTGCTACTGGACCCTCGGCAGAAGGTAGTATGCATCCGCTGAGTTCAAGGTGCCTCCCAGGATGGCAGCAGCATCTCTCAGGGCCAGAGGCAATGTCTTTTCTCCATGGGTCTCCTTTCTAGGGGACCACTTGGGGCTTTTCTCCTATCTTTTCCTCTTGCTAACTTTCTGTGCTGTGCACGCACCACAGTTGCCCTGCATAGTGTGTTCTGTTGCAGTTTGCTTGTGGGGTTGCCAGATGGCAAATGTGGTAATGTGGGATGGTCCTACACAGATCTATTGCCTATCGAGAGCAAGCTAGATGTGTTGGTCAAATACTAAGTCCCATGTGAAAAGAAAATCTTCTGGCCTATAGGCTACCTGGCAAACCTTATTCATGTCATGTTTCTAAACAGTATTTCTTCTCTTGCAAAATGAAGCATATGCTCACAGCAGTCCAAGTGCGCCTGAGCTACCTGCAAATACTGGGAGACCTGAAGATGTACAATGGGAAGATCTTTAATGCCACCCTGATGGTATGAGTGCTGTTTATTTATGTAATTTCATTTTGACATACTGTCTTATTGCCTTGCGTTGTGCATCTCCTGTGGCAGTGTACTTGGACAGTAACTGCAAAGATAGGGCACAAGAAGCTTTTTTAACCCTTTTTCTTTACCACTGGGTAGATTATGTCGTAATGAAAGCAAACCTTATCTAAAGCAGAAACGTTTAAATATTTTTCTGAACTGACTGTTGATGTGAGACTAGCAACCTCTTACTGAGTCTCCTTCCCTGTCTTTGCTTTGATGCTTATAGAAAATGTAACATTAACTCTGGTGATGCTGTTTCAGCCAGCTCCGGCCACACCACTTTTCCCTGTTCTGGGACATCATGATAAATATGGGTAAGGCACTCTGCTGGGGTAACTCAGCATAGTTCCATTAAGTGAATAACATACCAGCCTACACAATAATTATGCATATTTTTTTCCAATTGAAAGTTGTGACTCTTGCTCTTCAGAGAAGTTCTGTCTACATTTTGTATGGCGTAAAGTACTTAAGAGATCTGGGGAGGTTCTTGAATAGATGCTGGCCACACTTAAACCTCACTGTAAAAAAGAACACTGCTCTTTTCACAAGAGGTTTCTTGGTTGTTTTTTTTTTTTCCTCTGTTCCCACTTGGGTCGGCACTGAACTGTTGACCACAAGCTGTTTTGTGCAGACAGCTGAGCAGTGTAGGTAAGTCTGTAGCAGAGGAGGACCTTACTGATGGGTTGCAGTAATGCCTAGATTTACACGTGTGTGCAAATTGAAGTATTTCTGCCAAATTATGTGGGTATTGATTTTTTTAAGTGTCTGATCCTAACAAAGTGTTGACATTTCTTCCAAAACCAAAAATGCCTTCCTGAAGTTTCTAGCCAGCTCCAGTAGGTCTCACTAGGTCCATCTGGTGCAGCCTGCCAGGTGACACTTCTGATAGCAACCTGCTGCTGACCACCTCTTTGGATCTGCTAGATGGCTGGTGCATCTCTGGGGCCACCTGCCTTGAGGGCACAGGGTAACTGGCGGTCCCCAAGCCAGAGAAGAGAATGGCCAGGAGCAGGTGACCTGACAACCTGTAAGTAACAAGGGGCTCCCTTTGCAGCTGGTTGCAGCCCAGTTGTAAAGAGAGTCCAGTGTTAAAAGATACCACAGAAGATTGGGTGGCTGAGGATTCCCTGCCCAGCACAGGTAAATGGGTTCCTGCTCAGATTTTGGCTACAGATTTAACCTCTCCCCCTACAGCTACAGGACAGAGAATCGTACGTTGCCTTGCTGGTGGGTGCCAAGTATGGCGTGAGCCAGATTATCAATAATAAGCTCAACATCATAACAAGTCTGGCAGAATTTGCAAACATCAGCAGGGTGGAGCTTACAGAGGAGTCTGAAAAAGTGAGCATGGTGAAAATCTACCTGCAGGATCTGAAGGTAAGTGATGCTTTCTTGATGGCCAGCATGTGGCTCTGTCAGGGCCAGAGAACAAGGTGGGGAGTCATTCACACCATCTGTTCTTCTCAAAATCTGATGTTTAGTGGTGGTGTCATCAGTGCAAAAGGCTTAGAGCAGACTGTTACGATCCACTCGATGGACATCTGATGGAAAGGTTCATTTGCTGTGATCTTGAAGCGCAAAAAATCAAAGGCAGGCATGGCACAGGGGTTATGCTTCAGTCAAACAGAGAAACTTTATTGTTTTGCCTGTAAAGTGGCGTGCGATAGGAAGAGTGATAGGAAAAGAGAGAAAAGAGGTAAAGTGAGGAAAGAGGGTTATAGCTACTGCTGCGGGTCCAAAGGCATCCCTTTGGTCCCAGGTCCAGGCAGTGTCCTGCCGGTCCTTCTGATCGTCGTGATCCTTGGTGGGGAAAGCTTCCAAAGTTTGTTTGCTAAGAAGACATCTTTTATGCCAGGCAATACATCTTGCCCCTCCTCTGTCCCATGGCCCTCTGCCAACTCGAGCGAGGCCTTCACACATGCCCAGGGACGAGTGTCCGAGGCATGGTCTGACTTGGAGGAGGGTAGCTTTTGACCAGGAGGTGTGTTTTCACATTGTAATGACATTATAATGAGCAAAGTTCACTTGAGGTTTAAGATTTCTTCATCAAAGTTGGAAACAGCAGCTGGGATCAATCTTTTTGATGGCAGCTATGCAGTCTTTACAGTTTATCATTCCAGTTTGGTAAGATTAATGGGGAGTGGTACAGGACCATTCAAACTACTGTTATCAATGGAGAGTGGTACAGAACTGTTCATATCATGCAGTACCCTCCCTTCTTCAGAGTGTTAACATACCACATCTTTTCTCAGGCAGGCTGCTGCAGCCTCTTGTCAAGATGTTAGTCTAAGTTTTTGAGGTATCGTATAGTCCAAGTCCCTGATGACAATGTTGAGACAATACTGTTCTTCGGACTGACTCTTAGACTAAGAAAGGAAAGCTTGTAGGAAGAATACAAAATGACTGAAGAAAAGTGATTCTTCCTGCTGTCCTCCATCAGTGAGACATATCAAAGAAACAAAAAGTGAGAAAAACAATTTCTCTTCTTTTTCTGTGCCTCATGCAAAAGCAGAGTGCTCTGCATTAATGGCAGTATGGGAGAGAGGGAGTGTCTTTTCCTTGTGCAGCATGTTCCTGCAGATTGTGGTACAAGCAATATTTGTTCATTCTAACATTTTTTTTATTGTTTTCTCACCACCTCCCTCGCCCCCCCGCCCCCCAAAAAAAAGCTGCTGACTCTGCTGCTGGAATCAAACAATGCAAAAGATCTTGTATGCCTCATCATTGGCTATTACAGACTGTTTGTGGATGCAAATATCTCCATATTTACCTGGGGAGAGAAAAACCAGCAACTGCACCGTGTCTCAGCTGAAGAAGGTTTAAAAACAACTAGCCATTTTTTTGCCAAGGGATGGGGAGAAAGTGGGTGCGTCCTCCAGCATTCCCTCCTGGGAATAGCATCATGCTAGAACAGTAGCCCAGGGCTGTGCAGTGGCATCTGCCAGTTATTAAAACTATTGGCCATGGTGCAGGCAATGCCACGTTTCCATCAACCCCGGGCATATCAGGCAGGGGAAGAGCAGCAGTAATTGTCAGCTTTTCCCAAGGAGTGCAGGCTGAGTGCCTGTCAGCAAAATGGCAAACCTGTCACTGAGCACTTGTGCTCTTTTACCAACGTCCTGAACAACTTTCCCTCTGCTGGCATCCGTCAGCCAGGAGAGAGAGGGTCTGTTTGCCATGCTGTCCTATCCCTTGTCAGGGTAACTCCAGCCTCACAGGGGTCACAGACTGAGGCTTTAGGAAATGAGTTAGCAGGCTGCTGTTCTGCAGCTCCCTCGGGTACTGCTCTGCAGTAAAACTAGGCAAAGGAGGCAGGAGGGACCAAGCCTCCGCTGACAGGTTATGGCCCTGCAGGTCAGATTGCATCTTCACCTTGTTTGCTGATGAGCAAATGAGAGTAGAGGTCTCTGGGAATTTTGTGTCCCTGCTGTGCAGACAAGTTCATAACTCTTGTCTGTCTCTTCTTCCTTGCCACTGCAAAGGAGAGGCTGATGGTTGTGTTTAAATCCCAGGGTACGAATCCCGAACCTGCAGTGACTCTGAAGACTCCTGGGAGCTGGATTCCTCCTCAGAGCATTGCTTGGACACTCCTGTAGCATACAGCAGTGCCCATCCTGTGTGCAACAAGGAGGAGCTTGGAGAGCTCCACAGCCTGGAGAAAGACAGAACAAAACCCCAAGCTGGAGGGAGTGACCAACCTGATGGGGGTGGCAATGCAACAGACAGCACATCTGAGGCTTCAGATTCAGCCAACGCCGAGAGTCGAGGGTTTAAGACAAGTGGCTCCAGTGACTCTATGGATGCACTAGAGGAAGATGAGTTGGAAGCTTGCTCTTCCTCCAGGCCAGAGTTCTTCCACTTCTACACACCAACAGTGCAGGAGATGAGCAGCTCAGACAAAAGCTTCTTCCCCATTAGTGCTGCAGAAGGCTCCAGCGGGGCAGAAAACAGAGACTACTTCTGTTTCTTGCAGGTACCACATGTAGAGGAGCCTGGGTGTGAAGACAGCCCCTCTGAGCAGGGAGGGGATGACACTGGTGTGCCCATGCTGGAGACCAAGCTGCCTGAAAGAAACAACATGGGCTATTACAGCCTGTGCTACAGCATATCCCCTGCAGGCAGTGTGGAGAAGAGCAACATCAGTCACAGCCCTCAGAGAAGTCCTTGGAAAGATGGGTCTGCCCAGGAAGAGGCACCATGTGGAACAGAGCAGACGGCAGAGGGGAGTGACCTCATTTTGGAGCCACCCCCAGGCTTTGGTGACACCAGCTCTGAGGAGGAGTTCTATGATGCTGCAGACAGGCTCAGCCCTCCGGATGCCCTGGCAGGTAAAGCCTCTCACTCACTGCACGTCACCTTCCCTCCAGCTTCTGGGCTAGGGTGTTGCCTGTTTTCTGTGTCAGTCTTCCTGGAGGGATCATCTTTCACCTCTTCATAGTTTTCCTAAGATTTTTGAAGGACCTTTGAACACCCATTCTTCATAAGCCACTCTTCAGCAGAAATACAGTGAATGTGCACACATGGGTTAGAGCTGCAACTTTGCAGGGAGATTTGTCATTACATCCAAGCACTGGATCCCAGAAAAAGTCAGTCTTCAAATGAGTTTGGCATTCTATAAAGTTCCCAGGTTTCTGCAGGAATTCCAGAATACTAATGTATGGCTCTGCCTGATCCTGAAGCCAACATGCTGCATGAGGGGGTTCTGTGCATCCTTCTGTGTAGGCTGAATCTTTGGTGATGAAAAAAGTGATGAGTCCCAGAAACAGAATACAGGAAAGATCTGTGTTCTTGCACTGACAGGGAGCTTTATGGCAAATATTCCCACTGTCAGGCAGTACCTCCACTCTGCTGTCTTCCTTCAAGCTGAGGAGATCTAAAAGCTGTAAAACATTGTTGTTCCATGCAACCTAAGGTGAAGAGTAATTTTTGGGTCGGGGCATTTCACGTAACTGGGTCAAGGAATCCTGTGCCTGAGCAGCTCCCTGGTAGTTGCGTTTTCTCAGAAAGGAGACGATTCTTGTTTCTGAAACAATCAGCTCTTTCAACATTAACTGAACTTCTTAAGAATTTGATTTGTGTAGTTAGAACAATTTTGGCTTTTGCATTCATGCATGGTAACAACAACATGTTCAGGCACAAAACTGTAGTCTCTGGAAGTTTTTATCATCTAAATATCCAGGCTGGAAATCTCTGATAATGCTTCTATTCAACAGTAATAAATTTACAGCTGTAGGGAGTGGTCTCTGTAGCTGCTGCTAATACCACCAAATTTAACTTGAGAATTATAGCTGCAGTGCCTGCAGTCAGATTAACTGACTCCAGTAAACAAGGTGAGAGACTATCCAGTGCCATTCATCACTAATTGTGGACTTCAGTCTTTGTAGCCAACAGGCCCAGGCTCTTTATTTTTCTTGACATAGCTGATTCCAAGTAGGTGCTTGATCATAACATAAGAGACAGTTTCCTTTCGTACTTGGGAGCTAGGTTTTGCTGCCAAACATTTACGTCTGCAGCTATAGGACCTGTGTTAAAAGCTTTTTGGCCCACTGCATAGATGCGTGGATATTCTGCTGTCTGGGGCTATTTCTTGACTTGCATGTTTTTTTCTTGCCAGCAGGCTACAGTATGACATCCTGGGAGGGTACAGACAACTCCTCCTGCATCCTAAAGGAACCAAGGTGTTACAGCTTGGAGGAAAACCTGATGACAAGGCAGACAGCAAGGGAGAAACACAGAAAGGAGAAGGAGCTGACATATGCCAGGAGCCTGAGGAAGAGGAGATCTTTCCTGAAAACCGATTACACCTCGCAGGTCACTTTCCCCTTGGCTTTGCCAGGCTCTCTGCAGAGTTGCTACTCTTGGCCACCACCAGCCCCACTCCTTGCTCAGCCCCCCACTCCACCCTCCTCAGAGAACATCAAGAATGATGCAGAGCTGGGATTTCCTGCTACCACCCAGGCCCAGAGAGACACTGCTAGCACAAACCCACCCTCAGACCTGATGGAAATGGAGCCTGACACCATGGAAACAAAATCAGTGACTGACTCAGTGGTTTCTTCCATTTCAGCTGTTCGCCTGCAGGGTGGCGAGCACAGGGAGGAAGGGGCAGGCCTTGACATACATGTGCATGGTGGCCTCCAACCTGCACATGGTGTACATCCACCTTTCCCATCCCTGGAGAAAGCAGTGCCCCTTCCTGGGGGACAAAGCAGAGCTGCCCAGGAAAGTTCCTCCATGAAGACAAATAGTGGGTGGCTGAGTGAGGAGGGTTGCGTGGCCACTGAAGGCTGGCTGGCCCAAGTGGCACTGGAGGAGGTGGGTGAGGTGATGACAGCCCAGCACAAGGCTGGTGATGTACCCCCATTCCTGAGCCAAGAGGTGACCTGCCCTGCTAATGAAGACACGCTGCTGCCATCAGCTCATGGCCCCAGCTTGGCCTCTCCCCGTGAGGTGGCCCAGGACCGAGAAGTGCTCCCCACAGCTGGGAGGCGAGCATTGTGTGAGGAACCTCTGCCAGCTCCCTGTGAAGAAAGAAAAGCTAATCATGACAGCTGTGCTGAAAACAGCAGTGGCAATGCCTTGTCACAAGCAAAAAGCAGACCAGTGATAAACAAGGAGGCCTTATGGAAAGTGCACAGTAAAAATCATGTGGGTTTTCCAGATGCAACTCAACTCTTAGCAGATTGCAACAGCACTTCAGGGGTTGTAACTCGCCTCTCCTGGCTCTCATTCGGAGTGAGGACAGACCTCACATCACCCAGCCCATCTCAGGAAAGGGTAGATAACCCACTAGAGCTTTTGGCCTCTCAGAAGACCAGTGGGTGCCTGGGGGCTGATGCTGTTGGAAGGGAGATACAAACATCCCCAGCTGGACCACCCTTTGAGAAAGAGTTGGTAAGCAGCCAGTGGCTGGATGAAGGAAAGCCCAGAAAAGATACAGGAAATGTGGCTCTCAAACAGCCACGGCCTGTTCAGACTCCTCTTCCCAGAGAGCAGGCTACTGACGTGGGGAAAGACTCTCCTCTGACTCTAGGGCTTTCTGTCTCCTCCAGCCCAATTCCCCTGGGCTCGTTGGGGAAAACTGCAGGAGACCACGGGGCTTCAAAACACTCCTTCCTCTGCTTTAACCACAAGAAGGATGGGCAGACCCCTTCTGACCCCATCATGGCCAGGTCCTTGGGTTTTTCCACAATGAAGACATCTCCACCACAGCTTAGGACAGACAAGTGCAGCTGTCAGCTCTCCTATATCAGCTGCTTCCACAGGCCTGATGACAAGGGGGAACATGAAACCACCATCCCCATGTGCAGCACATTTCTGGGGCCCCTCACCACCCCGCCATCCAGCAGCTGCAGTCTTCCTGGGACCCCTGTGAGCAGTTACCCAGTCTCCATTGCTAGGGATGCGGCATGGTGGGACCCTCATGTCCAAGCCCTCAGCCAGCTGAAGGACCAAGCACAGATGAGCCCTGCAGATTTTTCCTCCTTCTTAGCCTACACCACAGAGCTTCAGGAGGTTGTGGTGAAGATCTCAGGGAATAAAGCAACCCACCTGCAAGATCAATGTGCAGAGCAGGGTGCTGAGAGCAAGGGTGCCCTTGGCTTAGCCTCCCGGGACCTGCTCTCCAGTTGCCAGGAGCTCCTGAAAACAGAACAGCCCCTCAAAGAGCTGCAGGGTGTGCTGAGGGTGACATTTGACCACCTTGTTCAGCTGGCAGTGGCCTGCTTCCAGGTGACACACTGCCAGCTCTGCAGGCAGAGGCAGCAGGAGCTCGGGGCTGCGCTCATGGACGTGGTAGGCACCTACCACCAGCTTGTGCAGGCTGTACACCAGCAGCTTTGCAGGCAAGGCTGTCCAGATCTGGGTGCCAAGCTCCTTGCTCGCCAACACACAGCCCTTACAGCTGCCATGTTTTGTCTCCTGCAGCAGGTCAGGGTACCCCCATTGTTGTGACAGGGCTGTTTGAGGGCACACGAGTGCACTGGGTAGGGAAGAGCCCAGCTGTGTTCCCTGTGTCCACTACCAGGCTCTCCCCCACAGGATGTTTAGCCCCACAGCTCTAGAATGGTCACAGAAGGATGTGGCCACATCTGTCAGCTTAGTTCCACCAAAAGCTGCCCTGTCTGGGGATTGGTCATGAGGCAGGGCGTACTGCCCTACAGCCTAGCTTTGTGCAATTCTGCATACACAATCTGTACGTAATATGCAAATTTGTAGAGCACTTGAATGGCTTATGTATCTTGCCTAGGCCTTGTCCCTCACCTCCCGAAGGCCCTGCAGGTGGCCAGTCTCAAGGTGTTCATTTTAGCCGCCTTCTGAGGCCTGGGGAGAAAGATGGGAGCCTTTTGGCCCTCCCTTTGTCTCACTCCTTACTCTGCAGGCAGACTCTGAAGTAGTCATGTCAAATCCCACCTTGGCCCGACACAAAGCAACCCAGGCTGCTTTGTCTACCTTCTGTGGCTGGGGATGTTTCTGGAGTTGTAATGGAAACCTCTCTGGGAACAAAGCTATGCTGTATGCAACTGTTTTTCCTTGCAAGGACAGAAGACAAGGTTGCCCCAGGTGAAGGAGGCAACACCCTATGCTGCTCTTCTGATACGGTCTCTTTGTGTCAGCCAACTCTTCCGTTTTTGTTTGCTGATGCTTGAGAAAGTCCCTGATTAACCCTCCCACACACACACTACTTACGGATCCACATCTTCCAGGAGGAACAAGTAAGCCCAGAGACTGAAATGTCACCAGCACAGCTGTGGAGATGACCAATTACGCTGGCCTCCCTAGGAGAGGGCAAGCCCCTTTTCCCAGTCTCATCAGTAGCTCGTCCTCCATCATGCATAGTATATCCCTAGCTAGGTATAAGCTGTTTGTCATTAAAGGTTGTCTAGCTGTGCATCCCTGGTGAATCAGCACTCCAGTGCTGGAGGCATGACTATGGCACCTCTGAGGAAGAGGGCAGAGGCAGGTCCCCGATTGCTGGTGTCTAACTTAGGCACTTGTTTGGGAGCAGCTGGCTTTCTCCGAGGGGTGTCTGCAGCAGGTGTGCTGCCTCCTGAGTGCACTCAGGATGGAGGGGTCTGCACCACAAGAGGTGGCCAGCTCTGCTCATGCACACTACATCTTCAAGCACCAGGGCAGCGTGGGGACAGGATTGTCCTATGGCTCTGTAACATCTGAGGGAGGCCACTTCCACTTTTGCTCATTCTTTAATGCTTCTGGAGGGAGTAAAGGGCAAGCCCTTGCAGCTGAACTCTTATGTGGGAGAAGATGGCAGCTGGGACAGCAGGGAGTGCTGGCAGCACTGCTAAGAGACCTCCCTAACCAGGCAGACTAACAGCCAGGCATGCAAACAGCTGCAGAAATTCAGCAGCCGTATGCCAAATCCCTCTCACAGCGTGCCTGCAGGCAGCAAGCTAGCTAGCCAAAGTCTGCTTTCCTGGCAGCACAGGGACAGGGTGGGTGGCCAAAGTACCTTCAGCCACTGGGGAGGCTACCACTGCCAGGCAGTTTGGGTTAGCGTATTCTGCTGCTGCCTAGCAAATTCAGGGGCTCAGTTAGAAAGCTAGTGTCTCTTACAGAGAAACCCACGTGCAGACCTCTAACAACACACCAACAGCTGATGACCAGGGGGACATGAAAAGTAGGAACTGGAAGAGGGCACAGGCACAGCAAAGCACCGGGCACTGGCAAACAAATTCAGCCAATGCAGGGAGCGACACGCTGAATCCACCCACAGCTGCTCTTGCAGGCCCTACTGACACTGTCTCATGGGCACTGAATTCCAGGTGTTGTAAAAGGCTCTTGATGTGAAGGAGATCTGAAAATATCTAAGCAAATGAGATAGTAATTTACCTCAGAAGACTAACCTGGTGGTTAGACATAATCATTGACAGTGAGGTTTTGTTATGGTGGGTTTTTTTAGCAACAGTGGCTGAGGTAACTCTGAGGTAACATGACTTAAGATACATCAAAAATGCATTCTGCTGTGGTTGTAAACTATGTCACTGCTCTGTGCAGCACACAGTCAAATCCCAGTTACCTTTCCAGGATGAACATCAGGGTTAGTGAACTTCACATGTCAGTGTGTAACGATGATGTACCGTGCATCAGTAACTGTAAGGATGCAATGGGAGTTTAAGAGTGAACATTTTATTTTAGATTAGCTGCACAGGATTAGCTATAGGCTTCCGCAATGCAACAAGTCTTCCAACCGGTTTAAAGTTGCTAGGACATGGTGCACCTGGGAACTGTTTCTCCACTGGGGAATCTCTTCCCACCTTGCGTTCCCCAACTGGAACAGCGCTGTCCTGTTCCATGGGAAGGAATTTTCCTTACCAGTGAGCTTTGCAATTCTAACTTCACCTTAATTATTGTTTAATCAGGATGAAATAAATACCTTAAAGCTCTCCTCCCTTGTTCCAGAACAAGTGTAGATTCAAGAGACAGGAACAGTCTAACAAGCATCCACAGAGAAGCAAAACTGAAATCCTGTCTATTTTTTACTTGATCCCAGGGCTCCATTGGCTTTTCTTTTGTGTTCCAAGAAGAAAAGCCACTTCCAGCATTGTACAGCTGAGGTAGAATGTGTCGCGCTCAACACGGTCCTTAAACAAGATTTATGCAGAGCTGTTTTCTCCACGCACATGCTGGTGCCTCTGCTTGAAATTCGGAGTTTGCCTCTCTTGTCTGCACGGCTCCTTAACATCACAAAATAAAGAGTTTTCTTGTGCGTTGTCATGCTGAGGTATTTCCACTTACTTCACTGCATCTGGTAGCACATAGCCTTTTCCAGAAGAAACTCCAGCTTTCAAGGCTGCTGGCCAACTTCGGGTTTCATAGTAAGTTGATAAGACATCAAAGACTGTCAGGAACAGAGACATACCATGCTATGATACCAGTATCACTAGCAAGCTCTGTAATACACACTCAATGGCTGCAAAACATCAGGAAATGATAATAGGTGATGCCAGAGAACGTTAGCATGGGGTTTGCATTCCCTCTCATTTAAAATCCGATGGGCAAGTGTTTGAGGCAGCTCATCCACGAGCAGAGAACTATTCTGAAGATGACTTTGGGGAGCTCTGGCTAAGAAAAGCAGAGCCTGTGTCAACTAAAGCCAGGTGCTTCTGGTCACCATTTTGACTAATCTAACCTGTACTGCCTGTCTGTGCTGCTGACAGTACACCCACAGTGGGTCCTATCTACTGTGTTTCCACCATCGCTCCTCAGATGCTGTGTCTCCAGATCAAGGCTCCCATGGGACACACAGTGGTCTCTAGCAGCTATGCTTCATGGTCTGCAGAGCTGTCCCAACACCTCCTCTGCCTTGTGCAGACTGAGATGGCAACAACGTCCTCATGCCAGAGGTAAGAGCTTACTAGAGCTGGCCTAGGACATGAGCCCTTCTGTAGTCCTTAGAGGTGTTCACATTACAAAGCCAGAGACAGCCAGCAGAGGTGGAGGAGCATGAGCACATCCACCGATACAAGGAGGTGGCCTAGCCCATGGTCGTGACATGGAGCCATCACAGTGGTATAGCACACAAACACACACCCCCGGCACTGTGAGCCTTGCCTTGACTGAGTCTGACACAGGCCCGTCCCCTTCTGCCTGGGACCTTGTGTGACTTGGAACAACAGCAACCTCCTCACTTCTCCCCACACTAACTATTCACTGCTTGGTGCAAAGCAAGAGTGATGCAAGTCCCGCTCCCCTGAGAACAGGCTGATGCAGAGAAGCAGACAAGACCTTCAAAATGGGGGCAGCAGGGATAAAAAACCTAGTAAGAGAAACCTCTGCTCCCAGTGTTCCCCCATTACTCAGCACTAGGCCTCCATTTTGAAAACACTGCTGCTTCAGCACTTGATAGCCTCTCCCTTCCTCCAGCCCCGCAAAGTGACAGGACGTGGCTCAGCCTCTCACCTTGATTAATTGCCAGAGTCTCCGAGTGGTAGTTCTTGGTGTTAACAGTTTTCACCATGTACTCACGAATGGGGAGACGGGCTGTTTGCAAGGACTGCTCTTGTGCCCTTTGCAGAGTCAGCTTCTGCAAGGGAAATAAGAACAAGATGCACAAACCTGCACATGCATAGCATGTGCATCATTTTGGGTACAAGCAGCTAGAAAGCTGAGAACTGTCCTGTTTCACCTAGACTGCTGCAGTGTCTCTCATGCTGGTGCTGGATCCAGGCAGAACCTTGAGGGAAAAGAGATGATGGCACAAGGGTGATGTCTCAAATCGAGGCAGCAGCAGTGTTGGATGCTAGCAATGGGATGTCTCCGCTCTCAGGAGAGAGTGGGGCAGACAGCACCTTCTGGTTCCGACAGGCTACTACCCACCTTTCGAATACTTTCATCCACCAGGCCTCCGAGGACGTACACTTTATTTGGATCAATATCTTCAAGGACTAGAAACAAGATAAGCACTTGCTCACGACCATACAACAGTAAAATCCTGCACTACACCATTTTCCAAGCAAGACCCCACTTCCATGAGAAAGCTGTGGCCAAAGTCACGCTTCACCCTGGAGCCTCAGACCATGCAGGAGGCTGAGGCTTCAGAGACAGGAGTGTCTGCCTGAAGCCACATGCAGACTGAAAGGGATAGATCAGATGGAGGCTGAAAGCACAGAGTGTCAGAGACACGATACACTGCTGCTCCCTTTCACTGTTGTCTGTTCTGAGATCTGGCTGGTCTGATCAGTCTGATCCCAATCTGCTCCGCAGACACCTCCCCACCATCAAGGTCACCTACTAAACCCCCCCCCCCCATCAGATTCTTTATCAGAGTAAAGCACTTGTTTTACACAAGAAAGGGATCTATGTCCCCAGAAACATAGGGCCACTTAGAAATGGAGGAAGAGGAGAAAAATATATGCAGCAGTAAATTAAGCAATGTAACTGCTGCCTTAATTCATAGAAAGATGTCATTTAGACTGTATCCAAAACTGCCACAGCATGTCTACTTTGCTGCTTCACAGTATTACAAACCGCAGGGGGTCTAGACTCAGGTTTTAAGTGAAGTCTGCTGCAGATCACACACAGCCCCGAGTCAAAACCTCACTCCCCGTCAAAACGGACTGAGATAGGAATAGACTGAGCATCAGAACTAAGTACACAGTACATCTCATACAATTTGAGAGAGTGAATGCTTGGAATTTAATCACCTTAAGTATGAAACAGTCTCAAAAAGAAGAGCTTAAAAATCAATGTTTTGCCCTAGTTCCCCTGTGCCTAAAGCATGTACAATATTTACCATTCTCTGAGTCAGGAGTGAGATAAACAATTGCATCTAGAGGAAACAGGTCCAGGTAACTTTCTTGAGTTGTATCCATCTGAAAAATGCAAGAGAGGGGGAGAAGCAGCCCATTAGCCCAAAGTCCATCTGCCAGAGCAAAATGTGCTCCCAGACACAGAAATATATTGGAACTGGCACTACTGCCTCAGCTGTTTAAACTCTTACAGATAGAGTGCTTTTTTGTATTAATTGGAAAATGTTTCTGTATGAGCACTGAGCAACACATATCTCAACATCCATTAAATTCTTTCCTCATCAAAATCCCTAGACATGATTTGAGGAAAGGAGATCAGCAATAATTACCTAATTTTACATGATATTCCAATTCTTCAGAGATTCAGGAATCTCGACTTCAGGTGGTTTTCCCTCCTCACTCCAGGTGCAGCCCCACATGCACTGTAGAACACTGCCATAACCTATATGTGTGGGTCTTGTGCTCATGTCAGACCGAGCTCGGTCCAAAAACTCAGGGCAGGAACACATGACCTGCCCAAAACCTGACCAAACTTATACGTCTGCCTGTCCCCAGTATTACAGGTCTCTTTGCAGAAGTAGCATCCAGAGAAGGAATTCTCCTCCTCCAGGTAAGAGGGACACAAGCACTAACCTGAAGGCCTTGCATTATATTGGCCCCATTATAGGTCAGTTCTTGTCTCCTGCACAAAGGGCAAGAAGATCTGACCTTAACCACTGTCACTGAACTGCACTCCCACACCACTCACAGCACCCACTCATCCCATCCCACCTCAGCCTGTCCTTGGGTCAACACTGAGGGCCAGCACTGTGGCTGCAGGGTGCTATGAGCCTTGAAAGCACTGTGGCCAGAGACCCTTACCAAATAACTGGAGAAGCCGTCGTTCATGCGAAAACACTCCTTGTAGATCAACGAGCCCACCACAAACTCCGTCAGACAGAGCCAAAACGGCTTCTCGGCCCGCCTGTTTGCCCCGTAGAGTCTCCTGATCTGCGAGGCGAGGCGGCTTGTTTCCTTCCAACAAATAACAAGCACAGTAAACCACAAGTCCAGGGGCAGGGGGTAACATGGCTCCACTCGGGGCCTGCAGAATTCCATGACGCCCGTGTCACTGGCTGGTTGCTGAGGCTCTGGAAAGGCTGTTTCTGGGGAGCACAGCTCAACTGCCCCTGGCTCTCAAGGAAACCCAGAGAGCTGGGTGTGCAGCCAGCCACTGCTGGAGACCAGGCAGCCATGGGCAAGCCCAGGGAGGTGAAGGGACAGGCAGAGAGACAGGAGGGGCCAGCGTGTTCCCCAGAGGCTGAGCCCAGGGGAGCTGCTGCGTGCACCCTCACACATCCCAGCTCTATCTGAGCTGGAGGGTTTCTTAGTTTCCCAGCACAGCTACAACAAACCAGCGACCTGCCCCAGCTACCTCTCCCTCGGACGCCTTCCGCAGCGGAAGCAGAGAGGGAAGACGAGTTAAGAAGAGCAGCTGCCAGGCTGTGTCGAGGCCACGACAAGGCACATCCCCAGGATCTCCAAGAAACTTCGGGACCCCGGAGAGGGCCTGTGTCGGCAGGCAGCACCGATGCAGAAGGGCACAGCAAGCAGGTACCCCCTGTACCTTCTCGGTCATGCAGTCGGCCATGCCCAGGTCCACGCAGAGCCGGGGCCCTGAAGCCCTGGCCTCCATAAGACGTTCCTTCACGCGGGCGGCCGAGGCCCTCCTGCCGTCCCGGCTGGCAGCCCCTGGGAAGACAGAGCAGAGAGAAGGCAGACCAGGCCCCGGCGGGGCCTTCCCAGCCCCACGACCCCTCGGCCGGGCCGCTCCGCTTCCCACCGCCCCTTACCTGGTCCCTCGGCCCGCCGGGCCCTGCTCTTCTCCCGCTCCCGTCGCCGCTTCCTCCTCTTGGCCGCCAACACCCGCTCCCAACGCCTCAGCTTCCGCAGCGCGTTCCTCTGTGGAAGCAACGAGGCCTCAGGCCTGCGGGGCCTCGGGGCCTGCGGGGCCTCGGGGCCTGCGGGGCCTCCCCGCCGCCGAAGCCCGCGGGGCCGCCCGCACCGCACCGCAGCGGAGGCGAACACGGCCCGGTCCCGGTCCCGTCGCACCTACCGAGCGCTTCGCCTCGCCGCCCTCCCGCTCCACACCGGGTCCGACGGCCGAAGGCTCGATCCGCAGCAGGCGGAGAGCCTCACAGGCGACCGCCGCCTCTCCCTCCGCCTCCACCGACAGACAACCGTCCTCACAACCCCCGCCCGCCATCCCCGCCGTTTATCCCTTCCAGGGCGGAGCATTGCCACGGCGGGGCGGAGGGATGTGAGGCGGGTGTCCCCGGGAGGACGAACCGGGGCCGGGCCGCGCCCTGCCCGGCCTGCGCCGCCCCCTCTTTGGCGGCCGGTGAGGGGAGGACGCGCCATGAGCGGCTGCCTGCTGCGCGGCCTGCGGCTGCTGCCCGCCCGACCGGCCGTGAGTAGGGGCTCGGCCCGCGGGTCGGGGGGGGGGGGTGGAAAGAAGAAGACGAAGAAGAAGAAGAAGAAGCCGCCCCCGGCGGGGCCGGCCCGCCGCGGGGAGGGTCGGAGGCGGTGGTCGCCCGGCCGGGGGTCCCCGGGAGCTGTCGGCTCCCGCCTCGACATGCCCCGTCCCGTCCCGGACCCGGGGGGTGTCTGTGTGTGTGTGTGTGTGGGGGGGGGGGGTTTTGGTCTCGGTACCCGCTGACGGACTCGTCACCCCACGGGTGACACGGAGGCCACCGGCTCCCACCCCCCTCGACGGTTTCTCGTCCTCACTCGGGGCGTTGTGCGCTGTCGGTCTGTCACCCGCTTGCACAACATCCCTCCGTGGAGCTGCTGCCGTCCCGCTGTGTCCTCCAGTTCCTCACGCTATTTTTTCCCCAGTGATGGGGAGGAAAACCCACCGGACCTTTGTATTGATGTATATAGGTTGGCTCTGGTGTTGAGCACGACTGATCTTTATGGGATGGGAGCCCTTGCTTCCAGTGGCCTGTTGCACCCTGGTGTTAGGGTCATTGCTGGATGTCTGTGTGATGTTGCTGTCGGGAGATTAGTGGGAAACACCTTTTAAACTTGGGAGATGCCGCACGTTCAGCGTTGGTGCAGACAGGCTGATCCATGGCTGGTGAGGACTGCAAGGAGCAGCAGCTGTGCCCTGCAGCTGAGATGATGCATAGGAGGGGGGCAGGGGGAGGTGATCCTTGTCGGATGCCCACAGTTTAGGGCTACACCCAGGAGTGGGACTTGGATTTCCCTTCCCGGAGCACTGACTGCCCCGCTAATGGAGCAGCAAATGGCTTACAGTGGCAGAGGTGGCCCTAAGTTGTATCAGAAGAGCAGGAGTAACTGCGGAAAAGTTATCGCTCCCCAGGCTGCCGAGATGATGTGTGTCTTTCCAAATAACAAACTTTCCTCCCTCCTTTCTCCCCAGCTTCTGCCTCTTCTAGCCTCAGGGGGACTCCGGAGGCAGCCCCGGGTGTCATGCAGCACCAAGGAAGAGAGCACTTCAAGGCCTGTTGGGCGGTACCCGGTACCCAATAAGAAGGACATGCCGTATGACATCGTGGAGCTCATGGAGGAAGTAGAAATTAAGGTAAAGGAGTTCTGCTGTAAGATTCTGTCAGTGAAAAGGGTCCAAAGTCCGAGCAGGTCATGCACCCTAAGAGAGCAGTTCTGGTCCAGTTAGGTCTAATATAAACCTGACAGGAGACTGAGGTGAGCAGCACTTCTTGCAAAGTTCCTTCCAGTCGATAGGATGGGGATTTCTCTGGAAATCCTGCAGTGTGTTGACAGGTTTGTAAGTCTGCCTGGTTCTGTGAGACTAGTGTGTTGTTTTGTTACCGAAAAAGCTGGTCAAAGAAACTCTCTAAGACTCGATTTTGAACTTTTGGAAAGCAGATGTTCTTTATTGCAGTGCTGGGTGTGCCGGGGATTGCTCCACCTACTGTGCACACCTGCAGTGTGGGTGATTTCTTTCTCCTAGCTAACTGGCCTTGGCAAGTTTTAATTACAAAAACTCACCAGAACTCAAAGCTTATCATCAGACCCAAGACCTCCTGTCTTTTGGCACCTTTAGTGCTTACCATTGACAAAGCTCAAGATTTTTTTTACCTAATTAGTACATACCAAAATGTTGAAGCTTTCAAGCAAGCAGAATTTTGTTAGTACAGCGATACAGTAAAAATTTTCCTTCTTCTCCCTTTGTTCAAGGCATCATTTTCAGATGGCGTCTTGTGCATGGGGTTAGCTTGAACACTGACATGTATTTGTTTTTCTGGGAGAGCATCTGTGTTTACTTGAGACACTATTAGGAGTATTTTTAACACTTCCAAAGGAGAAAAAACAAGGGAGGAGCTGTTTTGATAACAGTATTAAAAGGCTTAGGCGGTATTTCTGCTTTTGAACTTTGATGTTTTCCCTGCAAAGCCAATTGGGCTGCAGAGTGGCAGAACAGTAAGTCTAATGCAGAACTGTGTACAAGGGGAAAAAAAGAGGGAATTGGACAAGAGTTTCCTTCTCCAGTGCTGCAAAGAAGGCATGCCACACAGTCCTTCCTGATGGCTAAAATACTTCACCATCCATAGCTCCGCAGAGACTTCTGTCTTAGAAGAGCTTCCTTCCTCTCAGGGGAATGCCAATCCATTCCTCCCTATCCTTCCTGCCAGCCTGTTGAATCTGTATTCTGGCACCTTAGCAGTGGCCCTGGTGAAGTTTGCATAATAATGGGGGGAGATGGCAGACCTGAGGGTAAATGCAATGTACGGAGGAAGAATCAGCTCAAATTTCACATGCTGCGATGCAGACCCCTGTTTGTCAGTGCACTGGAAGGGTCAGCAAAGACCCACGTATAGGATCCAATCAACGTAGCAGACTTAGATATCCAAACAGTGCTGCCAACCTCTGTTGCCAGAGGTTCCTAGGTAAACAAAAGGGGTTGTGGACTAAGAGGGAAGAGCCTCCCCTTGGTTAACTAACAGTAAACGATGGGTGAGACCGGTGGGAGGCACAGGCAGTTGTGTGGCAGTGGAGGGAGGTTGACAGAGGGGTCTGTGACACCTGAGCTACTCTCCTTTCTGTAAACACCCTGAAGAACAGCAGCCGGTAAGCTGATGGAGCCTGCGGGCAGTTACCACAGTCACAGCGAACCCAGCCTGGTTAGAACTGCAGTGGGCAGCCAGGCACTGAGGCTGAACCCCTGCTGATAAATGCTGACTGCTGGGACCCGGGCACGGGTGGGTGCTGCATCTGCTGATGCTGCACGTGAGAGGCAGGAGGTGATTCTCTGGGAAAGGCAGCCTCGCATACCATCACAGAGGTGGACCGGGCACTGGCAGTTATTGGGGGCAGAACAGGGAGAGAAGTACAGCAGCACTGTTGTGCCAGCATATACATCCACTGTGTGCCAACACCTCAGACGGCATGCTCTTTGGATTGCGCCAGCCCCGTCTTGCGTCCTGTAAGCTCGGAGGGATGAGGAGAGTTACAGAAGGTTTAGGATGGTCAAATGGGCATAGCAGCATCTGCGGCAGGGACACCAAGTGGAGACAGCCTCTCTGGGAAGGAGCTCACCGACGGTGCCTGTGGTCATTCCTGCTGTGGCTGAAGTGAGCAGGGCAATCAGAGGTGCTATCAAACTGCAGCAACACCTAATTAAGAACCATGTCATTACATGTTCAGTCACATGTATAAGTGGGCTGAAAGGGCAAGAGAATGGGTCTGCAGAGATTGCCCAGCGCTCCTGTGCTAACACATTGTTCTCTTAAGCCTACTGCATTAATGTTGCCCTCTGTGCTCTGTGTTAAGTTACAGTTCTTTGACTTGTTTTTCTTTTTCCTTGAACAGACTGGATTTCTGCCCAATGTGTTCAAAGCCATGTCTCACCGACCTGCTGAATTCAGAGCTTTTTTTGCTTATTACAATGCCATTATAAACAAAGACACAGGTAAACAATACAACCACTCAAAACTGCCCTTCCCTGTGCAGATGCGAAAAGTTGCTAGAAGTGGCATTTCTGACATCCTCAGATGTATTGCCTCACCGTGCCTTCTCCCAGCCCGTGATAACAGCTGGCAGAGGCTGGAACTGCGCAGTAGCTTCTGGCTTTGCTCATATTGCATACAGCTTCATACTGTTTAGCTTGTGGCTAAAAAAGCAGCTCTCAAGCTCTGCTGCCTTGCCACACCACGCTCTGTGTCACGACAAAGAGAGCATGGGCTGCTGCCTAAGGGAAGACGAGCTGGGAGCCGAGTGTGCTGGAGGGCAGAGGCAGAGGCAGTGGTTTCATGGGCAAGGCTGCAGCCCCAGGCTACAAGAGCAAGATGAGCAGGGCAGGTCTGGCAGTGGTGACCGGGGCA
Source organism: Elanus axillaris (assembly GCA_026212715.1). Lineage (NCBI taxonomy): Eukaryota > Metazoa > Chordata > Aves > Accipitriformes > Accipitridae > Elanus > Elanus axillaris. The sequence continues at coordinate 850,049 of JANZLQ010000079.1, forward strand.
GCCAGGAGTCCAGATTTGTGAGGCAAGTCCGTGGGGACGAGGCAGATCCAGAAAGTCGGCCTGGGGGTCAGTCACCGGGCACTACAGCTGCAGTGTGGCTCAGATGGGGTCACAGCCAAGGGCCCAGCATAAAATAGCTCCCAAGGACGGGCAGATCCTTGCTGAGCCTGCCTGCAGCTCTTCCTTCACAACAGTTCTTGGCTATGAGCTGCCTGCGAGCGGTGCCTAAAATCTGCTTGAGGGAGGCTGTGCCCTCCAGGACCTGATGTGCTGCGCTAGAGACTTTGAACCCAGAGGTGTCCATACCCTGTGGCAGCAGGGAGAGAAATGAGGTGCTTGCCATGTGCTGGAACGCCTGTGCTGCAGGCGGCCTTTGCATGCGCTGGTGTGGAGATGAGGGAGAGCTGGCTGCAGCAGGGCTGCGGTGAACTCTGCACAGCTGTCCACGCTTTGAGGAAATGCAGTTTGAGGACCGCCTGTTCCTCCCTCATACTTCCCATGGTACAGAGCACCAAGGGGCCTGTTCTCGTTGGTTTTGCTCTGAAGGTACATTAGTAAAACCCAGAGATTTTGTAAAATAAGCCGGCATGTGGAGACTGCTCGTCCTGCTTATGGGAGGTCAGGGCTCAGGAGGAGTGTCTTGCCAGGTTCTGGGAGCAGTGAGCGGTGCAGCCTTATGCCTCTCCCATGTCGTACCTGCAGTCTCTGCCTTAAGTTTTCTGCTCTGCTTGTGCTGCTGGAGCGAAGCCATGCCCCTACTTTACAAGGGTCCATTTTTCCCTTCTCATTCCCATGCTTCCTTTTTGATTGGCTTGAAGAGCAGGAGTATTTTGGATTCCATCCTTCGTCGGCATCTCTCTTGTAGTATTGCAGTGCTGCCACGCCCTGGCACTGAAAGGCAAGAAGGCCTTTTCTGACTTCTTTACCCAGGAGGTTTTAGTAGTGTCTTTCGTGCTCTTAGAAGACACTGGTTTTACGGAAATATTTTCAAAGTCCAGTAAAGCAGTAGCTTTTGTGGGGAGGAGGAGGGACCCTGACCTTCCCTGTGGAGTCTAGTTTTCGAAAAACCCTGCTGCTAATTATCTTTAAAAAGGCAAAGAGCATGAGTGCTGATATGCAGCTGGGTAAGTTCCTCAGATCCTATGCACAGTCGTGTGGTGAAGCTCTTTGTGAAAATGATTAGGATTGATTCTGAGTATAACAAAGTACAGCCTTCTTTTCCACAGCCTCTGTAGAGCAGTCACAGGGCTAGACACTGTAGAAGGTGTGGTTTTTCTGTCTGGTGGTCACTAGAAGTCCTCAAAGCCCCAGTCCTAGGGTACCTCATTGTGCGATTTTTTGGGTTTCTTTTTACTTTCTGCCTTCAAAAGCTGCCACTAATGTTTACTTGCTGAAATGTGCTTAGTGGGTTTTAGAACAGTGCTCTTTTCTGTAAAAGCAGCAATAAAGCATCGGAGGGAGAACAGACAACAGCCTCCCTAGCCATTTGCCTCTGAGACATACATTGAGAAGTACCAACTGAGCTTCCTACTCGGTGAGCAAGTAATTTTGCTCTTCTGAGTTTTCTTGTTACGTAGAATTATTGTTTTCCTCTTGACCAAATCTCATGTCGCTCAGCCTAATTAGGTGCCTCACAAGCAACCATCCAGGTAAATTGGTCGCATGGATGATCACAGAATCACAGAATGGTGTGGGTTGGAAGGGACCTTCAAAGATCAACTAGTCCAACACCCACCCTGCCATGGGCAGGGACGTCTTTCACTAGATCAGATTGCTCAAAGCCCCATCCAGTCTGACCTTGCACACTTCAGGGGTGGGACACCCACAGCTTCTCTGGACATCCTGTGCCAGTGTCTCACCACCCTCATCGTGAAGCATTTTCTCCTTATGTCCAATGAAAACCTACCATCTTTCAGTTTAAAACCCTTGCCCCTTGTCCTGTTGTCTAGGAGCTTTTGTTGCAGTGTCTCCCTGCATGCTCTCTGGAGCTCTGTCTCCTGGGCTGTACTGCAGGTGTCTTGTGCCTGGAGCCCTCCTCTCCCTGTTTCCCCAGTGATAGTTGCTGTGGTGGACATTTTTGGTAGCAAAGTGTGCCACATCTTTCGCTGTCCCTGTAGGGCGGCTCAGCAAGGCAGACAAAGAGCTCATAATTGTGGCTACGAGTGCTGTGAATAGATGTCCCTACTGTGTGGTTGCACATGGAGCACTTCATCGCATATATTCCAAGCAGCCAGCGCTGGCCGACCAGGTAAGTGGGATTACAACAGCATGTGCCCTGCCTCCTTCACATGGTCCTTTGGGAGGTGGGAACGGCCCTCTTGTGTCTACTTTTTCACCTGAAGTTTTGATCCTTAAGTTTATGTGGTTCCCAGCAGTCACAATGTGTCTGGGGGCGTCTAACTCAATACCAGGCTTAGTAGGTTTATTGGTGAGCAGTCACACCAGTAGCCAGTGGGGGTGGGACCTCGAGGTGGGGGGTCTCTGTATCCTCATCTGCCTCCCAAGCAAGATGCGGGGAGGGACGGTTCACCCGCAGAGCATTTGTTCTGCTGCCCACATTCTTTGTTGTTTTAATCTGGTCAGTGGAGGAACTTGATACCAATGGGAAGCTGCAGCATCTTGGTGGCGTTGCATCCTGTTTCAAGACGTCCTCCATAGCCTGCTCAGCAAAACTGCCACAGTCCTTGAGATGAGAAGGGCAGTTAAACAAATGAGTCTTTTGTCTGATGGTAGCCAGGACATCTGGTTCAGGTGCTGAGTTAAGAGCCTGTGTACTGCCATCTCTTTGGTTTGTGCAGCGAAGAAGGTGGTCAGCCAGTTAAGACTCTGCTGGGTCTGTCTGCGCAACCTCTGGTTTCTGCTTTCTCACAGGTCGTTGTGAACTGGAAACTGGCTGACCTGAGCGACCGGGACCTGGCAATGCTGGAGTTTGCTCTTGCAGTCTGTCGAGCTGATAACATCACTGAAGAGCATTTCCAGAAGCTGGAGAGGCATGGTTTTGACCGTGAAGATGCCTGGGACATAGGCATGATTTCTGCTTTTTTCGCAATGTCTAATCGCATAGCTCATTATATTGACCTGCGCCCAAACAAGGAATTCTACATGATGGGCAGGATGCCGCGTGCAGAGGAGGGGGAGGAAGCTTGAGCGTGCCTGACACGGCTCTCTGACGCCTAGGCGTCCGAAAAATTCATCAAGCTGTTAATGCTCAAGCTAGCGTGGCTTATTTCTGAGTGTTTCAAAGAGTTTAAAAGTTAGTGCAGGGTCGCAGCCAAGAGTGACGTTGGGCTTCCCTTTTGGAAGTCTGGTGGGACTTCTCAGGGACACTGCTGACTCCAGTGGCACAGCTGGGAGATCTGGAACTTTGGTCTCAGCACCGGCTGTGCAGGCAACAAGTGCACTGGGTCGTGATACGACTTAAGCCGTTCCGCGATATTTTGTCGGGTCTGTTGCTCTGAGATCTAATACACCTCGTTACGGGCAGGTGTTCTGTACGGACTCTTTGTGCCTGGTGGGTTACC
>JANZLQ010000079.1:862313-872891 GCA_026212715.1 Elanus axillaris
GCTTCCAGCAGCTTCTCACAGAAGCCACCCCTGTAACCCCCCTGCTACCAAAACCTTGCCACAGAAACCCAATACATGTAGTTACCACAGGGATTGTGCGTGAGCATTTGTTCCACTGGTAGTTTGGTGCTTGTGTGACCTTTACATGATTAATTTAAAAAAAAAAAAACAACAAAAAACCAAAGAAACAACCAAAGAAAAAATCCCACCCACAGAAAAACTTCTGCTATGCTTCTGCAGGTTGACTAGTTTGCTACTGCAGATGTACTACTGGTTCATATCCCAACAGTACTGTTTTTAATGGAACTGTTTTATTGGCAAACACTCTGCTGTATGTTACCTTTTTTGTGTGGCCACTCTGTTTATTTCTGTGTTAGATTAAATTCCTGCTTAAGAAGATTTAAATTAAAGAAGGCACTAAGGAACCACACTATCTGTCTCCCATTTTCAGGTTCCTAGATAATCGACTGTTTGCAACTTGTTCTGATGACACTACAATAGCACTTTGGGATTTGAGAAAGCTGAACACAAAAGTGTGCACTTTACATGGTCACACCAGCTGGGTTAAGAACATCGAGTATGATACCAATACAAGATTACTAGTAACGTCAGGGTTTGATGGAAATGTGATCATCTGGGACACAAACAGGTATGTGGCTGTATTCATGCTGTTATGTTTCTAGAACACACAAAGATAGGGTTCTTTTGTAAAGGAAAACCTGCTTCCTTGTATGGTGCTATAATGCATTCTTAAATACTGTGATTAGTTTATAGCCCCTATCAAGAGCTTGCATCACCTTTATATGGTAATAGTCCAGTCGCTAAAAAGAGAACTTTTCTTGCTGACATGTCAAAATGTAGCTCTTACTTTTTGAAAAAGTTCTGTCTTTGTTGTGGTAGCATGAAAATGTGACTTCTGCCATTTCATTAAAATCTAATTTAAGTAGGATAAAGACAATACTCAAAAAAACCTTACAGAATGAACAAGGATGCTTAGCACATCTTGGACCCTTCTGGATGTTACTGAGGACTTGAGTTGAAGCTAACTGCAGCCATTTCTTTTGCTTTTTTTCTCTGTCCAGGTGCACAGAAGATGGATGTCCTCACAAGAAGTTTTTCCACACCCGTTTTCTTATGCGAATGAGACTGACTCCCGACTGCTCCAAAATGTTGATCTCAACCTCCTCTGGATATCTTCTGATTTTGCATGACCTTGACCTAAACAAATCTTTAGAGGTTGGCAGCTACCCAATTTTAAGAGCTAGGAGGACTACATCAAGCTCAGGTGAATGCTTGTGGAAAAGCGTGTAGCAGCTTCTGTGTTGGAGGTGTTTCACGGGATACTCTTGGCTAGCAAAAGAAGGCAGAGGTGGAGTAGGAAGGACTCTGCAGAGGAACTCCTCAGCACGGTAGCTGCTCTGTTGTTCAGGGGTCCCACACATCTATACTGTTGAGTGGTTTGTTCTGGCTCAGGTAAAGTGTATAGAGTGATTTTTGATATCAAGACTTTAGCGCTATGGGATATAGGTAGAGCCTGTGGAATTTTGTCACATTTACCTACTGTCCTTGGTCCTGTAATAAAAGAAACTTAATCCCTGTTGAGTGGGCCAACTGCGTGTGAGCCCCAGCAACTACTAATGACTGATGTGTAATGGTGTGGTCTCAACAGTGGGCCTGGAAGAATTCCATGATCTGAAATGTCACTGCTTGCTTGCTCCTTCTTTGTGGCAGTAACAGACGAAAATACTGACAAATTCTGCCATTTGGGTTGTCAGGGTATAAAGGGAGTGACCTGGGGAAAAATTCATACCCCAGCTTCTAGTTGTGACAGTGTGTACGAAGGAAGGAATGCAGCTCGCCTCTTATTCCCAGCCAAATTTGTTGTGCTGGCAGTTTACTTGTGTGAGGCACAAACAGAATGGTACTTTTAGAGCATAAACTGAGCTTTGAAAAGTGTTTTCTTAACAAGAAGCCTTACCCTTACCCTTTACATAACATTTCTAAGGAGGGTTGTGAGGGACATGCATATTAAGTGGGCTGTGCTTAGCTGTTACATTCACATGGCTGATGCTGTTTGCAGACATAACGTCATCAGGTTCGTCTGGTCCTCGAGCTGTTGGTTCACCATGTCACCAGAATGATTCAGGCCCACTGTCTGAGAAACACGTGTCACGGTCCTCCCAGCGAGAAGGTAGGAAAAGATTTTAAGAAATAAAAAATCATGGACTTTGACTAATTGTATCCAGAAGAGGCTAGAGTATATAGTGAAAAAACTGTGGGTTTGTTGCTGTGACTTTTAAAAGAATAGTGTTGCTATGACTTCCATTAAACCAATAAATATCATTGCACGCAGCAAAGTCTGGGGATCTAATCACTTTTTCTCCAAGAAATCTTGTAACAGCAACAAGGTCTTTATTTTATATTAGTACATAATTGTTGTTATGTAGAGGTGCCCCCTTTTCCTTGTGCTATTTCCTTGAACAAAGGTGGTATGAATGACCTTTAGGGGAAAAAAGAACGAAAAAAAAAAGCCAGAGCAGAACATAGCTGTGTTTTGCTTTTGTTTTCCTTGATGATTAGTACACTTATCTGCAGTTTCTCCGTGAAGAGTCAATAGCATGGAAAAAGAGTATGCCAACAGGTCTTAAATGTGGACAGAGTGTTAGGTAGGACTTTGTAGCTGCTACAGAGCTATGAAAACTGATGATGCTGTGATGAGCAGGCTTCTTTTGAATCTAGCATACGCTTTCAGAGAGTGTGATTTTGGCAAATTGGTAAGTACTCAGTGAATCATATGCAGTTATGTTAAGTTTTAACTACTCATGGTTGTGAGAATCTCAAAACATGCTTATGAAAGGAGGAGGCTTATCTGGACGCCAGGGCATGGTTTACCAGTGAAAAGCTTTCCAGGGGTGAGGGGGAGAAGGGAGGTAAGCTGCATAAAGCTGAGCAGACTTTGGAAAGAATTTGGAAAGCACATCACACAAGTTTGAGAACCAGTAGTCCTTACAAAAAAAACCCACTCTTAGATTTTGTTTTAATGATAATGAAGAGTGTATGTGTGGAAAGTTAACTCTGACTTAGTTCACAATATGAGGCGATTTAACGCAGGTGTTGGAAGGCAAATTTCAAAAAAGAAGCTATTTGAAATCAGGAGCGAGCCCATTGGTATTAGCTTCAGTTGTTCGTGTAACCTCTCTTTTGATTTATCCTGTCATAAAGGTGTGGTCTTTTCTAGCAGTCAGATGCAAGTGTCACATTTGACCTGGTTTCAGCAGCAGACTGATGAGAGAAGTGAAGATCAATGTACTTTGAGACTTACAGCTGACTTCCCCTTCTAGGTGGTTCACCTAGAAATAGTTTGGAGGTGTTAACACCAGAGGTTCCTGGAGAAAGAGATCGAGGCAATTGCATTACATCACTACAGCTACATCCAAAAGGGTGGGCTACGCTTCTTCGGTGCTCAAGTAATACAGATGACCAGGAGGTAAAACAAATATGTCTTTTAAAGAATACATTGAGTAAGATATATCGATCATACAACTGTATTGAAATTTCCTTGGTTTGGGGTAAATTTGCATTTGAGTAAATTAGTCAGTCTTGTCTGCTTACAATTGCATTGATTTTACACCAAGATTATGAAATTCTTTTTTCTTTTTTGTTTTCTAATGACCTCATATGACTTTGTATCCCTCATTCAGTACTCCTGTTGCTTGGCTCTTTCATAGAATATGTTTCACACTTCACGGCTCTGTTAAAAGTTTTCAAACAGTAGTTGTGCTGCCAAATACACGACTCAAAAATAGGTACCTGCAGAAATATAGGAGGTATGAACTTGGAAAAGACAGAGGATTAGAGAGTTCTGTACTGGTGAACATGGTTTAAATTGAGTAGAGAAGCTCCCCTGAATTTCTCAAGTGCCTTCGGAATGTTTTCTACCTCCATTGGTGCTCCAAGGATGAAGTGTTCCTGCTGTGCTGATGAATGCTTTCCAGAGGCTGCTCCTACACTGCTGTGAAAAAAACTCATGGCATATTTTTGCATCTACTTAAAACTGCTACACCATAGGTGTATGATGAATATGATGAACTCCAGTGATGTTTAAGTAACGTTCAAGTGCCTTGGTCTCAACTCTCATCCTAAAACTCTGCAATTTAAATATCAGGGGGGTATCAATGAACTTCCTGGCAGAATCCATTTCAAGCCTTTACTTAAAGTACAAAGTCCTAAGACCAGCTATGGCTCATCTGCAACTTGCAGATTTCACTCCCCTAAATACTGCTTTAAAGAAGTAATTGCAGGCTTTAAGGTCAGTGTTGCATTGTTTCCCCAGATTCTGTTTGTGAAGTGTCACATAACAGCTGCTATATTGCACTGGGACCCTGTTTTAAGACAAACAGTCTGTAATACACTCAGAAATAAAGAAAAAACTTCTTCATGGCCTGTATACAAAAAGCAAGAGCCTGCAGGTTGTGTTTGGGAGCAGAAGTAACTTCCAGGTTAACTCAAGTTCATCTGTAACTTAAAGCCCAGCCAGAGCCTTCAGAACACCTGGATACCACCAGCTGGTCTGCTTGCAAACACCATTTTTTCCTAAGATTATTTCAAAATTACTGCTGTGACAGTTGTGCAGACCACTCTGCTTTGAAGACACAGAGGTTTTGTATTTGTTTTCTAAAACCACAAAGAATTCTTTGAATACTTGACCAGTAACAAACAGTTTAGTTTGACAGCTGATGTAAATTGGTGTTGGTTTGGTTTTGGGTTTTTTTGGTGTTTGCATTTTTGGGGGGGGTTATTTATTTGTTTGTGGGTTTTTTGAAGAAAGCTGCTCTTTGTAATGGTAGCCTCTTACAGATGTGTAGAGGACTGAATGGAAGCTTAGCAGATCTGTTACAAATTTTAATGCTTGTTCTGTAAACTTATAATCAAACCACTATACCACACAGAATTTTTTGAAAATGCAAATATTATATTGGGTTAGTTGATACTGATGATTGACCTAGTTATAATTTCCCATAGTCCTAGTGTCTGCCTTACTCTCTTCTATTAATATTCATTAGTATTGTTCCTTTTGTGTTTATTTCGGTAGAATACATGGAAGAGAACTAAGAACACTTATTTTGCCTTGTGACTGAAATTGAATTTTCAACTTGATACAAAGTTTGTCATAGAGCTGGTTTTGCATTTGGTTTGAGATTAGATAATTAGATTACACATTAAAATCCCTGGCTGTCTCACAAGTAACAAGCTGGCTATAGAGCTGTTCATAACGTTCCTCCAAAGATCTATTTCCCTCTTCTTTGAACATTTCTCTCCTTTTGAAGTTAAGGCACAAAATGCCAATGGTCAGTTGTAAATTACAGTAGGCTGAGTTCTGCTTTGTTGTAGACTTCATTTAAATGGTTACTAAATTAGAACAGATGTCTGGCCAAAGGATTAGCTTTTGCTCTTTCCAGATAAAAACTAGATTTAAAAGATTTTATCTAGCATCCATTTAATTAAGAAAGCAGCTTTGATGCTCGACAGCTGTTCTGCTTAGATAGTTCAAAGCGGAGGAGATGCCAAGGAACCAGCTTCTTTTCAGTGTTTTGTAGTACGTGCTTATCAAAGAGTAGACAAGCAATAGCGTTTGTCTTTGCAGTGCTTTACTCTTCTTTCAATGTTCCTTTCTCTGCCTCTCTCTTTAGTGGACTTGTGTCTATGAATTCCAGGAAGGAGCCCCCGTGCGCCCCGTCTCACCTCGTTGTTCCCTGAGATTGACTCATTGCATTGAAGAAGCTAATGTGGGCCGGGGTTACATCAAAGAACTTTGTTTCAGTCCTGATGGTCGGATGATTTCATCCCCGCATGGCTTTGGGATCCGCTTGTTGGGGTTTGATGCACACTGCAGCGAACTTGTTGACTGTTTGCCCAAAGAAGCCAGTCCCCTGAAAGAAATCCGTTCCCTCTACTCTCACAATGATGTGGTACTGACAACCAAATTTTCTCCAACACACTGTCAGATTGCCTCGGGGTGCCTTAGTGGACGTGTTTCTCTGTATCAGCCAAAGTTCTAGGCACATACTGCATCAACAGAACCTTCAGATGTTTGTGGTTTTTACTTCAGTTTAGTTGAAGTGTGTTCTTTCTGAAATATGTAAATCCAGATAAGATCATAGTTACTATGGTCTCTGAACACAACAGTGGAACAAGTTCCCAGCCCAGAACTGTATGCATTCTCGTACTGCATCCACAAGTCCGCTTCCATGCGCTGTGTTTTCAGACCTCTGCTCCTGCTGATCCTGTGCCATCGAGTCATTGTTCTGGTTTGTACCATACTACTTGTTGATAATTTCCTTCAATGCAACTTGAAGTGGGCTCTTTGAAACAAATGTAGAGGGGGCAAGGGTAGCGGTCCAGTGAAAACTCACCCAGGCTCTCCAGGTAGGACACCTTGTTCCAAAGGAGCTAGACTTCCTCATGTATGCTTCCTTGGCCTTTTCTGTTGCTGAAGCTACTATACGGTGATTATTAGAAGATGAGCTGCTTTTCTGTGTAACTAACAATTAGTTACTGTCACAAACAGAAAAGAAAGTTTTGGTTTTGTTTATGTATTAATTTGTTTGCTTGTGATTGGCTAGAAAAATGAGTTGCTGCTCTTAATGTTTTGCTGCAGTTAAAACATTTTCTTTTCTGTGATTGCATATATTGTGTTTACTGCCAGAGGGAAGAGGTTCTGGATGGAGATGTAGCTGCTTTTTTTTCTCAGAGAATTTACTAGGAAAAGACTAGGGTAAGGGGGGAGGAGTTGAATGGCTAAAGACTCTGCTGTGTAACCACTGCAGATGAACAGTTTGGATGTTTTGTACAATGGGGATGTGTCAGCCTTTCTTGGGCAACTTTGACTCCTCAGCCACCAGGGTTGTAGGGAGCTTTCTGCATCAGTAACACAATCGTTCATCCTACGTTTGAAAAAACATGGCAGAATTTTCTGCTGATGTTAAGGCTATTTCCCACCTGACTGTTCTTCCATACCTTGCCTGCACCGTTGCCGTGAGAGGAATTCATCTAGGATGTGTCCATAGTATCACCAGATAAGCCTTTCTTCACATGTACTGTCAGTTTGGGAATGGATTAAAAGCATGCCTGTGTACAGTAAGATCTACTTGGATTTAACCGGGCTGATTGTAAGATGTAAAAAAAGTTAATGTTCACCATTAAATCACATATTAACCGTGAATGCTAAGTTTTGCACCTCAAGTTAATATAGCTAACCTCATAAATGCACAGTTATTTCAGTCTCGTATGTGCATATCAGTTTATAATATTCCCATCACTTATACGTTCCAAGATTTATTTTTTTTGGTGTTTCACTAGGGTTTTGCTGACCAATCACACTCACTTCAGCAGGAAGTGTTACCTAAAAAGAGTGTCATATTTTGGTGTTCAGATTCACTATCTCCCACTCGACAGAGCATGCTTTTTAAAAGCTACTCTTATAAAGCCTTTTGCAAAGTGTGGGGAAAAAGAAGACATCTGTGAAGATGAGATAGCTGGCAATACTAAGACTGATGATCCTCTTGTAGTTTTGAATATGTGTGGGTAGCATACTCTGGGAGTTAGTGGAGAAGTCATTGAAACTTTAGGCTCCTCTGCATCATGAGAAAAAAATCTTGTGTTTTCTCTTTTGGAGAATTTCTTTAGTAATACAAAGCTTTCAATATTGGGTTGTTTGGTAATCTGAGGACTAGTTAGTTACTCCTGCATTGGGTTTTCATCATCTTTAGCAACTGTCTGCTAAAGGACTACATTCAAGTAGTTAAGTATGTGCAGCTGACAGACTTCCTACTGTTTGGTAAAAGTCCTAAACTTTGTGTTCTCATGGATTTTTAATGGAATTATTTGGTGATGGTGTCTCAGTAGAATATTGTCCCAGCTAGAGGAAGAATAATAATTTAAGTAAATATACTCAGTTAACTTAAAAAGCAAATAAACACCCATAGTCTTCTCAAATAGCAACTCATAGGTTGAAACGTTCCATAGCATATCTTCTGAGCAATTCTGTTGTTGCTGAAACTATTGTCTTGAACTTGAAAGCAGAGTGATGTAATCATAAATGAAGAGAGATGCCCTGTTTTCTGAAACACTGACTCTTAAGTTCAAACACTTGTACCTTTTGAATGCTTTTGGAACTATGTGCAAGGAACACAATTCATAGAAAGGTATTTTTTCACTTTAATTGGCCAAGCCATGAAAAATAGGGCCTAGTGACTGAATCAATAAAACATGCAAGTGTATCTGAGACTAGTTGGAAATACATCACTTCCCTTGCACCCAGCTCCTTTTGTGTGCATCTAACAGCCTGCGAACTTGAACCCATATCTGGGGCAGCTTGGATCTCATAGTTTGTTAGAAACAATTCGGGGGACTTCCCTCAGTTGTGACTTAAAGAAAAGAAGCGTGCAGAAGGCTTGAGCACAGTTGTCAAATACAAGGTTTTTATGCAAAAGAAGAGCTGAGCTACAAGTTTTTAATTGGCCAAGCTGTTTGGGGGGGTTGGGGGGGGAAATGAACAAAAAAAACCCAGTAGCAGCATGTGGCAAAACTTCTGGATACTGTGTTCTTGACATTAGTCTAATGGAAGTGCTAAGTTTCTTGTTCCTCAGGTATTTTGAAACAGAATGCAGTGTGAACACCTGCATTTCTCTGCGCTCCCCTCCATAAAAATCATGGCCTGTTAGTAATAAAGAAGCAGGTTCTCCTCTGTTCCTGCACTGGACCATGATGGCTTTTTCCCTGAGCGCTCACTCTCCCTGCTTCTAGGCTGCTGTTCTCTCATCTTACTTAATGTTTTACTAAATGTCATTAAAGGGACTACAGGTAACATCTTGCAGAAATCTTACTGTTCCCACAGGCTTGAACTGTGTTGGTTTTGGAGGCGAGGAAGCACCCATGAAATCAAAGCAGTTCTATTTGTTTTCATGGCTGGTTTTGTTTTTTCCTATCAGAAATTCCTTGAACTGGTAGATTGCTTATGACTTTAATTCTATGCCTGTTAATATGCACTGAGTGTTAATTTTTTAATTCTACCTCATGATACGCTGTTTTTTACAAGAGTGTTGTTCTGAAGTATTGGACACTAACTTTCCTGTAAAAAAACCTGTTACTCCAAAGCGACACGTCATCACATCTAGATACTACCTGCAATGCACAGCACCAAGAGTGGTCGGTTGACCAGCCCTGCCCAGCCCTGGAAACCCGGGCCACTGAGCAGGAGTGTAGGACTGATGCTAGAAGTTGACCTGGTTAAGCGGTTTGATGACAACGTTGGATGTTTTCGTAGCAAGTCTGGCAGATGCATATTAAGATGGATTCTGTCCATGTATGCTGTAGAAATGTTACTTAGTTCTTCTGATAACATTTGTAGTAATTTTGAATTAGAGTAAGTAGGTAATCTTAGACTTTGATCATTTGATTACTCCTTTTCAGCAATACTTGGAAATTTTAAATGAAAATTAATCTATTTTACCTATGAAGTTCATGTAATGCTTACTGAAACACTGTTCAGTAGTTTATAACTGATATGCCTTGCAGTTGCATCTTGGTGGAAGGAGTGATTTTCAGTTGTCTTTCTGAATGATACTACCTTGCCTTATTGAACTATGGAGTGATTTGTTGGTGAGCTTTGGATTATTTCTAGATAGTTAAAAAAAAAAAAGGTTTATCTTACTGTTATGTTTCAAAAGATTAATTCTTAACCTTCCAGAACTATATAAAACTGTCTGAACAAATACAAGAGAATGTTTCAAATGGTAGATGAAAGACTGCACTAACAGCACAGTATGTTAGTGGGTGGCTTATACCAGAGGTTTCTTTAAATTGGTTTACTTTTGACCACTCAAGTGTTACATCACTTGATAAATTTTACAGTATTTCCACTGAAAATAGAGCTCTCCGTTTGATTGTAAAGCATGCAATATGTTTTTTAAATGCATGGTTTCATATCCATTAACTTCTGTAGTAAAAGAATTCCTCCATTCACAGCATGGCTGACCAGCAGAAGCAGATAAACTGCATAATTAAGATCTCTATCAGAATGTCGGTGTATAGCAGTGTCTACAGGAACCAAACTAGTGTTTGAAGCTAGTAATCCTTTTGTAATAGTCCAGTGACTGTATATTGTGGGAGTAAATGCATTTTCTGAGTATTCCATTAGAGGTCAGTCTTTAAATCGCTGCAGCACTGTTAGACATTTGTGGGGAGGGGGAGAGAATCTATTAATGGAACTATACAATGACATTCATGTATGTGTACTTTCTCTGTATGAGGAGTGTGTGTGTGTGTGTGTGTGTGTGTGTATTTCAGTATATATACAGCCATGGGGCATCAGTCCACTTGTCAAACATGGGTAGTTCAGGGAAAAATGTAATGTCCAAACAGAACTATTGGGGATAGGAAGAAAAGCACAGTGATACAGACAGACACATACACGTTTGTTTGCACTCTTGTAGCCTTGGTAAGGACAGTTTGATTGCCTACTACCAGAATTAGAATGTAAACATCAGGTTTTTCTGGGGATTGGGGGAGGGAGGGCAG
>JANZLQ010000079.1:884450-897386 GCA_026212715.1 Elanus axillaris
GGTCAGGGGCTCGGTCCCCGAGGGCTGTGGGGTCCCCGGTGTCCTTCGGCATCCTCGGTCCTGGTCTGGGCTCGGTGTGGGTTTCGCCTCTGGCTGGGGAGGTGCTGGAGGATACAAAGCACCGACAGAGCCTGGAGTTTTATTGTTTCTTTGTTGTGGGCTTTGATTCATTTTAGTAGCTTGGTAGTGAATAACAATGGCTCATTTTTGTTTTAGTGTTTGTATTGCTACCACAAAGTTTAATGGTGGGGCTTGTTACAAATTAACCCATGATGATAAGTCCGCTTTTGCGGAACACCCAAGAGAAAGTGCTGACCGGTTTGCCTGCTTGAAAGGGTGTGAGATTTAAGTCTTCCCCCCTGCGAGTTCTGCTCAAAACTCTCACTCTTCCAGTGTCCATGTCTGGTTTCCGTGGCACTGCCCAAAGCTGGGGATGTCGTAGTCGTGAGTGTCACGGCACCGCTCTCACCGGCCCTTCCTTCCCAGCAGACTGTGTGGAGTGCTGCTGTGGGAGTGTGGCAGCAAATCCGCATTTCTTCTAGTCAAGTGGAGGATTCCCCAGTGAGTACCCAGGGATTGTGTAGGACCCTAGCACAGACTCGGAAATTTAGTTTCAAGGCAAGTCTGTGCTTTCTTGAGCAGATTCCCTTGTGGTAGTTGCAGCATAGCTGGAAGTCAAGCGCTCGGTGAGGAGAAGTAAAATCTGGTCGGTATCGTTCAAAGCACTAAGCACTTGCCTGCCTTGCCAGCGCGTATCCCTGAGAGAAGAAGGGAGCCTGGTTCCTGATTGCTTTTAGCAGCATCATATGAGAGATGAATTCTGGCATTAGAGGCTAACCACAGTCCTTGCTTGAGTGCGTTTTCTGGCGAGTGGGCATGAGCTGGCAGTGGTGGGGCAGGCAGGGGCAAAGCCAGAACCCCCTGGTGTAGGGTCAGAGCCGCTCCGGCCAGCAAATGCTCTCCCGGCGGCTCAGCTGCCCTAAAGCCAGCTCATGGACGTAAGTGCTTTTTTTGTGTTGTCTGTAGGGCTCCGACCACACCGGAGCGCTCATCTCTGGCTGCTGTGCGGTGGATAACATGGACAAAGCGGGCTGCTTCAGGCAGATGGACGGTGCAGCTCCTCATTTTGCATTACTGTTTTTTCTGGTCACTGATAATAACACTTCTACTCTGAAATACCAAGCGGTAAATTTTGTGAGGTATCTCCCTATTGAGTTAAGCTGCTTGTCTAGTGCTTTGTGGAGAGCGGTCGGAGGTCGCCGAGCACACGGGGCGTCAGGAGGCTGGTCCACCGCTGCATGTCCTGGGTGGGGGGCCAGCGTGGGAAGTGGGGGCTGAAGTCCTGTGATCAGGAGGACCACTGTGCCGTGGCAGCCCCTGTTTCTCAGGGCAGGACATGGCAGCGAATGATGCTAGGCGGGTGGTGGCACGAGCTGGAAAAGCTTCACACCTTTCCTAATGAGCCCTGTGTCCCAGACAGGACCATCGGGCCGGGGCTGGGGACTCGCAGCCCTCTCTCCCTTGCAGTACGGTCCTGCGAGCCCCCCTGTTGTGGGTAGCAGCCACGCAGGACCTGCAGCCCATGCCACTGCCGCCCCGCAGCGCAGCTCTGCATCGTGCAGGGCACGCTTCCAGCCCTGCCTTTCACTCAGCAGGCAGCTTCTCGCTTGTTCATGCGCAGTCTTTGAGCCCCAGGGTTAAGCGACAAGGTTTTAACTGCCCCAAAAGAGCAGAGACCTTTAGAACGGCTCGTTTGGGGAAATTGCTAGCCCCTGAGCAGGGCTAGCAGGAGGTGGAGGGAGGGAGGCCTGGGGGCGATGGTGGAGGGAGCACGCCGTAGGGTGTGCTGAACACTGCTTGGTCAGATCCCGTGTCTCTGCCCGAGGTGTGCCGGCCTGCTGCTCTGTACGGCTCTGTCCCTGGAGAGGTATGCCCGGCAGGGACTCGCATGCCCCGGCCGACGCGGCATCCCTGCCCTGGCTGCTCCTCGCCGTCCCCTCCATGCCCCAGAAGCTCTTCGGGCACGCCACTGACTCCATGTCCTGTCCTTTGCAGGTGCTGATGGAGCTCAGCAGCCTGCCAGTGGAGCTGTGGCAGCTCATCTTATCCTACCTGCACCTCCCTGACCTGGGCCGCTGCAGCTTGGTCTGCAGGACCTGGTACAACCTCGTCCTCAGCCTGGACAACACACGCTGGCGGCAGCTCTGCCTGGGCTGCCTCCAGCACCGACATCCCAACTGGCCTAACCAGCCCAGTCTGGAGCCACGGTCCTGGAGAGAGGCCTTCAAGCAGCACTACCTGTCCTCCAAAACCTGGACCAAATACACCCAGGACCTGGAGTCCTTCAACTGCCTCTCCCTTTTCCGGAGGAGGAAGGGCCGGCGCCGGCTCTGTGTCGGCGCGGGGGGTGAGTTTAGCAGCCTCCGGGCTGCCCTGGCTGCCGCCGGCCCCTATGACCGCCTTGTGCTGCTGCCCGGCGTGCACGAGGAGCAGAGCGAGGTCCTGCTGAAGGTGCCTGTGGAGGTTGTGGGGCAGGGCAAGCTGGGGGACGTGTCACTGCTGGTGAGCATTGACCAGCACTGCCCCACCGCCCGCCTCTGCAACGTGGTCTTCATGCCGGCTCGCTTCACCTCGGTGGTCTACAAGGTGAGGCTTGGTGGAGCGGGGGTGGTAGGGGTGGCGAGGCCGCCGAGCTTCCCCGGTCTGCAGGCATCCGCAGAGTGTGAGGGGGGGGTTCTTGGGAGTCCCTAATGCGTGGGGGCTTGGGGGCTCTTTCCTCTGACTGTCTCTACTTCATTACAGATCGCCAGAAGTGCCACACAAATCACCACTAGCAAGAATGCCTTTGATTAATAAAGCAAATATATATATATATATATGTATCAGGCTATTGCAAATTACTATCAGCAATCAGTCGTGCAGCATCAGTCAATAGGATGGCAGCAATCAGTAACAGAAACTATTGATTCAAAGAAACTGACTCAATAGTTTGATTAACTATTAAGCAGTCATTCTTTATTGGCAGCGCTGGATGCATGGGGGATCGCTCCACCTATTGTGCATGCCATCGCGTCTAATTGTGCAGGTTAAATACATGTTCTACATCCATATTCACTAGATTTCCGAGAAATGTCATACATATTCATTAGTTTCCAGGGAAACTATTAGCGTATGTAAATGTCCTCTACGCAGGCGCATTGAAGGTCTCTGGTGGTCTTCTGGAGTCCTCTGGTGGTCTTCCATAGTCTTCCTTACTTGTCCGCTACTTGACCCTCCTTAGGTGATTCTGCGCAGTACGGTCTTTTGCAGGTGTTAGTTAGTACAGCTTATCTTAAAGAATGCTTGTTAGTGCTTTTATTACCTTAGTTCTCAGTGGTAAAATTATGTGACTCGTTTAAGCTAAACTATCTACAAGGACAAGAACAAAGGCAGGAGTTCTTATCTTTTCCGGCCCTATCTATGCAAGCAAGGCCTCTGCTTGTGCCTCCTCAGCAAGATCGTAAATTCATAGAACATTAATTAAGTTTTGTGATTGCTCATGGCTCCTTCCTGCTCGTCACTCCCAAGTACCAGTCTCTCACAGGCTTAATCCTTGACAAACGCCAGTCCTTGATATGTAAAGTTACAGAGAGGCAATCATTAAGCAATAAGCAGTTTGTTCTCTATATCACTATCAATCGTATAGCAACAGCCAATAACAGCAGCAAACAAGTGGGTAAATACTATGACAAGTTACTGCAAACTTACCACCAGTGCAACGGCAGATACGCTTATGATAGATGACTTACATGGATGTATAACACAGGTATCAGGAGAACCAGACAGATTTCAGAAGGTGTCAAGCCATCTGTCGCGGGTGAATTATTAAGAGAGGTCATCGTTCTGGGGTAGACTAGAAGGGTATTATTAACGGTGAAATGATAATCACATGATGATTAATTGATGATTGAATAATAATGGTAATCAAATAGTGATTTAGCAAGAACTGAATGGTAGTGAAATGCTGATTTGACAATGATTTAAATGAGGATTTAAATGATAATTTAGATGGTGGTCAAACACTACTATTTACTACACTTCCCATACTTAAGATATAGCTGGGTATATAAATGTCACTAGCATACGATATACTTTTAGGCCTAATGTAAGATGTCGCTTGCCTTGTTATAGATATCAGATGCTGGGTAAGGGGTCTCTCAGCCTCAGGGGTTGACTTTGCACCCCTGCTCAAGGCAGACCACCACCATGCAGCCCACTCCCACAATACGGGAGAGCTAAACTGTCTCAGGGGCTGGCTGCAGATATTTATAGTGTAAAGTGATAAACTCTTGTGCAGGTGCCCAGCTGCAGTTTTGTCTAGTTTAGCTTTGTTTAGTCCCAGCTCGGGGTGGTACCGCTAGCTCCTGATGAGACATGGCCTGGGCTCCTTAGTCCCGGGGAAGATCTGGCCTGGCACCGTTCTCGGAGTTTCTCAGCGGGGCTGGCTGCAGCCAGGGCTACTTGTCGGTGATGCCTGCACCAAAGCACTGTTGGCTCGGTGAGAGCGGGTGCGTCTCTTACGCCATCCCAGAGGTGGGAGGGCTAACCGAATCAAGCCCAAGAGCGGGGACGAAGGGGACCAGCGAAGTAACAGTCTCACATCAAGGATGCTCTGTGTCGCTGTCTGGCATTGGGCGGGCATCTTAGAGCAGGTTCATGTGGAGAGTTCTGCCGGTTTGGGAAAGGAGAAGTACGTGCAGGATGGGATGTTCTCAGAGAGAGAGGCTCCATTTTGGATAAAAAACTGTCTGTTTTAAAAGGGTGCAGCACACCACCACTTTGAGCAACCAGTAGATGCTCTTAATTTCCATTTTTCACCTGGAACAGCCAAAAGATGATAATGTTTTTGTTCTTTCAGAGTAATTCTATTTTTCTAGACTGTTTCCACTTTCCTAGATGACAAGTTCCCATTACAGTCCCTTGTTTTCTCAGTGGTGGTATCTCAGGATGTCTCTGGTTTCTTAGTACCCAGCTGTGCCTCAGAGGTGCCGCTGCACTTCTCTTGGATGGTTCTGGCTCCCAGCTCCCAGGCTGGCAGGCATTTTCCTTTGTTCAGCGATTCTCCCCTTCCCACCAGCCGCCTTTCTGACTGCCCATATGGCAAGGTGTGAGCGACTCGAGAGGCTGGGCATGCAAGAGGCACCCTCGGGAGCTGGCATTCCCGCGGTGTGCTCCACACCATCCCTGCTGCCCCGAAAACCGGTCGCTGCTGATGTGCACTCTGCCCTCAGCTTGGGCTGGGACCAGGATGCCCAGGGTCTTCTCTGGACCTAAGCCAGGACAAGGGATCACAGGCACAGCCCTGCTACCGTGGTCCACCCTGAACAGTACATCGGTCCCCATGGACAGTCGCTGACTGGTCCAGAGTGGGATGTGCCCAGTGTGAATGCAGCGCCCGTGGAGCTGTACCTCTGAAAACGAGACCTTCCTCGTGATGACTCAGACCATCGCTAGTTATAATTTACAGTTTCATTTCCTTTTCACCGTTTTATTATGTGGCATATTTAACTTAAGCAGTCTGAAAGTCCCCAGGAGAAAGATCATGCACCAGCATGCGGTGGGAGAATTGAGTCACAAATCCACTGAGAAAGTCTCTTTGGACATAGCCGCATGCTGGGTTGCTGAAGCGGACACGCGGTGTCGCGCTCAGAGATGTCTCCTCCATTTGGCTGCTCGGCGTGGCTGCATTTTGCCTTTCTGGCTGTCGCTCTGGTCTCTGCATGTGGCGGGGTGATGGTACAGCCCTTCAGCTGCTGTCGGTGGAATGAGAGTGTTTCCTCCCAAATCTGTCAGTGAAAATCGAATTAAAAAAGCAAACTTAGACCGATCCTACTGGCAGTCATTAAAACCCTGTGAGCTGCAATTTCAGAAAGGCTTTCACAAGCAGCTTCTCAGAAGCTGATTTGTTTGCATCCCTTTTAGTTAGCTTTTTTTCATTAAATAAGGGGACGATATGATTCAGCCTGGGGCAGGCTGAAGGGATGTCTGTGTGGTTGTCTTTGGGTACAAAGAAATGCATTTCAAAACCTGTTTGTGGTACGACCACTTCTGAGAGTGCTCAAGGCTGAAAACAGGTGTTAGGACAGTGTGTTGGCTGCAAACTCTGGAAATCTCTGTAAAATTGCCCCAGCTCACCTGTCACAAGCTATTGATCTGTCTGCTTCTAATGTGGTGCGCTAGGCAACTGAGGGGTAACTTGGGAAGAGAAAATAAGAATTTAGGAGATTCCTAGTCAAAGTAGGAGCACAGAAGTTCCAAGTGTACTACTCAGATTTTCTGACCTGGCTTCTCTGTCCCTTGTTCCATTTCTGTTGGCCTTTTCTGTAGATAAGCATTTACTCGCCCTGCCTGTGCAGGAGAGAGATATTTGGCCATGCACAGTCATCTGGTGGTTTGCCAAGCACCAGTAAATCGCGGTGTGCATTGCCTAGCAAAGCAGGAAGGCCATGGTAGGGATGGCTCACAGTTCTGCAAGTACCAGCAAGTCAGATGGGAAACCGCAGCCAGGGAACAAGGAATTGACAGTGTCTCCTGCTGCTGTGTCAGAACATAATGCCCGTGCAGCACTATGGCACAAATTTTTACCTGTTTTTGCTTTGCACTTGAAGCATCGTGGGTGCGGCGTCCTTCCACCAAGTACACTAACGGCTCCAGGGAGAACTGTAGCTCTCCAGGCCAACCAGGTGATGTCATCTTACCTGCTGCTTCCCCCAGGAAATCCCTGAGTCCCTTTAGGATGCCATACACATCCCTCCTGTGTAGGGAACATTGCTAAGGTTTAGTGATCTTGGTACATGTAGGCCCTGTCTGCTCCGGTGTGTGACTGCTGGGCATTGCTGAGGCTGCAAAGCTGTGTCTTGGCAGGGAAGCTAAGGAAGCGTTGCCAGCAGGGAGGAAAGTCAGTGGGCGTCACTTGTTGCAAGACGCTTTCTAATTCAGATTGCAGCACTGCATCTGTGCCTGCATGAGCTTGTTGTATTTGTGATACCTGAACGCATATTGTGTTTGTGAGCGTGAGCTTCTTTACTGCGGAAGGACTTTGTGATATGTCCAGGGCTGCTTTTTCTTGCTTTGTGCAATGATCTCACCTTGTGCTTACTCTCCAGACAACCTCAGGCTATGTCCAGTTCGACAACTGCAATTTCGAAAGCGGGCAGCTGCAGATCCACGCACCAGGGACGTGCCAGGTGAAGTTCTGCACCTTCAGCCAGTCCAGCATCTACCTCCGCAGCGTGTCCCTCTGCATCTTGGAGAACTGTGAGTTCACCGGCAGCGAGAACGCCTCTGTAACTGTGGAGGGCTGCCCCAGCTCTGACCGTAACTGGGCTTGCAAGCACCTGGCCGTGCTGGCCAAGTCCTGCGCAGCATCCGTGCGGGAGCCCGATCCAACCGACTGCCCCATGGCCAAGTGGGGTGGCTCAGGGGAATTGCTGCTGGGGCCAGTGAGAACGTGTGAGATTGTTGTAGGGGAAGAACGAAGCAGCTTACTCTCTGCTGAGGGTGCTCAAGCCCTGCTTGGCTCAGCCCAGGAGGACTCTGAATTCGGAGAGAACCTGCAGGCAGCCAGGGAGGAGGAGGAGTACCCGGTGCTTGACTCAAATTCCAGTGGCAGTGACTTGCACAGCGAGGACGAAGAGGATGCTCAGGGTATGTACAAACTGCCCTATCAAGGCCACAGCCTGAGTCACACGCTTGCTGACATTATGGATGGCAGGCTTCAGAGCAACAGACTGCACGCCCTTCAGAAGGACCTTAAGCTCAAGTCTCTGCAGCAGGAGCTGCAGCAGGACAAGGAGGCCCAGTCTTTGGCCAACTCTCTGCAAGGCTGCATCATCCGACAGTGCCTTTTCAGGGACGGGAACGGAGGAATATTCATTTATTCACGAGGGCAAGCAAAACTGGAAGAAAGCATCTTCAGGGATCTGACCTACGCAGTGCGCTGCATACAAAACAGTAAGGTGCTGTGAAGACTGCTGTGAGCTCTCTTCCCTCTCCCTCCTGCTCCTCCAGCTCCTTTCCTGTGCATGGCTTGGGTTAACCAGCTCAAACGAAAGGCAGGTCACTTGCAGCCACCTGCTTTCCGCATGCAGTAACCTTGTAATTGCAACTGGAGGCGTTAACTTGGTGGCATGTTGGGATCGTGTAGTCAGGCCTGCTGTAACCTAAATTGAACTCTCGCCCTGTAAAAGCGCTGCTGGTTGTCAACACCCTCACCGGTCCCAGCACAGCCCCATTTCACAGATGCAGGGACCTGGGGACACTGGTGTCAGCCCCTGGTCTTGCCCTTCGCCACGGGCAGTGCTGGCTGCTTCAGGAGAGCCCGCAGGGGTGGGTGCCTGCCGCAGGCAGAGATGGGGTGCAAGGAGGAATTTTGGCCAGGGACACGTGCTGGAGGCTGAACCGAGGTTTTTTCCCTTAGCATCATCTAACCGTGCGCTGGCCTGGAGCTCTCCACCTCTGTGCCTGTGTTCCTCTTCAGACTGGAGGGAGAATCACGCTGCCAAAATCCCCAGTGTCTGGGGAGCCTGGGAAGCTCCTCTCCAGCCACCTGCCTAGAGCAAGACCATCCCCGCTGCTTGGTTGGGGGAGCCCGTTTTTCAGTGTATCGCTTTAAAAGACCGCAAATAAAAGTTTTGTGCAGGGGAAGGGGAACGTTTTTCTGCCTGGTTCTGGGAAAGAGCTTTGCTGTGGTGATGGTAGCTCCCCATCTGCAGTCCCCGCAGGGCTGCGGAGCACTGTTACCTGGGCAGAAATGCTTTGCTTCTTGGCAGTGGAGGACGGCTCCTTTCTTTTCAAGGGATACCAGTAGCCGAGGTGCCCTCCCAAAGGCCGACCCACAGACGCAGAGGGGTGGCAGGAGGGAGCAGAGGCACCTCACGCAGCTGCTCGGATGCTCTGAGCTGCTCGGGGCCTCTTTTCATGGCAGTTAGGCAGACAAATGCAGTTCCAGCACTTTGGACCATGTTCTCTTTTTTATTCCCTTTGGTTTGCTTCCAGTTCACTCGGCAGCCTGGTTTTACCTGGTAGCACACGGGAGGGAGGTGAGGCCAGCCCAGCTACTGCTCTCAGTGAGATTTTGCTCAGCTGGGAATGAGGCCAGAGGCTCTTGTCGAGAGGTGGGTGTCGGAGCATTAGGCAATGGAAAACGGGAATGCTTGCCTGTGAGGTGCAACGCGAAGTGGGAGCACGGCAGAGCTGGTAAGGGCTCGGTGTCCTTGCACAGCCAGGACACTGTCACAGGGCAAGCCTGGGCCAGGGTCAGGTGTGTGGGACCCAACTGGAGCGGGTGCCTGGGTTTCTCGTCTCCTGTAGCTCCCTCCATGGGCAGCCAGGCATGACTGATGAAGACAGGCGGCTGTCAGGCCCTGCTGAGCTCCACGTTTAGTCGAGAGATTGAATGAAGCACCTTTCTGGAATGAGCAAATAAAAGGACGTATAATTTAATTACCTTCTGATCTGTGTTGCTCATTGAAGTGGGATATGCAAAGGCAATTTGTAGATTATTTCTTAGCACTCATACGACATGGATTTAAGACATGATTTTGTTTAGCTGGAAAATACTAAATGACTGCTGCTGCCTAGATATTTAACTACTTACTTGCTTAGAGGGAACTAGGTTGTTAGGAGTGGTGTCAGTGACTTCAGTTTGCTGGCTGGGCCGTTTCTGCCCCCGAATGGCAGGATCTTTGTTCTGAAGGTGCCAGGTGATGGACAGGTCGTGTACTGAGTGTGTGCGCTGCAGCGCATCGGCCGGGTCAGCTTCATGGGAGACTCACGGGAGTCTCTGCAGCGTTTGACGTGTGAACTCCGAGCAGCTCTGTGCAGCTGAGTCAGGAGCCTGTCGCTGACTGTGTGCTAAAGAGGCTGGTGATGCAAATGGGGACTGCCTGAGCAGGGATGGATGGGGCAGGTCTCTTGTACCACGAGCGGCATGGAGATGGGACAGGGAACGGTCGCTCGCTGTTGCTGATGGTGTGCAGTCGCAATGCAGTGAACGAAGCCATTGGGCACACCTGAACGTGGGCTTTGCCGAGTGGAGGGATGTGTCAGGCTACGAGGATGTCTTTGCTCTGGCTGTGCAGCACCGAGCACTGTGGGTCTCCATCCCCAAGCAGACCCTCGCCGGTGGGTAATGCCCAACAGGCTTAACTGTAGCGCTTGTCCACATGCGCTGACCTTCCTTTCAGCTGGCCTGTGTGCCTGGCACACCCCAGGTTGTGGGAGAGGCAGAGAGGTCGTAGATGACGGGTTGCAGAAGGGAGAGCTGTACCCTTTGTTCATGTCCTCATCCTTCTAACCACAACTGCAGGTGCTTCTCCTCTTCCCTGCAGGTTATCATGCTGAGGAATGACATCCACCATTGCAAAGCATCAGGGATATTCCTGCGCCTGTCAGCAGGAGGCCTGATTGCAGACAACAACATCCATTCGAACTCTGAGGCTGGAGTGGACATTCGTAAGGGAGCCAACCCCCTTGTTCTGGTACGTACCCCTCCGAGCTCTGCTGGAGGGCAGCGTCCTCTTTCTCTCACATGCTGTTTCTCTCCAAGGGGCAGCAGGGATCCATCACCCGGTATAGAAACCACTGACCTTTCCGTTAGCTTTGCCCTTCAGCTTGTTTCTTAGGTTTTTGTTGATGAATTAGACTACAGCTAATCCCAAGGTACAGCGAAGTGCTGCCTGATGGTACATGCGTGGTCTCCTGCTCTATTTGATGGTATGTGTCTTAAAATTGCTGGGCATAGAGGGTAGGGGGATGTTCCCCTCTCAAATAAACACCCCTGTGTAACGAGTGAGCTCGTGCAAGCAGTGTGGTAAACCTGAAGGTACTAAATTGGCACTGTACTGTAAATTGTTTCTCCCGTACTGGGAATCATGTTGTCTACCCTAGGAGCTGGTGGAGGGTCTTGGTTCTCTGCCTAGCCTTGGGCAGGAAGGGAGCAGCAGCGTGCTCTCCAGTGGCATGGCTTTTCCTCCGAATGAGTAGTATCTCCAGCTGTGCAGTGGGTGACCTTGTCCCTGTTTATTGAACACTGCACCTGTAGGCATCTTGCAAGGAACCGGGGTCTCACTGTGCAGGGGGAGGCAGATACAAACTACCCCCCGAGTGACCCTGTGGCTGCATCAAACTCCCTGCGAGCCCGGCACGGGAGATGGTGCAGGCAGAGCTGGAAGCCCTTAGAGGAGGGGATGTGGCAGCTCAGCCATGGAGCCGTGGGCCATGTCTGGCCCCGGTTGCAGCTTTGAGCTGCCGCTTGTTGCTGTGCCTGGTTTGGCGATTCCTACCCCACCACTCCACGAGATACCGGACTGGGACTGCTGTCCTGCGCGGAGGGTCCCGGTGTACTCCTGTCCTCACAGGAGATGTTAGCCCCTACGGAGAGAAGCAGCTGCGTGTCTGTTGACAGCGGTCGTTCAGGCTGTGCAAAGCACCGTCTAACAGCTTTGAGAAGAGGCACCACGCTGTAACGCCAAGCCTCCTGCTTGGACTCCTGCCTCCAGCTCCTGCGAGGTGCCACCGAGGGTCTTTTCCTCTTGGTGGCCGTGGGGAGGTGTTGGACTTGCAGGTCCACCAGCCCTGCCCAGTGTCAGATGGGCTGCGGAGAGCAAAGCATCGCCAGGTACAGGGCAGCCCTTGGAGATGTCAGCAGGAGCTGCTGGAGGAAGAAGAGGCTGCAGGCATGATGGGAAGGGAAATTAGGCATTGTGTACTAGAACCCCAAAGACAGGTAAAAGTTAAGCGTGCCTTGACCGTTTGAGAGTGATTTCTTGACAGCTGGATTAATTACCCTTCTGCCCTTTTCCCCAGCAGGGTTGGGAGCTGTTGCTTTTCTCTGTGGTTGCTGTCTCCTCTTGCTCACTTTTATGAGTGACCTTCCTTCCTTTTGCTTTTATTCTCTCTACATGTGCAAAAATAAAACCATAGTGCAATAAGATACACAGTGGCCTTCGCTCGGGCATTGTCGTCGTTGGCAACGGAAAAGGCATCATCCGTAGCAATCAAATCTATGGGAATAAAGAAGCTGGCATTTATATTCTGTATAACGGAAACCCTGCTGTGAGGTATGTTAGCTAGCACTGACCTCTCTCTCTCCTCCTTCATCTGTTAAGAATTATTCCTCCCACTGCGCACACTTTTCTTCTCTTTTTTTGTATCCCCACCATAGAGCAGGAACAGGCCCACGGTGCACTAGTGCCTTTCTGTGACTTCCCTCTATCTGCTTGCTGCATCCAGGTCTTTGCCAAGTGCCGGTCCTGGGTTTTCCCCCTGGATCTGAGAAGGACACTGGGTGCGTTCAAGATGAACAACTCACACATGTCATGGTGCTTTTTGCAGGAAAGGGGGAAATGGACCTCAGAACTCCAGTCATTGTTACTCCAGTTCACCTTTCTGCTTTAAACACCTGGAGCTACTGAGTTGTGTGTGTTTAATGGCATTTGGTTTATATGTTAGTATTGGTGTCTGGCAGGCTTTCTTCGGGTTGACGCCATCAGCTTTACCTGCTGGTGTCAACTGGTAGCAATGAACCCAGAAATGAGGTGGCAGCTGGAGCCTGGTTCCAGACGTGAGGGGCATCTCGTCGGTACTGCCACCCCTTCCTGCCTCTCACTGTGCCTGTGGGTGGTAAGAAACAGGTGGGTTGCAGCTCACCACGGTGCTGTAGAATGGAGTCTGTCACTGTCGTGTTTTAACCCCAGCCAGCAACTGAGCACCCGGCAGCCGCTCACTCGCTCCCCCCTCAACCAGCGGGATGGGGGAGAGAATCGAGAAAAGAAGTAAAACTCGTGGGCTGAGATAACAACAGTTTAATAGAACAGAAAAGAAGAAAGTAATTATAATGATAACAACACTAATGAAATGACAACAGTAATACTAAAAGGATTGGAATGTACAAAC
>JANZLQ010000079.1:914230-924546 GCA_026212715.1 Elanus axillaris
GGACACAGGGGAAGCTTCCAGCAGCTTCTCACAGAAGCCACCCCTGTAACCCCCCCACTACCAAAACCTTGCCACAGGAACCCAATACAGGTTCACACCTGGTAAGAGTCCCCTGCGTGGGATCTGCCTGCAGTCCTGCCCTGCCTGCTTCAGCGGGGGCTGCCCAGTGCTGGGGGACATCTTTCAGGCCACAAGACAGGATCTCCGGTCCCCTTCCTCCTGCCACATCCCTGCCTTGGCACTTCTTTCCATATAGTGAAGACCTCTACTGTGTTATTGGGAAAGCAAATAGCTGCTCTCCAAAGTGCAGCGGCTAATATTGAGAGACATTGGCAGATGAGTCATTCTCCCATTTGGACTAAATTAGCACTCATTTTCCCCGAATCAGGGGTGCTGCTCTCAGATGCAGTCAAAACAGGCTCTGCTGCACACAGCAGTGATGTTGAAAGGCAATTAACAGCCTCATCTCTGCTGCAGCTGGCTACAAATAATGCAAAAGAGCATCACTTCTTGCTCGGTTGGTTGGACAACCATCTCTGCTTTCTACTTCTCTGCTCGTCTTGGCACACAGAAGCAGCTTTCAAACAGCAGTTAAATTTTTTATCCAAAAAACCCACGGCATTGTCAGGGTGACCCACATATGAAACACAGCAGCAATGAGCCAGAATTAGATAAAGACGATAAACTAATTATTATCTATCTCAGAGTAGCGCTTCATAACAGTTTAAGAAGTCAGCTGCTGGCTCTTGATATGCAGACCAGATCCTAAGGAGAATTTAAAAAAAACCCTAAACACCCCAAAAAGTGGTTTCAGCCAGATCACCTCCCTGAGGAAATTCATTCTACTTGAAAACAAGGCTTAGGTAAGTCAGAGGCTCCCGAAATTCAGCATGGGGAAGTGCAGAGTCCTGCACCTGGGGAGAAGCCACCCCACGCACCAGGACATGCTGGGGGCTGCCCAGCCAGAGAACAGCTCGGCAGAAAGGGACCCAGAGGTCCTGGTGGACACCAAGATGAACATTAGCCAGAAACATGCCCTTGGAGCAGAGGCTAATGGTGTCCTAGGTGGCACTAGGAAAAGCATCTCCAGCAGGTCGAGGGAGGTGATCCTTTCCCTCTGCTCAGCACTGGTGAGGCCACACCTGGAGTGCTGGGTCCTGTTCTGGGCTCCCCAGTACACCAGAGACACAGACATACTGGAGAGAGTCCAATAAAGGGCAACTAAGGTGCTGAAGGGACTGAAGCATCACTCCCATGAGGAATGGCTGAGAGAGCTGGGACTGTTCAGCCTGGAGCAGAGAAGGCTCAGGGGGATCTCATCCATGTCTATAAATACCTGAAGGGAAGGTGCCAAGAGGATGGAGCCAGGCTCTTTCAGTGGAGCCCAGTGCCAGGACCAGAGGCCACAGGCACACACTGAAACGCAGGAGGCTCCCTCTGAACATCAGGGAACACTTTTTCACTGTGAGGGTGGCCACGCACTGGCACAGGTTGCCCAGGAAGGTTGTGGAACTTCTGTCAGTGGAGATACTCAAAGGTCAGCTGGACATGGTCCTGGGTGCCTGGCTCTGGGTGGCCCTGCTTGAGCAGGGGGGACTGGACAAGGTAACCTCCAGAGGTCCCTTCCAACCTCAACCATTCTGTGATAAAAACATTCCTACTGATTATCCGCAGCCTGTAATTCCCATGGCATTAATTATCCCCTACCCAGAAAACTGGATGTTTGTGTCACTTCTAATGAGAGCTGTGAATAGTGGGTCATTAATGTGTGTATGGAGTTACCCTTAAATCCCCAAATGATGTACTAAACACAAATTACTATCTGAAGCAGTCACCTCAAAGAGAAGACTGCTCTTGACATCCCATGCTCCTCTTCCACCTAAGCTTTTTCTCTTAGAGGCGATCCTCAGCTTTTCACAAGCCCTAGATTCCTACAACCTTGCGTAATAAACACCTGCAATGATGCTTACAGCCAAGAAAGCCCAGGACTAGAGTGAAAATGCAGAGGAACTAGCCCAAAAGTCTCTCTCCCAAAGACTGGGAATCCACAGCTGTGGATTCAAACTAATCACCCTTTCTGAAGATGAACCAGCTCTGAGTCAGCAGAATGCTCCCTCCTCCAGGCAAGAAGCCAGGATAGGAAAAGTGGCAGAAATATTTTGTGTTGCATCTTTATACTTTTTGAACACAGAATTACACTGGAAATCTAGAGAAACAAACACACCAGAGCCAAGAAGTTGTGTGTAAGTAATGTTTTGCTTAGTCTCTCTCTTTCTATGCTTTCTACACTGTGTGTGTGAAAAAGGGGTAAACCAGGCCATGAGCTGACAGGTCACTGCCAGAACCAACCAGACAGTAGTCAGTAGAGGACCTGCAGTTTCCAACCATGTTCTCTTGCTCCAGCACAACCTACATCTTTCTCCCCTCATATAGACAGGAAAAAAGGAAAAAGTTTTATCACAGCTTTTTCTACATAAACAGAAAAAAGCAGCAGTTTAATGAGCTGAACATCTGTTCCAACCCAGCCTTGAGACTGGGTTTCAGCAGGGTCATGCGCTGATGCTGGATGGCCAAATCCAACAGACAAAAGCATCCCCATGATGCTCTGTGTGCAGAACGGCAGCTGAGAAAGGAACTGTTTTGCCCCTGCTCAGACCTCCCAGTCATTTTAGTTCATTTTCTTGCGCTTCCGTTGGTTCCCTGATGACTTCTGCACAGGCAAGGGGAGAGAGAGAGTGCCCAGCTTGTGGTTCTGATCATTCTCAAGACCCAGCAGCCCCTTTGCCTTGGAGACCTTCAACCGCATGGCCCTTGCAATGTCCATCATCCTGGAAAACAGAAAAACACTGTGTCAGTGGGGCGCAAAAGTCTTCTGTACCATGACACTGCACAAAATATCAACAGCCTTTTGCCTCAGGGGAGAAGCCAGGAGGCACCAGCGAGCAGGATGTGTTCTCTGCATCTCAAGGATACCATGGAAACAGAAGCTGGAAGGTATTCAAAGACTACAAGGTACAGCCTTCCTGGGGAAGCTAGAATGCTACCGAGCTGGGCACTGCCACCTTGGAGAGCATTCTAAAACCCATGCTGCCTTACTCGATGGCCAGCTGACTTGAGAAAAACTAATGCTGCTGCTCTCCACCTCCCTACGAAGAGAACAGGCATTATTTGTATCCAGCTGCTGCTGCTGCTTCCCAGTGTACTCATCTCCCGTGTGTGGTATGATGAATGGAACCTAGTACAGCAAGAACATCTCCTCTTAGCCACTAGAATTCAGCGTCCTTAGCTCTAAGAAGAGGGGCTTGGCTGAGATGTGTAGTGTGAAGAGCTTAAGCAACAAGATGCAAGCCAGAACGCACCTGGAGGCTTGTCAGACAGAGAGAACAAAGTGCATCTGAAGGGAAGCTAGCGGGGAAAGGAGGTGTCCCAGCCTCAGCTGGTGTCCTGAGAACACACAAGTCCCAGAATCCTCCCAGATGACTTTATTATCTTTGAAATACAAACAGATTCAGTTGGGAAGCATTCTTCAGTAGCTCAGGGCTATGTGTCTCCAACAGGTCTCAGCCTCCTCCACCCTTTACTCAACAGCTTCCTATGCCCTGTGTTCCTAGCTCCAGTACAGCAGCTAAGAACAAAACCTGGGCATCAACTGTGAAAACCAACATGGATTCCTTAAAAAGCTTAAAAAGCAAGAAAAAATGGATGGAAACCAACAGCAAACACTGCTGTTAACCCCACTACTATCTGTCAAAGAATAAAGAGCATAACTGGAGGCAAAATCAGAAGTAATGGCATCAAGGCTGACTAGGGAGCTTGCGAAACCAAGAGGTGAATAAGGGCTCTGATAACTTCCAGTTATCACCAGACCTTAACATCACATCCCTCAGCCAGAAACCCTAGGATAGTCCACAACGTTTTTCAGTTGCAGCGAAGGGCTTGTTTCCCTCCACAGCTCCTACCCAGCCACATGACTGCTAAGCAATCCTGTTAAGAAAGACCAATGTGACAGTTAGGAAGCACATGTCCTTGGCATCACTATTGCCCGTAAAACAGGACAGGGTGGGAGAGAGATACTAATGAGCACGGCTGAACAGTCACTAATGGGCCACCTGACCCCTTCCCCAGACAGTGTTAACAAGCTGCCTGCTAGCAGGAGTCTCCCAGCAAGCACAGTGGACTGGTTGAGCAGTTCTGATCAATTCCCGATTTATTCTGCAGAGGCTGGAGACACAGTACACCGCAAACTGCAGTGGAAGAACTCCCAGAGCCAGAGTTGCTGGCAGCAGGCTCCGGCTGACACCTGCTGGGAAAAGCAGGTCTTGCAGCTAACAGCAGATGCAAGACATGTATTCTTCCACTGGAAATTAGCCTAGGGAGCAAGTGCCCCCAAAAGCTAACACAGCAGGTTTGTTTGCCCCGAAGCTTATTCTGCAAGCTGCCTTCTACCCATTTACCATATTTCAAATACTATGGCCAGCAGTTCTGCCTACAACTTCTCCCCATGGTGCTTTGCTGAAAAGTCCACAAGTTCATTGGTATTTCAGAAACACGGGCACAGAGGACAGGAAGGTGAAGATGTGATTTATCGTGCAAGAAACAGAGCTGGGTGGCAGTGGATAGGTCTTGTCCTGCAATCTGCACCGGCTGGCCATTTCAGTACTGCCTGCCTCTGTTTCCTTACCTGCAGAATAGCTGAAGAGCCTCTTGATGCACCTGATGCAACTGTTTGCAGCAAGTGCCCTTTCAAAGCTTGAGGTGTATAACCACCCTCCTTCATGAGCACCAGGGCTTCAAAATAAAGGTTCAACACACTCATAAAAGACAGAGCCCAATTACAACAAAAGGGACTCACTAGCAGGTATTATGGTGCTACCCAGGTGCCAGAGAGGCTCCAGAACTCTCTCCTCATGGGCTCTTTGTAGGAGGATCACAGCATATCCCAGCAAGTGTGAACAAACACAGTGACTCACCTGCTTTCTTGGAGCTTCATGTCGTTCTGCAGGACGGTGAGGTCTGTTTGGAAGTTGTTAATGTGCAGAGCCAATGCAATGACATATGCTATGATTTTAACCTTCATTGATGCAGAGATTAAATTCTGGACACTGCATGGCAAGAAGGAGAACATGAGATGTGGAGTGTCAGTGAACCCAAAACACACCCCCATGAGGTGCAGACAGAACTGGAGCCCCTGTTAGACATGACTGACTTTTTCTAGGCACCAAAGAGCTCAAAGCAACACAGACCTCTGATCACAGGGCCTAACAGGCTTCTTTGCTCTCCTCATATGCCCCCATTTCTGTTCAGAAGTGCAGGCCCCTGAGGTTTTTTATCATTATGCAGCCTTGACAAAATCACCAGCTAATGACACCTCAGTCTCTTTGGCACACTGGTCCCTTGCAAGGGGAAAGCAAAGGGAAGCTGGCTTGAGGGCATTCAGTGTTAACTAATGGCATCTCAAAAACACAGTCCACACAAAGCAGATCCCTGGCTGGCAGTCCTCTGGGAGCATTTGACTGCTTGTCACTGGTTTGAGCCTTCAGACAAAAGGTGGCCCATTTGGACTCAAATTCTCTGTTCCTGTGCACACTGCAGCTGTGCAATAGCTGAGCATCAGCATTATGCCCCTTCTAGGCAGAGAGGCTGTTAGCTCCCTGAGCGTGGGGAAGGAACTGCGGCAAGAGTGAGGATACTATTCACTCTTGCCTGTATTTTGGTCCTTCCACTCCACAGGATTACTGAAAATGTTTGTCGAGATTTATAACTGCTTAGTTGTAAGTGGCATCTGTCTGAAGGCTGGAACCAAGGGCCACCTGGTCCAACAGCTGCTCAAGGCCCTGTCTGCAGTGAGACCGCACTCAGCACCACAAAAGTGGCTCTGACACTGCTGGAAAGCAGGACCTTGCCAGGAGCTTCCCAGCCCCTCCTCCTGTCACGGGGTGCTGGCTTCTCCTGGCTGACCTCCATGGCAAGACCAGACCCTACCTTACCATACCAAACTTTGTCACTGCTGGCAGGGCGATGCCTGGGCAAAGCTTAGGGAGAACTCTTTGGCTTGTATCCATATGGGTGCAATGGTGTGGGTCTCAGCACAGGGCACGTTAACTGGTGCAAATCTTTACGTAGTTTTATCTGTGTAGGTTTCAATGGAGAATCCAAAGAAGTCAAATAATGCCTAGGTTCACGTAAAAGCACCCCTGTTATGCTAATTAAACTATGTGAGTGTAAAAAAGCACCCTTAGTTAGCCACTGCACTACCTGTCCTGACCAACCCTGAGATGGTGGAAGAGCTGACGCATCCATCTGTCAGCTGCCTTGGTTCACAGTGAAAATGTACGTGTGGACAGCTGCATGTTTAGCCACACAGGTGAGAATCAGCTGCAAAGCAAGCATCCATTCTGCCATCTGCACCCAGAAATGGTCAGGCAGATGGCTGGGCACCCCATTTGGTCACGCTAGCTAAATCCACAGGTGCAGGCTCGCTTTTGCACACATGACCTTTCTTCTCCCAATCACATTTCAGTCCTGCACTTCCCAAAATGGACTATCACCAGCCATGACCCAATGTTCTACAGGGCTGGGGTGTGAAGCAAGAGAATCTACTGCTATCTTCCATTCTGGTAGGAGGTTTCCTGATCCTGTGTCCATGGCCCTTCAAGCTGAACTCTGCTGCATCTCTGCATCAAGAACATCAAAGCAAACATAGTTCCTTACCTGCCGTTGTTGTAGGTCAGTGAAGTGAAATTCTTCATGAGTTTCCTGGAAATAACGTGTGGGCATTCAGGACCCATAGGATCTAGGACATAAAGAGGTTTTGCAGTGGAATAAAACACATACTCCTTCTTATACTGCCCACCTCCAGCCATCATAATAGCACATTTACTACCACGACTTGTCACGTCTACCCAGGAACACAAGAGAACCTAAAAGGAACCTAGGCACTTGCTTTCTAGGTCTCATCATTTTTCAGGTCTAAGAGAGGCTCCTAACACCTTTTATTTTCTTTACAAATGGGATCTCCCACTTCAATACTGCACCATGCAAAATGTGTCTATGTGTGCCTACGCATATATTTCTTTTAGTAGATTGCTGCCTTCTAACAGATGGTCCTGTCACAAAATACTGAAACTGAAACCACACTAACAAATTCCTACTAGCACCAAGACTAGTTATTTCTACATCCTTCCCAAGTCCTACGGGGTGACTCCTGCATCTCCAGCAAGGCAGGAGGATATTTACAGCCAGGCTTGCCATTTGCTCCTCCATCACCCCCCTGACATTGAATATGCTAACAATGACATTTTCAGCACTGACAAGGAGACTCAGATACACAAGATCTATGGAAGATGGCAAGTCTTGAAAATCTCAGCCAAAATATTTTGTGCAGTGCTTTTGAGAACAGCAGTTCCTGTCATTTTAAAAGCAAGATCCTGAATACAAGAGAAGTATGATCACTGTGGTTCACACATTGAGCTAATAAGGATGATGAAGACATACTCAAAAGCACAAAAAGAGGTATAAAGGATATATTGTGTACTGTATGACTCTTGCACCTGGAATATGGAGGCTGGATGAGAGAGAGAGCTGATAGTTCCAGCTTCTTGGCTTAGGACTAAGGTGTGAAAATGTAAAACATGTTTATAAGTACAGAACTATCGATAAACTGGAAAGACTCTCAAAATTTCTAATCCAAGCTACCCTGTCTCCTACCAAGAGGATCTCATGGTACCATCCTGATACACTGCAGTTACAAAAGGACCAAAAAGTATTAGACATACATCTCCCAGATGATGCAGATCTAACAACCCTCAACAACATGGAGATCCTCAACCTCACCATGAAACAGGCTGAAAGCACCTGCTGGAGCAAGCTGTTGATCACATAGCTCATTCTGGGCAGCTGTACTGTTTTCTACTGCAGTAATTACAACCAAGTCCCAGCAGGTAGCTTAAAAGTGGAGGAGATGAAAACTCTTACGCTTCTTCTTGATCACTTTCAGTTGGCTGAACTTAATAAGGGTGTCCAGGAACCAGAGGCATCGGGCTTTGTGATCCCTGCTCTTCTCATCAGCAGGCAGGAACTTCAGCTCCTCTAAAACAAAGGAGCAATGGCTGAAGGAGAGAGAGGAGGAGGATGAGGCTCAAAGAACCAGGAACCAGTTCACATCATCAGGAGGACAGGACACACCTATAACTTCAATGCTCAGCTATTTGAGAAGAGTTCCCTGGACACCTATAAAGGATAGCCCAGGAGGCTGCTTTGTGAGCACACTTTCCTGTCAATGCCTACTCTGTTCAGCCAGCCCCCTTCAGTGTGCAGCTACTAAGAGGGTCCCTGCACTGCAGAAAGTGCAGGCTCTCAATGTGGCACACAGACACACTTTTACTTTGGCACAGGCAGACAGGAAGCACAGGGAGTGAGGTGCGGTTTGTGCTTTTCCTGCTCACTTCAGCCCCTCAGCCCCATGGCTTAACAGCTCTAAGCGTATGTCCATGTCAGCTTGACAAGCCACAGCAACCTCCACAGCAAGTCCGTACTTGGCTGGGACAGTGCCCAACCATGGGCATATCATGCTCAGCACAGATCTGTGGTCCATCTTCTAGGCACCTGCCTTCAGACCCCACTTTGGATTTCTCCAGTCTTTTCCTCTGCAATCAGTTCCCCAAAGGGCAGCCATGCTGCTGTGCACGACTCCCTCACCTGTATATAACTATACCCCACATTCCCTAAGGTAGGTGTTGCTCCGCCATACTTGGTTTAAATGTCCTCCCTCTGCACTGAAAAAATCAGCCTAGGTACAGTGGAGCTGGCAGCAGCAGTCACCCTGCCCCACAGAAAAACTACAGTTTCACAGAGTCCACCTCAACTATTACAAGGGTGTTTGCAGCAGCATTACCTTTTATCTTCTGTTTTCTTGGTGATTTCTTCTGGAGTGATGTTAACAAAGACTGCTGCTGGAACCTGCAATGCTTCATACTCTGCTGGGGACAGAACTGGAAGGAATTTAAAGAAAAGAACAAGCACGCCTTTGCTCTCCCTTCTGGTCTGAACAGCCTCCAGTGCAGTAAGTTCTATCCACCCTTGCTTTAGGAGCTGTGGGGCAGGGAAGGAAATTATAAATGGACAGGACGTAATGACAAGACTTGAAAGCTGGCCAGTAACAAAGGTCTCTAAAAGGACTGTGACTTGTGACAAGTCACTTCTCCTGCATGGCTGATCTAATTACCATTCCCAGTCGAGCTGCTGCCAACAGGGAGGTGCAGCATCCTGCTCTCTGTAGGGAAGAGGCAGGATATGGGACCTGCAGGTCCAAAAATCTCAACACAGCATGTCCCTGCTCTCAGCTTTTGGCTCATGAGGGGTGAAGGCTAGCCTCACTCCCATGCCTGGCAGCACTCATTCTCACATGCCAGACCACTGACATTGAGGTTTACAGGTGTGGGAAACCACTCTGCCACAGAAAAAGATACTGTCCTCAAACTTGTAAACATTTTCTGGTTTGTCAGCATCTTCATTACATGGTGGGAGGAAGATGGAGATGTTCTGTACATCATCTTGGGCCACATCCTGGGTCAAAGCTTTGGAGGTAAGCAAGAAAGAAGAGAGTATTTGGACCATGCAAACAAAACCACAAAGAAAATGATTACAACCCAAATCCTTCCTTTAAACACAAGTCTACTCAATGGTGGTTCTTGGGTCAACACCAGTTTAATCACAGCTGGAGTTTTGAAGATGTAAAACTCCAGTTCAGTTTATCTCACTCAGGACAGTAGTAAGGAAAAGGCTCCAGCTCTTCCGTATTTTGTTTCGTTACTGCCACATGCAGGTGCTGACTGTACAGAAAGCATTCCAGTAGGCACAGAAATGCCAAGAGCTTCTGATATGCCTGCTATGTATTCAGCCTGCTGGGTTTTAGACTGGTGTAATCACTTCTACCAAGAACTTTCTGCTCCCTAAAATTTAGAAAAGCCACTCCAGACTAGAGAAATCCCAGGAAAGAAGTGCACCAAAACAAAGTGGTTGCTGCTGCTGCACTTCTTGCCTGCAGGGTGGGCAGAATATGGGTTAGGCACCCTGAGTTCCACCGGACATACACTTGGTCCAAAGCAACTCTGAGAGCACAGTCAATATCCAACCTGGAACAGAAGGGGTGAAATCTGACAGGTTCTACAGTCAACAGACTTCTCTCCCATCCATATCCAATGAAACTCAGAATCCCAGAAGTGCTGGTGGAAAGGAGCCCTGGAGGTCTCCTGTCCAGCATCCTGCTTGGAATAGGACTGTCTACAGCACTAGATCCGAGCAGCCCTGGCTTTGCC
>JANZLQ010000079.1:934328-965909 GCA_026212715.1 Elanus axillaris
GGGGGCGGCAGGTGACGTGTGCGACCGGGCCGGGGAGCTCCGGGCCTCCACCCCCGTCCCGGCCTCCGCTCCCGGGCAACCCCCCCGGGCCATCTGGAAGCCCCGCGGGAGGCGGAGGAGCGCCCGGGAGGGCGGTGAGCTGCGGGTGGGGGCCGTTGACGGTCCCCGATGCCTGCGGGAGAATGCGTCCCGGTGGAACCCTCCCGGCGGGGAGCGTATGAATGTGGGTACCGGCGCCTGTGGGGAGGCGAGGAGGAGTGCGGTTGGCAGCAGGGTGGTGGGGAAGGCTGTTCTGTTGTGTTTGAGAAGAGGCCGTAGGACCCGAACGCGGCCCCCGCGGGGACGGTGGGGGTCTCGCTTCTCCCGGAGCCCCCCCGACACCCCTTGGTGGAGTTTCCACCCGCTGGGAACTCGGCGCTTCCTTGGGCTTGCGGCGGCACGGTCACAGCGGGGGCGCGGACCCCTCTGCGGCCGTCTTTCTGCCTGGGTCCGGTGGAACGAAGCTGGCCTTGGCCTCTGCCCCGGGACTACCTTGAAAGGCGTTTGGTTCCGACCTGGTCAAGACAGACAAAGCTGCGTTGCAGAGTGCGAGAGGCTGCTTTTGACCTGGAGGGCCTTTTCGTTGTGTGTGCAGTAATGTGTGTGTAAGATACAAAACTAAACACATGGATGCGTTTTTAACGATTGGTGGTGGAAGGATGAGGTGTAGATGCTACCTTCAGTTTTGAGGGGGTCATAAAACTTGGATATTCCAGGTTATGTAAAAAAAGGAAAAAAAAAAAAGGCATGAGACTATTCTTCAGGACAGTGCCTTTCAGTGCATTCAGGAATAAGCACAGGAACAACAGGCTTTTCTATCTGTCAGTTACTTTAATGTTCTGGAATTTTCAGAGAAACGTATCTGCAGATAGCAAGTTATAAATTAGGTTTTACTTTCTCATACCTGGTGCAACTGTTGAATCATAGTTCATCTTGTGGATGACAGCGTACAGGTGGACAGGTGTTACATGTACTGTTGGTGTACAAAAAGTTGCATACACACCAGCTGCTTCTGTGGAATGTTTGTGTTACCTCTGTGGTATTGACCTCACTAGCTGCCAGTTTTTCTAATGGTCGTGCTAACGA
This sequence comes from Elanus axillaris, assembly GCA_026212715.1. NCBI lineage: Eukaryota > Metazoa > Chordata > Aves > Accipitriformes > Accipitridae > Elanus > Elanus axillaris. Next base: position 935,454 of record JANZLQ010000079.1, read on the forward strand.
AGGCAAACTCTCCTGTAAACCTGTCTTATATAGAAAAGGTAGAACTGGAGCGGTGTCTGTGTGAAAACAGAGAAGGAAGTTACCATCTTTGAACTGAAAAAAGCTCCTTCGTTTCCTCTTCCACCTTTCAAAAATTACTCAGAAGGAGTTTAGTTAATTCAGCATAATACATTCAAATAATGTGAATTGTTACCTTCTAGTGTGACTTTTGAACAGTAATTAAGACAACATGTTCTTTTTAATTCTTCATTAGTACATGCTTTTATTGGGCTTCTTGGCAAGGCTTTGGTAGCAGGGGGGGCTGCAGAAGCTGTCCCATATCGGATGGAGCCTGTTCCAACCAGCTCCAAGATGGACCCGCCACTGGCCAAGGCTGAGCCGGTCTGCAATGGTGGTGGCACCTCTCTGATAACACATTTAAGAAAGGGTAGAAAACACTGCGCAACAGCAGCTGGGAGAGAAGAGTGAGAAAATGTGAGAGAAACAACTCTGCAGACCCCCAGGTCAGTGAGGAAAGAGGGGAGGAGGCGCTCCAGGTGCCGGAGCAGAGATTCCCCTGCAGCCCGTGGTGATGAAGACCATGGTGAGGCAGGCTGTCCCCCTGCAGCCCAGGGAGGTCCAGAGGGGAGCAAGTGGATGCGCTCTCGAGGAAGCTGCAGCCTGTGGAGAGCCCATGCTGGAGCAGGCTGCTGACAGGACCTGTGACTGTAGAAAGAGGAGCCACGCTGGAGCAGGCTTGCTGGCAGGACTTGTGACCCCACAGGGAGCCCACGCTGGAGCAGTGTGCTCCTGAAGGACTGCAGCCCATGGAAAGGACCCACGCTGGAGCAGTTTGTGAAGAACTGCAGCCTGTGGGAAGGACCCATGCTGGAGAGAGAGGTTCATGAAGGACTGTCTCCTGTGGGAGGGACCCCATGCTGGAGCAGGAGAAGGGTGTGAGGAGGAGGGAGTAGCAGAGATGAAGTGTGATGAACTGACTGCAACCTCCATTGTCTGTCCCCCTGTGCTGCTTGGGGAGAGGAGGTAGAAGAGTTGGGTGTGTAGTTGAGCCTGGGGAGAAGGAAGAGGGGTGGGATGGAAGATGGTTTTAGTTTCATTCTTCTTTTTTTTCTATCCTGCTCATTTATTGGAAATAAATTAAACTGCCCCAAGTCAAGTGTTTTGGATGGTAGTTGGTGAATGATCTCCCTGTCCTTATCTTGACCCCACAAGCTTTTCATCTTGCTTTCTTCCCCATCTTGCTGAGGAGGGGGAGTGAGAGAGTGGCTGGGTGGGTGTCTGATCAACCCACCACAATGCCAAAATAGAACTGTGCAGTACATCCATGTAAATTTTTTTTCCCTTCTGAGGGTAAAATAATGTTAGAAGACGAGGTTTTGAAATGAGTTTTGGAAGATCAGAAGCAGACAATTCAGCAGTTCTCATCTGAAACACAGCAGTAATCTGCTGAATCAGTTATGTGGACATAGTTATTTGCTTAGGCTGAAGATGTGTAATACTAATAATCCATTGTGGTGGTGTTGCTTCAGTCATTTCCTGGCAAAAGTAGATTTATTCATTATGCAGTTAAGCCTAGTTTCATTGGGGTTAAAAGCTTAGGCAAAGGAATCACCAAAGAAGGTGGTTGGATGGCATTGTTTAAAATTCTTGAATCTCTGGTAAATAGTGAAGTTGAGCTAGATGTAGAAATTACTGCCATATTGAGCAAGAAGACATGCTGGCACCAAGCTGTCTGTGGCTGCTCTTTCCTGTGGAATCCTTGCCTGTAGACCTTTGAGTTCTGAGTGGTGTTTGTGGTTTGATTCATGAACTGGGGGTGATAGTAGGCAGGAGAAGCTGGCAACTGAGTTTCCTTTGCAGTGCTGGGCATTCTTGTGAGAGGACGATGGCAGTGACAGAGGCTGCTGTGGTACTGTGAACCTCAGGAGAGGTTTTCTGAACTGATAACATAACTGTGAGTTCAGATCAATCCCCGCTGACTGCAGTTTGTCTTCCCATGCCCTTAAATGGCTTTACTGCCAGTTCTGTACAGCAGCATTCTCTGCTTTTCTCTTTATAAATAAATCAAGCAGTGATACTGCCCAAACAGCTTTCTTCAGATGTTTCACTGTGCAGTGCCTAAAAACCCATTGTGGTCTTGGGAACAGCCGTTTTCTCATATCTAGATACAGTTTTATAGCTTCCTAAGATCAAGAATAGAATCCGTGATCTTCTTTTCCTGTTTCTTATTGACCTAGAAAACACTATGTTTTTGTAAGTTGACCAGACAAGCGTAGTCAACTCTTTCGAGAGGGACTGATGCCTGTGAAAGCTATGGTACTGAACTTCAAGCCTGAACAGTGAAAGGATTAGCCAGGAATTACAAGGAAACAGTGTTCAGTCTGTTCAGAATATGCAGCAGTACAGGTGTGTTAAATAGTGGAATCACAACAAAGAAACCCCCTGGTGACAAGCTGAGACGGCACGTCAAAATGCAGGAGTGTCACCTTTCAGTCTCCTGTGTGTCTTCCTCTGAACATTCACACTGTGCTGCCGGATCCGACTGAGAAGTGCATCACAGGGCTGGGAGGAGGTGAGGTGAGGGGGGAACGTCAGGAAGCAGGAGGTTGGCCATGTCACACATAGTATCCATTTCTTCAGATAACTAAGAGTGTCTAAGAAAAACCTAGCCTTTTTCTTCAGGAAGCTTTTTGTTGCTCCTTTCAAAGATGCTCTTTGCAGCTGTCAGGCTGTGCTGTTACTGTTTGTTAATGAGTTGGTGTTGCCATGGGTTGGACTGTCTATTATGCAGTACCTTTCAGATGATCAGAAAATACGAAGTCATATGCTAATCTCTTCTCTGGAGGGCTGATGCAACCAGCAGCAGTGTTTGCAGTGCAGTTTTTCCTTTCTGATTCTTAGGCAAGTTGTAATTCATCTTCGCTGACAACAGGAAGATAAACTGTGTGAGTTGAACTGCATATAAAACCCGGGTAAGGAAACACCTCAAATGAGATGCTGTAAGCTCAGCTGTCAGTCATGAAAGTCACACACACACACACATGCCCTTTCATGGCTGGCACTCATCATATTGTCACATACACAAAAGCCATGTAACACTGGAGTCTGCTTCAGCTGTATGGGGCAAATCCAGAAATCATTTCAACTAGTTAACTAAAATTCCACCATAAAAGTTTGAAAACACTCTCAGAGCAGCGAACACGCGCTCTCCATGTTTCAAAGTGTGAAAACTTGCTGAAGATGTCAAAGAAAGCGAAGACTTCCATTTGGTCCTGCCTCTACCCTCCCACTGCCCTGCTGACTTGTTAAAAAAAGCAACAAAACTGGTAATACAAAGTGTTTTCTAAAATAACACTTGTATCACTGACTCCTATCTAGATTTATGTTTGTATTTCAGGCTTCAGGGGAGCTTTTTATGAGATGCATTATTTCAAGCACAATGATTAAGCACAGTACAAGTGTATTAGAATCTTTTGTAAAATGTAATTTAAGGTAAAAGGCAAATAGTTATTAATCTTATATTGGCACACTTTCAAGTTTTGGCTATATGCCAGGGATTCCTGCACGCTTGGTGCCTAGAATATAAAATGCATTTAAATACAGATTGTTGGGAGTGGAGTTTGAGGTTCAAGTAATAAATTGTCCTTCATTTATCTGATAAGGAAAAAAGCAAGTACCTAGTCGAAAGTTTTCAGTAGTGTATTGGTATGTAAGATTTATTCTGATACTGTTCTGCTGAATGGTATAGTTGAGGCAGATTTTGTTGTTGGTTTTAGTAACAAAATCAATTGCCTTGCAAAATTTTTAAAAGCATCTTTCAGGGGAACTTGAGGTTGCATTTGATTTTTTTGTTTGTTTTTTTTGTTTGTGCGTTTGCTTGACAGTGGCTCAGGATTGCAGTGTAATCTAAACTGTCCTTTATTATTTGGCGTAGTAATAATATTTTACATAGAACATTCAGGTTCCTTATTTTTCACACTCTAGTGAGTTAACTTTAACTCTTTTTCAAAGCAGCAAGAGAAAAGTTTTTGATTCTGCAGTAGTTTCAGTCCAAGTGTACTTGCCTTGTCCCAACTTGCTGCCGCTTAAGTATTAGAGCAGAGGGATTTGATGGGAAAAGGGCCTGTAAGTCTATATGGTACTATCAATGGTAATCATTCAAGAAATAGAAAGAAACTGTATGAAGAAATTATTAGCATTACGAGTAGTAGAAATATGTGCTAATAAAACCTGAATTCCTATGGAAAAATCCATGGGGTCCCTTTTCCTGCTATGTGATTGTTACCAGCTGTCCCTTGTGTTTCCTACCTGCCTGGCTGGGTAGATGGCTGCATGAGTGCCTCATTCGTAGCTGTGTGTGCAGATTGGCCAGCTGGCTTTTTTTGGGTTTGGGTGTTTGTGATGTTTAAAAGAATAAGGGAATTAATTATGACTTCTCTGAGAAGTAGTCCTTATGAATTTGGCCTTTTCTGTAACCAGACACGAACTTCAACAAAAAATGCGGGAATTCACTATCTCATCTTCTCTTTGTTAAATTTGGTTGGAGTTGACAGATTCTCTGAGGTTAATAGTTAATGGGAAAAATAATAAACTGTCTGTGTAATTGTAAATTGTAGGTCTTTTTTTCCCTAGAATTCCAAACACTTGCACATCAACCTCCCAGTTAGGTATTTTTAATGCTGATGCTTTCTTAATATGAAAGACTTAGTTTAAGAAATTGGAGCCTTATCTTCATCCACATATATGAGGAATATTTTACTATGTGTCCCTGTGAATGTTCAGTTCCATGACCAAACTCCAAGGGAGCCTGGAGAGGCAATGGCAGGAGGGGGAGCCCAAAAAGTACCCTGCGAGGCTGCTCCCAAGCCTTTCCCTGGAACCAGCTCATCACAGGCCCATGTCTGCAGGCTCAGAGGAGCACAGGGGCACAGGTGGGAACCCAATCCAAGGACCCCGAGAAAGGAGCACCCTCTCCCGGCCCCTGCCAGGGCAGTCCCAGCAAAGCCTCTGCCCAGTGTCGCATCGTACTAAGGGTGTTGCTGCGCACTGCTGGGACACATGGGCTGCAGGGGAAAACCAGTTTGGGATCCCACAGGACTTACTATAGGATGTTTAGGGGAGGAGTTTAGGGGATTTGGGGAGGAACAAGTGTTGAAATATAGAGGCGAAAGGGGATGAAAAGGGCTGGCCGTGTGTAGGCAGTTGGCTGGTCACTGCACTTGCCCGGCCATGCCCTGCACCTGATCAGTGCCGTGTGTCCTGCTCCTTACGAAATTCCCTTCTGGCTCTGACCTGGGTGGGGGTTCTCTGGTTGGTGTGAGTGCAGCCACAGGGCAGAGGGTCCCTGTGCCCATGGTGCATTGACTGGAGCAAGAGCGGGCGAGCGGCGATCAACTGCATGAGCTGGTGTACTGACCTCGGAGCAAGGGGGTCTGTGAGTCCCTAAGGGCAGCTCTGGGTGTAAGAGCGCCTGTGTCTATAGGGGCAAGAACACGGCAGGGTCAGCTGTGGGACCAGGGGGGTCCTGGTTGTCTCTGTCTACCTGTGGCAGTATGTACTGGCAACTGGAGCCAGGACGTGGCCTCAAGGGAGTCGTATGTCTGCAGACTGGGGATGGGGAGACTGGGACCCAGGGAACAGCTACTGGGACAGCCAGCTGCTGGAGGGGACCCCCTTGTACGCCCGTATGCCTGTTCTTGCTGGTGGACTTCCATCTTGCCCAGCCAGAGAGGAGAGCAGGATGAGGCTGCTGGTGCTACCTGTGTTTGTGTGAGTGCCGAGTGTCTCTCGTTGCATATATATGTGTGCCTGCTGCAAATGCATCTTCTCCCACTCTCCTGCTGGGGACATGAGGATGTTTAGCAGGAGCAGCCTTGCCTCTCTTGGGCTTTTGGATCTGCTGTGGTATGTTTTCCTCTAGCAATGAAGAGGCAAGTTAAGTATTTAAATATCTACCAAGCACACTTTCTATTCAAAGGTTAATTATCTTTTTAAGCGCATAATCAAAATGCTAGGGAGAAAATACTTCCTTATTCATTTCTGCTATATCAATCTTACATTAAAAAAAACCCATAGTTCTAAAAGTCTTCTGAAGATACCAAAGAAATCTGTAAAATTGAAAGACAGAGAGGTAAGTGCATATAAAAGTACACCTTCAGTGACCTGTGGTAGAGGTGGTATCTGAATATTTAATAGCTCTCAATCGTTGGGTTTTTTTGATGAATCTGTGTCATGGCTGTTGAATTCATGTGCACTTGCCTGCAGCAAGGAGTTCCATAGCTTTACTGCGTTACGTGAAGGAGTGTTTCTTTGATGCTGACCCTGCTGGTTCCATTTCATAGGCCTTAGTCCAGGGACATGCAGAACGGTTGTTTTCCAGTCAGGATTTCATAGCTGGTTTTTCATTGCTTGCCCTTAGATTCTTCCTGGCTCTGACTATTTGTATTTATAGTAAAACTACTTGTAGCTAAACAATTTGGTGTCGTTTCTTTTCACTTGTGGTCATTTGTTTGATTATAAAACTAAGCTAAACCTTTCCTGCTGCTCTCCAAAAGGCTGCTGGACTTGATGTCTGCTGTTTGTACCACTAATACCCCCCCTGAGTCCCACTGACTGGATCTGATTCAGTGGAAGATTGCATCTAACATTCCATGGGTCCCCAGAATGTGAACTGGAGCTGGCTGTGAGCCTCATGACGGCTGCAGAGACCGGCTACTGAAACCACTCACTATTCAGTTGGGAGCATCACTGGCATCATCCGAATGGGCTTTCACACGCCGTGTGATGGGATGCCACCCATCAGATGCTGGAGATGTTGGGTCATTTGATGGGGGAATGATGGGGATGTGCAGCCCACGGCTGGCTCAGGGGAGTCTTTATGGCCACCTGTTGCTGAAAGGTGAGGTATCACTGAAGCAGGAGGGGAAGCCAGACTGAATGCACGTATCCAGAAATATGCCACTCGTATATTTTGGTACTGACTTAGATGCATTCAAGGTATTTAGTAACCTGAAATAGCTGATATCTCACCAAATGTGGTATGCGGAGTAGACAACTCAAATCGAGTTTTATAATTTTCAGTTGATCTTGTATGAGATCTCAGCTTCACTGTGGGGTCTGTGTTTGTTCATTCTGGTTCAAGGACTTCAGCCCGTATGGTGTAGTAGAAGTTAAATACCAAGCCAAATTAATGTTACTTGAAGCAAAACTGGGGTTTGTCTTGTTTGAGGTGCATGAAGGGTGCAGTCGCTTTTGGTGACTGAAAACAAGGCCTCTCTGAATTCAGAAATCCCAAATCATTGCTCAAAACAATGACTCTTGCCTATTTTCTGTGGTTCAAATACATATTGCTGCCTGGGCAGAAATACCTTGGACCATCCCTGTAACCCATCTTCCTTTCTGGAGTCCAGCTCAATCTTTTTACTGATGTGAAACCCTGTCCCCATTTTGTTTGGTGTTTTCCACCTCCAGTCTTCTCTGGGCATTGGTTTGGATGCATTATTACATACCCTGCTGAAGCACACCACCTGCTGGGATTGGCTTGATAAGAGAAATGCATGAGCTCTCAGGTATGTTTTAACTTCTACAGTGCGTTCCCTAAAATGACATAAAGCAGTGCACAGACTGGGAACTGTCTGGGTGCTTGTGAACAGCTTGCTTCTGACAAGCCTTGAAGCTGGAGCAGTCTCCGCTGGGCCCCGTGCTTTCTGCAGCAAAGGTACAAGTGGAACGATTCATTCTTGGTTGCAGGTGGGGCGCAGCAAAGTGCTCCCATCTTAGCTGCCATTGTAGGTGGTAGTACTAATGGTTCAGCACTGCTGCATTTTGGAAAGTCACTGTAGTTAATACCATGGTGTCATCTAGTTCTGGTCCTCAGGGAAAGGAGATCCCTTGCCTCTCCTGGTGTAGTAGGTGCCTGGCGTTTTCCAGGGTGTCTGCCAGTGGGCTGTAGTGTTTTACACTGTGCAGATTAGCCCTACGTATAGCCGTAGAACTGTGAAATGGTTCCTTGGAGCTGTCACTCTTGACTGGGGAATAAAGTGAAAAGAAAATCAACAAATATTCAGGTCCCCCAAGAGTGCTCTGATGCTATAGTGATGCTACTGTAAGTGGACTGATAATTTCTTTGTTGCTCTGGCAACTGTTGCCCCCCTGCCCCCATCTCTTCCTCTCTCCAAATGCCCCTAGATCCTGTGTTTTAGTCCCATGAAGCTAAGGATAGAGCCTTAGCTCTGGCATAACACTTGGCCCAGCTCCGAGGCAAGCAAAAGAAGATAAATGAAGAATTGTTTGGCAATCCCCTCTAAACTTTCCAGAGAGATGCCGGGCTGGAGGGGGACTTTCCTTATAGAGGAGATTGTCCCTGCATGGTGCTTTCTGGGACAAAGCAGGGCATGAGTTTAACCAGGTGTGCCTGAGCAGAAGAGGCAAGACAGCGATGTAGCAGCACTGCTCACAAAGCAGCCTTGGCCTCTGCCACATTCCAGACGCTTCCTGCTGGGACTTGCAGCTTTTGTCAGAGGCTCCCCATCTTCCTTTTGTCTTGCTGCCTGAGGTCAGTGAGTTGCAGGGTCCACTCCTTTGTTCCTCCCTCCTCCTACAACCACTAGGAAGCATCTCCTCACTTCTTCTTGTGTTACACTTCTCTTGGAGAAAGCGTGTAGAAATAAAACCCATGCAATTCCAAAGTTTGTCTTGTTTAACATTTTTTTGTTTGAAAATTTAATCTTATTCTTACTGTCAAATACACATTTTTGGTGAAAGACAAATAAAATCACCTATTATCTGTATTCCTGTTTCTCATTTAAAAAAAGGGGCAAGCTCAAATTCTTCTGTTTTATTACATACCTTCATTTATAGAGATAAGGAGGACTGTGACACAGTACTTAATTAAATCTCATTACGGTGCTTATTTCAGGCATTCAGGAATTGTACCCTTAGTGCTGCCAAATTAGGGGATTTTTGAATGCTGCCAGTAAGCCTCCACCATTGCTGGAAGGTGTAAGGTGTAATTTATTTATTTCTTCTTTTTAAAATACACAGGAACAAATTATGGTTGGAGGCAATAGATTTTTGCCAGCAGAATTTTTGGCTTTTCAGCATTTAGGTAGAGCTGTGGTTCTTTGCCAGCCTGTATTCTTTGGAGAGGGGGAAGGTTCTTTGTCCATGGACTAGGTGGTAAAATCTTCCTCCAGCAAAGACCTGCAAAGTGTATGTCATGTGCCTTAGAGAAGGAGGTGGTGGGTGAATGCCAGCTGCCTCGCGGCTGGAGAACAGCAGCTGCTCTTAGATTAGCTCCAGCCTGGCAGCTGAGGCAGGCAGGGGCTGTTTACTGAGATTTTTTGTGACCTAATGGTTTTAGTCTTTGTGCTTTTATGAGTTTGCCACCTCTTCTGGCATGAATTCAGATCTCTGCCTACTGTACTACCAATTCCCCTTCTTTTATGTAGCGTGATGTTACTCCAAGTGCAGCAAAAGCCGCAGACTTGAGCAGGTCCTTTTGTTTGTCCAGATTGCCCCTAAGGGATTTCATAAGCCTGGGAATCGGAAAATGGTAGCTGTTCATCATGCAGTAGTGTCCATAGTAGCCTCAAGACAGGCTAAAAATTGAGAGTATCTGCATCTAAGACCTCCCTACCCTGTAGCTATCTGTAGTCTCCAGTCCTTGACAATGCAAACTTTGTTATTTAATGACAAGAAGTGTTACAGAACACAATTACTCTGCTCATCCCTTCCGTAACTATTGGGAGATGCTGGCAAGTTTGGCTGATGAGACTGCTATTTTAAGTCCAACATGGTTTATAGCTGTGGACCTAATAGAAAAGGCAGGCATAGGTTTGTATCCTCGCTGGATGGAGAACCTATCATGTGTTCAATTCAGCTCGTGCCTCTTCTGCTCTGCCAGTGGATGGTATAACTGGGAAACCTTCCTCAGCCCCAGGCCCGGCCTGAGCTTCTTCTGGGATCTGGGGGGATTTGGTCTGATGGGGTGTGGAGTGGGAGCAAGCAGCGTTAGTGTGCAGGGGGCGAAGGCACACAGAGCATGTATTAACTTTGTTTCCTAATGAGAAAGCTAATCTCATGCTGCTGGCAGAATAACTTCTGAACTAATTCAAAAGAAGTGTATTCTTTATAAAAGAGCATCAAGAACCCTTCTGTTATGGATACACGCATAACCAAATCCAACAGCTGTTAAAGGTCAGATCTATTCTTCAGTAAAAATTTAGTTAGAGGTCCAGTAACATTTTATAAAACAACAGGCTTAATGGTGTAAGAGGAATTAGTACTACACAGGTGACTTAAGAATCGTTGAGATTTAAAAGCGATGGCTCAAAACCCGGGTATCCCTCCCCTACAAGCTGGGGACTCTCTCCCTCAGGAGTGACCTCCGTCGGTGCCGATCCGAGGGGGAAGTCCCCGACTGCTGACCCGCTGCTGGAGGAGGACTGATTCCCAAAACGTCCTCCAGCAGGACCCCGGTTATACCCATGTCAAATCTGACCTCTGGTCATTTAATCCCTCTTGGCCGAGGTGGTCACCTCAGTGTACCTGGCACAGCTCCGTCAGCCAGTTCAAATTTCAACCTGTGGCCTCCAGGATTTAGTTTGTTTTTTTTTTTTTTTTCTTCCCCTTCTCCCTGCCTGGAATTTTGTTTCCTGCTGGCAGGATGGGGAGGGAGCATACGGCCACACCTTCCACTTTCCCTTGAAATGTTGATGGCTGGGGAACATTGCAGATGTACTTTCCTAGTTTAAGCTGAGCTGCTGCTGGAAGCCCACAGATCTTTATAATTCTACAGCTGCCTGCTTACATATGTGTAAGTGTGTAAATCCATCAGTGATCTTCTGCGTATTGCTTGGCTTTCTGACCTTGACCAGCATGGTTTTCCAGCGGTGTGTCTCCTGAAGGTGGTAGTCCCCAGTCTGCCCTGCCTTGCCTCCCTTACTGCCTTCTGCCTTGCAGCACAGGAGAGTGCAGAGCTTCAAGGTCTTTGCGTATGTGAGGTTTTGCTTTTTCTGCTGCTCCTTTCAAGTAAATAGTTAATCTGCATCCATCCAGGTGAACAAAATTCCAAAGTAATAAACAACCTATATCAACAGCTGTACCCATTTTCCTCTGAATGAATGTGTATTCTTGGCAGCCTGCTCTGGCCTGAGCATACCTTCTGAGCAAAGTCCTTGCATAAAGTGAGACACCTGCAAAGCATTTGAAATTTACACATTATTTCTGAGCAAACTTTGCTGGTCAAACCTGACTATGGGAAGCTTTGTATGCAACTTACTCATATAGCCTGTGACTGTGCACATATGCAAATGCGGCATATGGTTTGTTCACAATGTGTGCATTTGAGGACAATTTCTAAATCGGCAGACTCATATTTGATCCCCCTTCAAAAGTATAATTCTTTCTGTGTGACCTTTTATTTTAGCTGCTTTACAGTCTTCACGCATCACATGATACTGTGGTACTGTTGTTGAACAATAAACGTGAACACAAAAATGTGTGTATGCCCTATACAAGCAACCTTTCTGTTCCCTAAATCTTAAACTTTTTGATTTGTCATGAGAAAAAATAGATATATCATGAGAAGTCACCTACTTAGTCCTTAGGTGAGTCTATTAAGATTTGACTTACATTATGTTAATGGAAATTTAAGAAAAAAACACCCCTGAGTTTGTCTAGTTCTCTTGTTGAATAGTGCACCATTTTGTCAAAAGGTCCTTATAACTTCCTTGTGGACCAAGAAAGTTTATAAAGAACAGCAAGTACAGAGATGGCTCTTAAAGTTGGCAAACTTTTCTATCTTACTACCATTTTATTTATTGTGTGGGAATACCAGAAGACTTTCAGTACATCCCAGCTGATAAACTATAGTGACTAAGAAAACTGTATTGCACTTCTGATAGCTAAAGGTGGCAGCTTGAGATACGAGCTGACCACTTGTTCCAGTGCAGAAGTGTCTCCCTTCTTTTCCATTAACTCATTTCTGTGTTTCTATGTTGAAAGCAGATAGATGAGAGACCGTTCTGCACAGTAGCTGAGAAACTGTGCAGATAGTCATTTGCAGAAGGTGAAGCTAGATTAAATGAAATGAGAACTAAAGTTCAGACTTTTCAGTGAGAGGTTATCTAATAATGTGAGCAATTTATCAAAGGTTGCAGTGGATTATTCACAGTTAGATTTTTTTTTTTTAAAACCAGGGCTAAATGTTTTACATAAGAGCATGTTTGAGTTGGGACAGGAGCTAACAGAGGTGAAATGACCTGCATTATTCAGTTTGCAGCAGAGCTGCCTGTTACACTAGGTCAGCTCTATGGCAGAACCTGTGTTTTCTTCCTCATCCTCCTCTGCAAGATTGCCAGCTTTGATACGGTAGCAATGTGGCAGTGGTAAATTAAGATCAGTTATTGTTCATCTGTCTTTCAGCTGTCATCTTTCATTTTTAAACCTGGTTTTGCTGTGGTCTGACTAGGACTTCTGACACTGTTAATATTACAGTTTCTTCTGTTTTGTTTTATAGGATCATGGATTTTCCAGGACACTTTGAGCAAATCTTTCAGCAGCTCAACTACCAGAGGCTTCATGGCCAGCTTTGTGACTGTGTCATTGTGGTGGGAAACAGGCATTTCAAAGCCCATCGCTCTGTTTTGGCAGCATGTAGCACACATTTCCGAGCTCTGTTTACTGTAGCAGAAGGAGATCAGACTATGAATATGATTCAGCTGGACAGCGAAGTGGTGACAGCAGAAGCTTTTGCTGCTCTGATAGACATGATGTATACGTCCACTCTAATGCTTGGGGAGAGCAATGTTATGGATGTCTTGCTGGCTGCTTCTCACTTACACTTGAACTCTGTTGTTAAAGCCTGCAAACACTACCTTACTACCAGGACGCTGCCGATGTCTCCACCGAGTGATAGAGTTCAAGAGCAAAATGCACGCATGCAGAGGTCTTTCATGCTCCAGCAGCTTGGACTGAGCATCGTCAGCTCTGCCTTAAATTCCACTCAGAACACAGAGGAACAACCAAATACTATGAGCTCCTCAATGAGAAGTAATATCGAGCAGCGCACTACTTTTCCTATCCGTCGGCTCCACAAACGTAAACAGTCTTCTGAAGATCGGGCCAGACAGCGCATCAGGCCTACCATGGATGAGTCTGTTTCCGATGTGGCTGCAGAGAGCGGGCAATCAGTAGTTCATTCACGGGAAGATTTCTTCTCGCCAGATTCACTGAAGATTGTGGACAACTCTAAGGCCGATGCCGTTGCTGATAACCAGGAGGATAATACTATTATGTTTGATCAGTCTTTCAGTGCTCAGGAAGATGCTCAAGTGCCCAGCCAGTCTGACAACAGCGGAGGAAACATTTCACAAATGGCCATGGCATCCCAGGCAACGCAAGTGGAGACCAGCTTTGACCAGGATGCTGCTTCTGAGAAGAACAACTTCCCATGTGAGAATCCAGAGGTCAGTCTGAATGAAAAAGAGCACATGAGGGTGGTGGTGAAGTCTGAACCCTTGAGTTCTCCGGAGCCTCAAGACGAGGTGAGTGATGTCACTTCCCAGGCAGAGGGCAGCGAGTCTGTTGAAGTGGAAGGAGGAGTAGTGAGTGCAGAGAAGATAGAACTGAGTCCCGAGAGCAGTGATCGTAGCTTTTCTGACCCACAGTCCAGTACTGATAGGGTGGGAGACATCCATATTATGGAGGTGTCAAATAACCTGGAACACAAATCTACTTTCAGTATCTCAAATTTTCTAAATAAAAGCAGAGGTGGTGGTTTCGGTGCTAGTCAAAACAGTGATGACAACATTCCAAATACCACCAGTGACTGCAGGATGGACAGTGATGCTTCTTATCTCATGAGTCCAGAGTCGGGGCCTGCTGGTGGCCATTCATCTGCCACTGTCTCTCACGTTGAGAATCCGTTTAGTGAGCCTGCAGATTCTCATTTTGTTAGACCAATGCAGGATGTGATGGGTCTCCCCTGTGTACAGACTTCTGGGTACCGGGCAGCGGAACAGTTCGGCATGGATTTTCCACGGTCAGGCTTGGGCTTGCACTCCCTGTCAAGAGCAATGATGAGCTCAGTAAGAGGTGGAGCTAGCAGCTTTCCTGGCTACCGCCGGATAGCCCCCAAAATGCCTGTGGTGACCTCTGTCAGGAGCTCCCAGCTGCAAGATAACTCATCCAGTTCCCAGCTGATCATGAATGGGACCACTTCTTTTGAAAATGGGCATCCATCACAACCTGGTCCACCACAGCTGACGAGGGCGTCTGCAGATGTCCTTTCAAAATGCAAGAAGGCCTTATCTGAGCACAACGTCTTGGTTGTAGAAGGTGCACGCAAGTACGCCTGCAAGATCTGCTGCAAGACATTTTTGACCTTGACAGACTGCAAGAAGCACATCCGCGTGCACACCGGAGAAAAGCCTTACGCCTGCCTGAAGTGTGGCAAGCGGTTCAGCCAGTCCAGCCACCTGTATAAACACTCCAAGACAACCTGCCTGAGGTGGCAGAGCAGCAATCTGCCTAGCACTTTGCTTTAACCTTCTCCACCCCGGGCCTGAAGGAGAAGGGCAGTGCAGGTGTCTCACTCTCTGAAGCACCACAGGAACATGAACACTATTTTCTTCAAGGCTGCAGGCTCAGAGGCTGCTTTTCTTGCTCAGTGAACACTTAACGTGTGCTTGTGCCACACACACAAAAGTCTTGGTTCTGTCAATTGGGGATATTACTGTACCTACCTCACAGGGGTGTTGTGAGGCTTAAACAGCTGTAAGCAAAGAACTTGGAGATCCTCAGAAGTCACGCTGTAGATGGGTGAAGTGTTACTATGACGTGCGTTCAGGCCTTGGGCTGGCAGGGATGCAATCCCTGAAACTAAGCAGTTCCTTTGCAGGGCAGAGGGGTGGGAGCGTACTTGTCTCATAAGTAGCACGTTTCAAGAATGAGAAACTGAAGTGCAAATTTCCTCTTTTTTTTTTTTTTTTTCTAAAGTATTTTGTAAAAGTGAAAGCATTTAACTAAATGACCTGTAAAACAAGTTGCTGCATTATGTACGGACAGTAATGCAAGAGCTGTTTACTATAACTAACTCAGACTGCGTATCTTTAAAAGAGAAAAACAACTTTGGGTGCACCTGTCTGACATAATCGTTTAAAATATGCTAATTATAAAAATAGTTTTAGGGTTATGAATGTATGTTTGGCTGTTTTGTAGTAAAGGACACTGTGTGATGAAGGTGCTTAAATTAAATCCAAGACAAGTAACTTTTGGACTGCCAGATGTACATATATACTTTGAATACAGCAAGATCTGGATGTTTGACTGATTTTTTTTTTTTTTTTTTCTGTAGAAACTTGTATTAAGTGATAAGTGAAGTACTGTTTCTTGTTCGTGCTATTCTTAGCAGTATTTTAACCAATTTGTATCTCCTACGTTGAAATTCTGTATACACAGAAGTCTGAAGAGAGCTTGTCTTTGTCTGCTTTAGTTTTTTGAAAGAGAGAGAGAATTTGTGATGGCTTTTTTTACTGTGTAAGGTAGTCTCTTGCTGTTTCCAGATGCTGATAGTCAATCTGATCCCCATTGTTGCGTAAGCATATTGTCCTTTTCTGACACTCTTATCTTCAGGCTTTAATTTCCTCCTCTGTGCACTTACTTACTTTCCGTCACAACTATGGATTGTTCCTCAGATCAAACCAGTCAGGAATGATCCTCATTTGCCATATTTGTTTATGTCTCTCTATAAAATGTAGTTGTCAAATCCAGTCCTTCCACTTAAAGTAGTGTCATAAATGTACTTTTCCACATAAATTGAAAAAATCTAGCATAAATTTAATTTTAAAAAATAGCACTGTACACTCTGTGTAGCAGAAATTCAGTGATCATTGTTCTTCAAGTAAGTCATGTAAATCTTGTTTTAATTTCCTTTTCTTTGATACCAGTGTAACTAATGCTGTCTGCGGTCTTTTTTTCTTTGTTAAAGATGCACATGAACTAACTACTGGTGTTCGGCATATTAGGTTTCTGAATAAAATTTTGGAGCACTTCTGCTGATAAATGTTGCTCTGCCGTGTAGGAGCTGGGTCAGGGCTACGGCATGTCCATTCTGCTCGGGAGAGACAGAGGATTTGCATTTCCTGCTATCTGAGTCACAGAGCAACAGCTTTCCATTAATAAAAAAGAAATTTGCAAAACTTCCCCTGTTATTTTATTCCATATAGCAAAGGTATCCTGTGTGATGATATTCAGAAGTTTTTATGGAGTTTGTGCTACCGAATAGTTAGCCTTTCTAAACATCTTGGATTTATATTCTGATAAACTGAAAATTAAAATACTAATCCACAGACCTGTAGGTCATTTAGCAGGGTGAACTATCAAAACTGTTGAAGCACAGAAACCAAGCAGTCATTGTCAGACCAAAGGAAACATGGAAATCTTTCTGTACTTGGCTTTATGTGAAACAGTAGTCCGCTAATGAAGAAACATGTCTTCATGTCTAATTACACGGCTTCACGTTGGGAAGAAAAAAAAAAAAAAAAGCCACATGTCTGTCAACGTGTCACTTGCACCTTGAGTATCCAAGGTAAACAGGAATGTGGAAATATAGTGAATGATTGGATTAATTCCTTTAAAATGTTAAGATTTTGTTGTAGGATTTATTTAATGGTCATATTCCCAGCTCTTGATTTTATAAGCATTAAGGAAGTATGCTGCATTTTTAAAGCAGTAGGGTATGCCATTTTTGTTTGATAATAATTTTGATATCAGGGGACTAACAGCATTGAGCTATACTAAACAATCTCACTGAAACATCAATAAAATGCAGTATTTTCTACTTTAATATTTTCTTGTGTTGCCTTATTAGTAACATCCTGATTGCTTAATTTTCCTTGCATTTCTAGTGTTTTAAAAATAGGGGTTTTTTTTACATTTTTCCATCTGTTTCCTGTACCACATCTGAATTCCTTGAATTCTTATGATGCATAGGAATAAAGCATCTATGTGAGTAAGGAGATCAGAGTAATTAAGAACCAATGTGAGCAGATAAATGTATTTAACTGTACTTTTGATCTGTTTTTATAAAAATTTTAATGTTATTGTGACATATCAGACGTTGTGCAGGAGGACTTCTGTCTTCTTTCTTTAAGAAAAAATTCGACTTGGAGGATTTTTGGAAATAGCAACTTTAAATTTTATTATTCATTGGCATCTGGTGCACGTGGAGGAGCACACTGCAAACATGGGAGCCTGTGGTAAGCTTGTTGCCTTCCTAGTCTTCCAGTTTGAAGCAATATCTCAGAATGGTATATCCACTTAGCTATCCCTTACTGTAAAATGAGAGCATTTCATCTCAAAGCCTGGTAGCATTGTCAAAGAACTTGTCACCCTGGATTTTGTTCAAAATTTAACTTTACAGATGCTACAGTGAGATCTCATGTGAAGATGTCAGTGTGTTAGTATTATGAAACATCTGAAAATAAACCCTACATTTTTGTGCTGCTGTGTCTTGACTTGATTTACTTGTTTACGTTATCCTGCTGTCTTTGCCAAGAGCATATAATGGATTGACTAAACAAGTAATGCTTGTGTGTTGGCCCATTGGGCTCTTTGTGTGACTACATCACTTGGCAGTGAAAAATAATCCTGTTGAAATGTAGGCACACACATAGGCATTTTTGTCAAATGAGGCCAAGTGTGTAGTGCTGCCCATGGCCGGTCTCCTGCTTCATGCTGGGGCTTTGCCAGTTTTGAGAAGACATGTAGTATCTAATCAACAAGACGTGGGCCCGTATTTTAGCCAGTGTAACGTCTTGCAGGGCTGCGTTGTCCCATCCGCGCCTCGTGAGTCTCATGGAGCTGCTGCCTCAGTGTGGTGGGCTGTCTTCGAGCTAGCTCTCTGCTCTGGGGTTGACTAATTAAAGATGTTTCACACAGATCGTTCGAGATGCCCTGCGGGTGGCTGACCTACTTGCAGGGATTCTTGCTCCTACCGCAGCCTTGATGGGAAGGCGTGTCTTGCGTGCATCTCCCTCAGATGAATGCTTGGGATTCGGGGAGCATCCCCACCTGTGCGTGGAAATTATTGACCTTTTTTTTTTAAGCTGTATCAGTTCCTGGATGAGTTCACTTTGTGACTGCGCAGGTGCTTGTGCTGGCAAGGGAGCAAGGATAAGTGGCTGGGTAATGGCACAATTATTTTTCTAACAACATCTGGATGCCCATCAGTGTCCTTCCAGGTCTGCACCACAAGGCAATTAACAAGGGCTGGCTTGGTGACTTGCTTAATAAAACGTATCAGTGCTGACAAGACTAAATTGCACGACATGATAGCATAATTCACGTCTTGAACAGACATCAGAATCATTAAATAGGTTTTGAAAAGGCGTAAAAGCAGGAGTCTGCAATATTATATTGCGCTCTCCTAATTTTTCTTAATAATATATGCAAATCAGTTCAGTCCAGAGCTTCCTTTAAAAAGGATTGACTCCGAACCAACGTAAGACATCGGTTGGTAGAAGCCGTACATCAATACTACATCCGTGAAACTTGTGTTTGCGGGAGCGCGTCCTTAGCTGGAGCCTTGTGTTCACTGACGCTATGGAACCACTTCTGAAGGCTTGCTGTTTTGTTAGGGAAAATAGTCTTGGAAAGCCTGTGGCTCATCATTCAACCTCATCAAACGCTCCCGTACCACCACGGGAATACCTCAGTTCAGGAAGCCTAAGGCAGGCGTCCGTCCCTGGCAGTGGCTCTTTCAACATCAGCGGGTACTTTGCGGAACTGCTGCAGCGACTGCTCTCGCTTCTGGAGCAGTTCATCAGCTTTACGGCTTGTACGTTGGGTGATGGGGGCTGACCCTCGCAAGCAGCTGAAAAGAACAAGCGTGACGCTTGGCTCCACAGCCACCAGCTGCCTGTCCAGAGGGACTGCGTCCCGCACCTCTTCCCGGCGGTGCTCTGGGCTCTTCTTCCCGGATGAGAACAGGCGGAGAGTGAAGAAACTGCTCTGCTGGCGTGAAATGCCGCTTCCCCCACAGCAGGGCAACTGCAAGCGTCCTTGTCCGCATCAGCACCGTCAGCCAAATAACCAAAACAGCACTTGGAAGGTACCTGTAAAGTGATTATTACTCTCTACGCCAGCCTGTAAAGATACACACTTGTTCTTGGCAAAAACTAAATTGTAAAAGCCTGTACTTGACTCAGTAACAATTTTGTTCCTGGTAGAATATACTCTTTGTAAGAGCTTATTATGGTTATTACTGAAATAATGGTAGTATCTACGCAACATCTGTAAACCCCATAATCCACTGTCATTGTTGCTCTTTGAATTCCTGGTGGGAAGATGTTGACGCAGTGACCTGGAGGCCCGGCACAGCTACTCTGCCCTGGGAGCTGCTGTAGCTCAGCACACTCACTGGCTATTTAGCTGTTCGCGGCACAAAGTTTTGAGTAGGGATGGTTGGTACGGAGTATGTCCAGTAATTACTGAGCAAGAAATTACTGCTAAGAGCTGTTTGCCCTTAGGCGGAGGGCCAGCGAGGCTTACCTCTGCTTTGCTGTCAGTAGGGTCAGCTCTGACCAGCCACACTTAGACTTGCCTAAAAAACTACAGGTTCCATTACGCAGGGGCAGAGAGAGAAGGTTAGTATTTTATCATTTAAGGTTTTTTTGTACATATTTCTAGAAAGCACAGTCTTTTCAGTAAGGGCATGCTGGTAATTTCTGAGGCTGGCAGAGCAAAATGATTGGCAGCTGCAGAAGGTAGTCTTCTTGAAGAAATTCCAAGGTGCGACACCCGAAATGTGCTTCGGTCATGCTGTCAGCCTTATTTACAAGCTCATGTCTATTTCTTAATATACTTGGGGATTCTAATACAAGTGCTCAGATACCAGTTCGTTTACACTTAACTATTTCTTACATCATTAGGGGTCACAATAACCTCTCAAATATTTAATCAACATCCTTCAGCACTACAGTAACTTCACCAATACCATAATTTTCAGCATCAAAACTCAAAAATCATGCAGACCAGCAAACTAACCTGATGGACCTGCACCCACGTAACACAGCCACGGTTTTCACATCAAAGTAAATCCTTCTGATTTCTGTTATGTCAACTGGAAACTTTCCAGCCAGTTGAGATACTCAAGAGCCTTCTCCCTTCCTATCTACCAGCACAGCTATAAACCTTTCCGTGGTCAGCAGAGGTCTCATTAGAAGCTTCCCAAACACTTTCTGATGGGCAGGCATACAATAATCAGCAAGGCTTCTGAATCAAAACGTATTGATAAACATGTCAGATACTCTCTGAGGCATGAAGCAAAGGTCTTCCTTTAACTAGCCAGCATCAATAACTAATTAGTGAACATCTTCCAATAGCTATTATTGCTATCAGAGTATGGTTCATTTAACATCAAAAGAAATTCAAGCAGAGGATTCAGCATGAAGAACACTTGCCATGGGACAGAAAGAGAAGTACAGAGCGTACTAGATGAACTTTAATTCCCAAGCACAGGCTTTTCTCTGTGTGTTTCAGCTCCCGCCCTGCACCAGGCTTACGACGACGCCAGCCGCTGCCGTCCCCTCTCATCGCTTAAGAAAAGTTTTGGATTATTAATGCAGCAACCTGCTCAGCTTTCGTACAGGGTGAGAGTTGGAGAAAACAGTAGACTGCTGCCGTCAGAAGTGCAGACTCTTACACTTTCCTTCACCCTTGCCAGAAACCTTCCTGTGCTGTACAATAATGAGCAGTGGATTGAGCAGTTCAGGCACGTTATGGCTGGTTGCTGTCCTGGGCTTTCCTCCAGAGGCTCTTCCCTGTTCCTGTGTCCTCCGTCCGGCTGCGGCACAGTGCCCACTGCCTCCAGGTTCGGCCGCCTCCGGCAGCGCGGCTGCCTGATGAGCACTGCTTGGCTCGTGCCCGGCTCGCTGGGAGGAGAGCGGCGAAGCTGTCTTGGGCACTGGTTGCCTTCCAAAAGGTGTCTGGCCAGGCTGTGGCTTCCCTGCGGGAGGAAGCTCCTCCTGGTCCACGGGCGCCGAGAGCCCCTGCACGGAGCTTGGCGGAGAGGGGCTGTTGGCAGCACTGGTGGGAACACTGCCAGCAAGCTCCTGGGCTGGGAATGAGACACTTTCCCCTTGCCTGTTGCAGGCCCCTCTCCCGCTCCGCTCGTGCCGTCATTTCAGAAGGGCGCTGGTTTCGCATCCATCCAGCAGCTGAGGCTTTGTGTTATTTCTCCTCTCTTTTTCAGCATGATTTCTGTGGGCGTGAGTGGCTGTCACCGAGACCTGAAGTGTGGTGGAAGCCTTCAGCACACAGGAGGAAGGCTTTTTCCTCCCTGGGCGCAGGGATGCTGGATAAGCACGCGGCATGGCCGGGAAGAGCCATAGCAGGGATGTGCTGGGCTGGGGACGGGGACACACGCGGGACCCGCCAAGGCCCTGTCAGCAAATCCCTGCAAACGCCAACAGCGCGGAGGAAGCTGAGCTGATCTCCATGCAAAGGGACAGGGTCCCTTCTTGTACAAACTCACCTCTCTGCTGGGTGGATCAGCCGCCTCTGCCACCGTTCACCCTGGACATCACCAAAGGAGCTCAGGTGTCCTCCCGCGTGAGCGTGGCCACCACAGGGAGGTTCACCTGGCTCGGCCCAACAGAGAGTGCAAGCACTGAACGACAGCGAAAAAGAGCATTGAAGAGAGCGACAGGCTCTAGCCCACATGCGCCCTCCCAGCAGCTGGGGACACCCAGCACGGTGACAGTGGAGCACCTGGAGACTGGTGGTGGGCATCAGGTTTCTGCTGCAGTCCCACCCTATATCCCAACTGCAGTCCTGTGCTTGTACCGCAATTTCCCTACGTTGCTGTATCGCTCTGCTAAATCAAAATCCAACGTAACATCAAGCGCTTACAGGGAAGTACATTTGGTATTAAGCACCAAATCCTCCTAAAAGAACACACTCAGAGGGTGCCAGGCTCTGGCAGGCGCCGAGCTGGGGGAGATGGATGAGTGAGGACACTGGTCAGGGGCTAGAAGTTCAGGTCTGCTTTTCATGATGTTCGCCAGCACAAGGACTGGGAGCACGTGGAGCTGGGAGAGGCCTGGTTTAAAACTGGCGAGAGTGATTTCCACACCATGCAGCGGGGGCATCTGCGGGGCTGGTGGCACTGCATGGGCCGGGGCTGGCAGGTCTGTGGAACGGATCCTGCAGGCAGCGGGAAGTGCTGTCCCGTCTGTCTCATGGTCGAGGTGCCAGGAGGGCACGGGACTGTGGCAAGGCTGAGGTCTTCCCCCCAAGCAGCCCTGCCACCGCCAGGCAGGGATGGGCCAGCCGGACCCCTGTCTTGTCCCCCCACCAGCCCTAGCAAGCTGCGCTTGCCAAGGCTTCCCTACCACCCCGCAGAGGCAGAACAAGAAAAGAAGTTAAATTGAAGTGGCTTCCTCATCATACATGTGTTCACGCGTGGGGAACGCAAATTTGCAATTTGCAGATGTGTCCAGCTGTGGCAGTGCTGTCGCTACAAGACTGGACACAGGACAAGTCTCTGGTAGAACTCCAGCGAAGTAACATGGCTGTCCTTGTTTAACACGCGTTGCTGTCGATTTCCAAATGCAACGATCCTATACGTCAAAACCCTTGCCTTTCATTCTGAAAATCCCAGTTGGGTGTTTCCTTTTGCTGTGTAGTGACCTTTTCAGAACTGCTCCCCAAGTGATGCCTGCACAGAAGGATGGGGAAATTGCTGGTCTAGACCGTGAAGCTGCAACCATAGCTCCCAACTGGAGGAGACTTCCCAGGGCCCCCAAAGGGCTCGGATCCCACCTGAGGAAGGGCAGACCCCTGACCTGGGCTTGCTTGCAGCAGACTGGGAAAGACTGCTGCAGCTGCAGGGGACTCCAAGGAAAGCTGCCCCTTTCAATCAAGCTCCCAGAGGAAGCAGGGTAACACCGGGAAAGGGGCTCACTCACTCCTTATTCTTGGGAAGAAAACTTTGCAAACGCTCAGCCTGAGCCCCTTGCTGAATAAAAAGTGGGGAACAAGCTGCTCCTGTCTGGATGCTGCAGACGGCGTATGGGCGTGCTCCCTACAGAACTGGGAAACATCCTTCTTGACCCTTTCCACCCTTGCAGCAGGAAGGCTCTTGGGGATCACACTCAACACGCACGCATTCAAAGCAGGATTTCTGACAAGCTTTAGAAGGGTTACATTCCTCCTGCTGCTACAGTGCAATGTCACAGCCACCTTTCTCTTTTCCTCACGGAAATTGGGGCACAATGCCCTCAAAGAGGACATGGTAAGCTGCATGCAGAAGCAATCCAAGGAGCACAGCTCACTGATTGTGTCACCAGCTGGAGCAGAATCTTGCTGGGGAGGACTGGCAGGGAGAGATGGGTTCCAACACCCATTTATAGAAGTGGGACAGTTGCTGCAGGAGACGGAACCCCCAAAGCCCCTGCAATGTGCTCATCCAGGCCTCTCCTGGCAGCTAGAGGCTTGGCACCCACTCAGGTTTTCCTTTGCAGCAACATGTCGTTGCATGTCTGGGAAAAAAACTGAACTGGGGTGGGGAGTGGAGGCTGGAACCAGTGGTGGTGGTGGTGGGGGGAATGATTGCAGCACCTCCCAGTGTGAATTCCAGTTTGCAGTCCACTTCAGAACCATACACAGAATTAGTTACAGCTACAAAAGGCAGAGCTGGATACAGCAGGGGAGCCACGCAAGCCGTTTTTTTGCTTTTCTTCAGACAGTTGAAGAACAGAAACATCACGCCTTGGCGCAGATTCAACAAAACCTTTTAACGCGCGCTTGGCGGTGGGCCGGTAGCAGCTCCCTTGGCAGCAGAGGGCCTATGCTGATTGTGCAATTACATCTCCTCCCTTCCTGGCTATGAGCTGGAAGCTCAAGTACGGAACTGCCAGGGTCTCGCTGTGACCCCAGGAGCCAGGTTTCGAGGATGAGCACTGCAGCAGCAGCTCCCTTACAGCACGACACACGCTGGCTGGCAAAATACACAACAGTTTCTGACTCTGCAAGTGTTTTCTGAATCAGGGCCAAACGCCTTCCATCGGCTGCCGAGTCCTGCAGTGACATGACTGCAGGGACCCGTAGACCCCCACCCCGCCCCGCAGCACCGTGTGCTCCTCCATGTGCCTGGATGCACCTTGTTCCCAAATTAAACAAGCACGACACATTCACTGCTTCTCTTTAATGGCTACGGTGCAGTTCCCTCTCCACGGGCACCACTGGCGTACTGCTGCAGAGGCGAGGAGGCACAGCACTGGTCTACGAGGCTTCTCCAGGGGAAGGGAATGCCAAGTCCCGCTGCCCTGCAGGAACAGGGCTCTGGTCGTCACAGCAGCAGCTCGTGAGGCATGGGCTCCCCTCGCAGCCCAGCTAGCAGGTTGTTGGCCGCCAGCACCGCCATGGTACTCCTCGTGGCATATGTGGCACTCCCGACGTGCGGCAGAATCACTGCGGGGGACAGGGAGGGAGGTTACTTGCTCGTTTCTTACCTTTGCTGGCCTCTTACAGCCTCTTTTCAGGGGTCTTTCCATGGCGGGGGCAACCTGGGTCCTGCACCAGCCGCCACTCCACCAGGAGCTGACTTCAGACACGGAGCGTGAAACAAAATCATCAGCCACCGAGGACGGGAAAAGACATTTGATAAATGGCTAACTGAGCTCTTGTTTAAGTCCTCCAGGCCAAAGACAGTCAGCCAAGAGTGGGTCCTCCTGTCTGCATGCAGGTTTGGTACTCACCTTCCTGCACGGACCCAGAGCCAGTGGTAGATCTAAAACACTATCCCTGCGGCAGATGAACACATAGTGAAATTTGCACACTGTTGCCTGATTGCCACACAGCTTCAGGAGGTTCTGCTCACCGACAGGCGTGGACCAACACATATCAGGGCAAGAGCCTGAAGACTGTTGTGAAACAGTGTGGTTTACAGACCCCTGGGTGCACTGGAAAGGTCTGTGTGGAGGCAAAAGGCCCCTGCTGAACAGAGCTGGCACTCTGTAGCACAGTCAGGGCAGGCACTTTTACCCACCTCGGTGAAAAGGCTCCTTTTATGCAACGGCAAAGGAATGAGCCAAAGATGCTTTAGTGGTAAATTATTATAACATTAGTAGTGGAGAGCACTCGCCCAAGGTATGGCTAAAAGCCTGCACTGCAGCCTCTGTTTTGTAACAGACAGCATCGACAGACAATGCAGAAGCCTGAACATCCGAAGTGCTGCTGCCCCGGGAGGAGAAGGCTCTCCCGAGAAGGACTGTGGGGCCATGTAGGTCCTTTCTTTCTCCCCTGGTCAAGAATCAGCCGGGGCTCCTTGTTTGCTGTCAAAGTAATGTCAGCACTTCCTCCTCTACTTATGCCGTGTTCCTCCAGCTGCTGAAACTATTTGGCAGTTTGGGGTGAAATCTG
Organism: Elanus axillaris; assembly: GCA_026212715.1. Lineage (NCBI taxonomy): Eukaryota > Metazoa > Chordata > Aves > Accipitriformes > Accipitridae > Elanus > Elanus axillaris. The sequence continues at coordinate 960,882 of JANZLQ010000079.1, forward strand.
TGAATGCTTTCAGAATCATCAAAGCCTCATTTCTGTGAAAATAAATACATACGTATTTATTTTTGTCTTGCTTGCTGTTGTTCCAGAGCTCTAAGATCTCTGAAGTCCTGCAAGTATTTCCAGAAAGTCTCCACTTTTATCATTTCTCACTGCCTACTATGGGAACCAAAGCAAACAAATAAAAAAAATAGTTTTTAGCAGAAAGATAATCAAAGCAATGGCTATGAACTTGTATTTCAGAAACAGACACTCAGCCATGGGCAGTTCCAAATTTTCATGGATGTCTTTATGGTTTCTTTTTGGAACAGACTTTTCCAACTCCAAAAGCCTCCTTCCTGGAGGGAGGATGCTCTGCTGCTGCCCGCACAGCCACTCTGGTACTTTGCCCATGCAAGTGGAGATGCACACGCCAGATCTCATTGCTTGGGGTGCAGCTTGAGCAGCCAAGGCACTTGACCGTGCAAGAAGAAGCTGCTCTGGCCCAGCTTGTGCCATCAGCTCTCAGCAGGGACAGCCACCCCGGCAAAGCCAAGCGTTCCGGTAGGAACAGGCACCCTGCCATTGCACCAGTGATGGGGTCACGGGCAATCGCAGAGGTTTACTTTCTAACTAGAAAGCAGTGCCTTCTCCATGTTGCATTTCTGTCTCTTTTCTGCCTCGAGGTGTACAAGCGAGCCTGTCTGGCTCGTGTCTGAGTCAGTCCCGCTCAGTAACTGGCCTGACCCACACGCTCCCTGTGTGGAGGAGGGGAGGAAAGCTCCTGGCCACGCTTTACAGGTGACGGGCCAACTTACTGAAGGCCACATCAGCGGAGGCAGTGAACACGCCAGGAGCTGTCCCTAACTCATCCCAAGCCGCTGGCCAGCCTGTAGTAGTGCCTGCGTGGATGGAGCTGCACTGGTGAGTGGCAAGGCCGTGGGAAACAGCCTCCCACACAGCCCCTTCAGTCTGCAACAGCAAGGATTCCAGGAAAACACTGGGGGCTGCTAACATCCTGCGCTAAAATATCACCCTGCCCCATATGGCAGCTCTCGACAAGCCTTCAGGAGAGCAGCAGTGCAACGAGCAGCGATCGGCTATTGCCCCAGGTTGCAGGCGCTCCTGCCTCCTCTCCAGCAACCTGGCGATGCTGAAGCACAAGAGCAGCTGAGCACACCCCTTCCTAACAGCCCTCCTTCATCTGACCTAACCTCCTCCTCCTCCTCTGAAGACATGCACTAGTCCTGGGATCGGCACCTTCCCACCTGCCTGCTACCCACTACTATCCAGAAAACAGGCTGCCTGAGCTCTCCAGGCTCCACTTTCCCAGTGAAAGTTGCCTTGGGCTGTCCAGGGGATGCAGCTATTCCATCTGCAAAGGAACCTCTGCTCATCCCATAGCATGAGCATTTGGTGGCCTCTTCAGCTCGAGGCTGTCTAATTTGCTGACATCTGCTGGGGAACGTGGATGTCATGACAAGGCCAGCACTTAAACGAACTGTGCTTCAGAGCACATGTGCTGACCCTGTGCCTGGCAGCCCAGGCTCACAGTGGATGGGCTAGCTGGCGAGTCCTGCAGCGGCTGCAGCACTCTCGAGGCTGAGATTCCTCTAGGCAGACTCAGCACGCAGCATTTCAGCCACGTGGGAAGCTTTTCTAGCAGAATATATGCCCAGGAGCTTACACAGTACCAGAGCTTGGCAAGGCATGAGCAGGGATTTGGTTTCTCATTCAGGCACCTGCTGGTATCAGAATCCCCCCATGAATTTCACCCCATGCCTCAGCCCATCGAATGAAGATCCATTAGGAAGGTGTTAAAAAATGAGCTGATCTCAACGGCTTTCTGGAGAACAAAAACACCTCCCACACTTGTTTTACATCAAGTTGATGAGGTCTTCCCCTCTAGCAGCTGCCTGCATTGTACGGTGGCTACCTATAGTCTGCTTAAATACACTTGATTTTCCCGTCCTTCCACGTTTCAGTGCTTGTTTGCACTGGCAGGCTAACGGGCACGGGGAATCCTTGTTACATCAGCTAGCAGGTCCCCAGCCGTGGGCACACAAGGCCCCCAAAGCTCAGGCTGCCGGAGCAAAGCAGGGACCTGGCCACCCAGCCGGCCGCTTACCGCAATTCTTGAGGGAGAGCAGGGGGTGGTCAGTGGGCAGCGGCTCCGGCGTCGTGACATCCAGGCCCGCTGCTGCGATCCGGCCGTGAGCCAGAGCATCGTACAGGTCCTCCTGGTTCACCACGGCCCCCCTGGCAAACACAGAGAGAGAAGCTCGCGCGGCTGCTGAGGGATCCCGTGGGCTCCCAGAGGCACGCGGCCAGGACACAGGCCACGTGGGACAGCCTGCGTGGTAGCACCCAGGTCCCCAGGGCTGCCTGAGCAGAGGTCAAACCCTCTCTGGATGTACCTAAACCTCCCAGCACCCTGAGCTGCTCCTGCTCCAGGCTGCCCACCAGCAGGGAGAAGAGCCGGGTACCTGAGCACAGGATGACCCTGGGGCAGCCGCGGAGGGAGGTGCAGGTAGCCCAAGGCATCCCGGACGGCTGGGTGGATGCTGCGTGTCGGGCCACAGGGATTCTGCCCTGCCACTGAAGGCAGCGGGACCAGGAGGCTACCGCTGGACTTGGCCAAGGAGCCCAGTTGCAGCCACCTCTGTCCCAAGAGCAAGGCTTCTGGCAGTCGCAGCCCTCTCCTGAGCAATCCCTCAGCCTCACCCACCCATGACCCAACAGTCACCCGTTCGTCCAGCCCACCCGGGTGGGACATGGGGCCCTGGGGAGGAGACAGAGGCTGTAGCCCCCTGAAGAACTTATCCTGCCTTTGACTTGGTCTCAAGAGACCTTGGGCTGGAGGGAGCAAGCCACGCAGCGGGCAAACAGTCCCAGCTGCTGCAGCCGTGACGGCTGTACATGCTGTCTGGACTCCCAGTAGGAGCACGTCTCACAGCCCACCAGATGCCCCCTGCAACCACAGATGTCGGCAGGGTGACAGTCAACCCCGCTGTGCAGGAGACTGGGTTGCAATTACCTGCTCGTGTTGACGAACACAGAGGTCTTCTTCATTCTGCTGAAGAAGTCCCTGTTGCACATTCCCTGGGTGGCCGGAGTCAAAGCACATGTCACCACAACGAAGTCCGACTCTTCAGCCAGCCTCATGAGTGGGACTGAGTGGAGAAACACAGGTCACAGCTCTGCTCAGGGACCTCACCAACACACCTGAGCAGCCCTCTTATCCATAAGGTTCGCCAGCAAGCAAGTGCTGCTCTGGAGAGATCTGGCCGACCCTTCTCCACAGGTGGGGAGACACAAGGACCAGCAAACACCCAGCAGAAACCATGGACGTTCCTACAGATACTACCGCAGTGTTTTGTTTCACTTTTGAATTAAAATCAAGCCAAAGGGGAATCTAGTGATGCTTTGGCCATCCGGCCCAAAGGAGACTCTGGTACGTATTGCACGTTTAGACAGCAAAATATAGTCAGCAGCAGTTTATACCAGCATTAAATCTCTCTACACGATACCTACAGATAACGATTTGTGCCGCTTTCATTCCTGGAGGCGAAAGGAAAATGCAAGGACCCGACAAGTTCTGTCAATGACTTTATGCAAAAAAAGTACCATCTGGAAATGTGCTGGCTTTGGAGTGAAAAACTAGCACCTGATCCAAGTCTTGGGACTCTTAACAGGGCCACGGAAAAGTCCTGTTCCACAGCTAAGAGACATTCCCAGGCTTGGCTGGCCTGCGACATTCATTTTAAAGCAGATGTTTGTTTCCAGCAACCAACATCAACTCTCAGTGAAGATCTGCAGTCAGCCTCAGCCTATCCCCTCCTCCCTGCAGGACGTCTTGGTACCCGTCCGTGGGTGATGGTCCACAAGACCCAGCAGGAACAGCCACAGTCCACAGTTATGGTGGGCGGTCAGTTAGAGCCCAGGAGTGTCCAGCCTTCTGGCTGGAACAGCCCAGCTCAACGGAGGCAGGTTTCCCTCCCTGCCATCCACCACTGCTGCATGGGAAGTGTTTGGGATTCACCATTTCCCTCCTTTGCTACCCCCACAGTGGTTCACGCCAGCTACACCGAGGAGCCACCAGAACCTCCAGCTCCCACCCCCATGGGGTGACACATCCCCAGAGCCATCCCAGCCACGGCGCTCCGCGCTGCCCTGCACTGGATGACCGACCGCTGCACCTGCTCCCGGAGCCTTTCTTACCAAACTCAGCTTCAAACTCTGCAGCACTCTCTGGTTTCGGGCAACTGCCAGTGTACAAAAACTTCTTGACCCCAAATGGCTTTAGGCGGCGGGCAACCGCCTGTCCTAGGAGCGAGAGAGAAGAGTGTGCAGCCGCTGTGCGAATGCCTGCACGAGGCATGTGGATGTCTTCTGCTGCTCCTCACGTAGGCAGGAACAAACTCCCTGCCGGAGTGAAACTGCAGAAAGGGACTGCGGGACATTAAACCTGAAGGGACCCTAGGGAGCAAACTGGAAAGTGAGAAAAGAAACAGCCGTCTGCTGACAAAGTCCACAACTGAACGGATGACAAGCACATCATCTTGGACTTTGTCAGGGTATTTGTTTAACTGAAAATCAAGAGGACAATGTCCAGTTTGCTGTAGCATTCAGATGTAGCAGATGCGTTTGAATGCTTTAAACTTCTAAGGTTTAGGCCTGATGGGCCAAGACCGCTGTTCACAGAGGCTCTACGCAGCTCTGCTTTTTGTTCTCATAGATTTTAGAGAGGTGAACGCCGGGGACACCACCTTGGCTGAACCTCCCAAACCACCCTGCCATCACTGGAGACGCACAAATCTTGCACCTGACCTGCACTTACCTATTCTCCCCAGACCTATGATGCCCACCGTACTATCAGACAGACCATAGCCACACATCCACAAGGGCTTCCACGTTGTCCAGCCACCGCTAGCAGAGAGACCGAGACAGAAACAGATGTCAGGCAGCAGCAGGGGAGAGCCTGCTCACAGCCCAGACCAGCATTTCAGCAAGTACACCCGAGAGTACAACGCCGTGGGTGCCCAGCCCGCC
>JANZLQ010000079.1:1000712-1005712 GCA_026212715.1 Elanus axillaris
CCTGTCTAGCGAAGAGGGGGGGAGTGATAGAACGACTTGGTGGGCACCTGGCGTCCAGCCATGGTCAACCCGTCACAACTGCAAACAGAGCTATTGGATCTGGCGAACGGGTCTGTCCTGCCCACAGCCGGCCAGTCCCCCTGCCACCTGCTTTTGCCGCTTCTCGCTGGCCCCTCCCGTCTCCTAGCACAACCACATGCCCGGTCTCCTCAAAAGACAAATAATTCTAATTGCAGGGGAGCCCTTTTAACCCAGGGATCTCTCCTGGATCATTTGGGGTGAAAATATGTGCAGAAATGTGGCAGACTGAAAGGGTGGGGAGGGCTGAGGGAAGGAGCAAGCAGCGATGAGAGGCCAGGGGCAGCATCCTCCTGACACAGCCCACCTGCAGCCAGAATGGTGTGTCTCTCTGTATGCAGTTTTCTCACGATACAAACCAAAAGCAAATCCTGCAGGAGTACACTGTGCAAGCACATCAGATTGCAGGGAAGAGGAAGAGAGCCCTGAAGAGCTGGCTGAGGTGAGGAAGGGGCTAGCTCTTGCACCACTTGCATGGCAGCCTATTTCCCAAACACTTGATTCAGGAATGTGAATTTTTTCACTGCTGTACACAAAGTTTTAGCAATGTCTTGTGAGCTGGGCTAACTGGGATGCTTCTTATGGTTCTGTCTTTTTTTCAGGGTATGATGTGATATTAACCGATGTTTTCTTCTTGTAAATTGCTTGTTACTTGTTGTGGTTTGAATCTTTCTACTTCTTGGATACTACCCAAACCTAGTGAACTCTAAGCCTTGCTGTTCTGGAGAAACTGTCAGCAGCTTTCACTCACCCTGATACCTCCACCTCAGGCTAAGCAGGTTTCTTTCCTGTGCTTGCTATTTCCACTACTCAGTGCCACCTCTAGCACCCCGTTTCCCTGTGTGTCCTCCTGCCTCCTCCCCTCTTTTTCAGTGGCAGAGTACATCAAAGATGCATTTCAGGTGTATTTCATATTTCTCGGCTTGTATTTGGTGTTTGCTTTGGCTGAAATTAAATGAAGAATCAGGTTATTCTCTGTGGTGTCTTCTAAAAGGGTATTGTTTGGTTTTGTGACAACTGGCTTGTCTCCACAGGCATGGAGGAGTGCAGACAAGCAATGGCAGCTTGTGGCTGGAGCCTACTCAAGTCTGAGGGCTCATCCTTACCCCACTGTGAAATCAGGCTGAAAGGGACCTGGGACTGGGCAAGTGAGTCCATCCCTTGCCTGAGGCTGTTCTCAGTAGTCATTCATCTGAGATGTGCATTTCCTGGGAGACATTTCACACCAAACACCTTGAACAGCCAGCTATCAACCCACAAAGAAACCTCCTCTCTCACCTTTCCCAGGTCCTCCATCTACCTCCCTCAGATTTAGGATGAGATAAAACTGTAACAGAGAAATGACACTTCAAATACCTGTGTTTCACATGAGTGAAACCTAAGAGTGGCCTTCAGGCAGGGCACAAAGCTGCCTGCCTATCTGGAATAAATGAAAGAAAATATTATCCCTAAACATTGCCAAAGAGGTTACTGAAAACAACATAGATTGGCTTTACAGAGGAGTATGCAAAGACACATTCATCCTTCTGTGATACCTGTGAAATGTACTGCTTGAGATGCCGCATCAAATCTAGGGCTTGCTCTGCAGGCACGTGGTCCGTTCATTATTTTTGTTTTGTTAATGCGCTGACAGAGAAGCCTCAGTGAATGAAATGCATATGCCACCCAAATCGGGGCTCCTCTTTTCATCTCCACTGCATTGATGAATCAGCTCAGCAATGTCCAGCATGCACTTGGCTATATCCTTCCCTCTCAAGTAAGCTGCCACTGCTGCCATACACTGTGTACTGTTAAATACTCTTGGGACAGTCTTCAGCGCTGGAGGTATCGTACAAAGAACAGAAAGCAGAGCCTGCTACCAACCTGCAGGAGGAATTTTCTGTGTGATTGGCATACTGGGATGAGAATGCAAGGCACATCTGCAGATACTGTACAGTTCCTTATCCCTGCTGCCTTGAGAACCTGCTGCAGCCTGAATAATGCAGTGGGCTGTCCCTCATTACTTACCCTCCCTCTTAACTTTCCTATGGGGATGCCCCTTAAAAAGGCCACATCTTTGTTATGGACCATATGACACAATGTTTTGGATGTACGGACTGCTATGAAATGAACTATGATGTGAAGTCTACTGAAGAAAATAAGATTTCTTGTCCTTACTAAATCCCTGGTTCACATAAAAGCATGACTGTCTTAATAAACAATACAGCAAGTTGAGGAAACATAACTGCCAGGTGTTAGAACCTCTGACACTTTATGTCTTAAATATTTCCATTTCTACAAACAACAAGAAGTGATCTGCAATGACCTCCTTACTGGAACTGCACAGTTAACTCTGAGATTTAGGAAGTTTTTTGCTTCTGTGTCGGTTTTTGAGAAAGGTCTCCCTAGACTTCTAGCAAAGAAAAGGTATTTGAAGTGTTCCTAAACTAGATTAAATGGTAACGTGAAAGGAAAGGACTGCAGTGAGAAGCACTGATGATGGTGTGTGTCTATACAAAACTAACCCCACACTCTTCTTCTTGGTCAGTTTGTTATTCCTTTGCTTTAAACTGCTAAAAAAAGCAATAGAGCAGGGTTCTCAAGGTATAGATACGTGAAAAATGTTAAGAGATGCTTGTCATCACAAGTAATTTTTACCTGCTTAAAAATATTTACATTAAAAAAAACCCCAACCAAACAAAAAAACTTTTTTCCCCACTTAAATTATAGGCAGATCTTTCGAGGTCTGATAGCGGCTCACTGCAAGAGCTCAGGCACTGAGCCTTAACAATGTCAGTTTTCTTAGCCAGTGAGAGCTACAAATCTCAGACGCACTGTCTGTCCAGCTGGGTTGCTGTAAAGATGCACACGCAGGCTCCAGTCCAATTTCCTCAGCCATTCTTGGACAGAAGGTTTAGTCGTTTGAGGGCAAATACTCAGTTATCATTACATAATCCAATGTGTCCTGGATGTTTTTCTGTGTGCATATAGAAAGATCTGGTATCTCTGCCCTTCTGTGTTGTTACCGACTTCTCCATTTCCATTCAGTCATTCCTCAGGCTATTTCTGCTCCTTGTACGCTAGTGAAAATACTACCTTATCTTCCTTAACTTTGATAGCCATAAATGTTGTCCTTGAGTTGCTTTAGTCCTGTACTGATTTTATACAGTTTCTACCATTTTCTATCCAAATAATTACTATCAGCTCCTCCCACATTATTTACTCATTATTTTTTACAGCAGCCTTATTTGTAGCCTGTATGGCTGCCTTCCTTGAATGCCATTTTTTGACAGTTTAGTAAAATGTTCCTTATCCATTGCTAGCAATCAGTCTCACTTCTTCTTCAATCCTGTCACTCCAGTTTGTATTGTATATGGTCATTTTAGTGTCTGTACTGCTGTCAGGGTCTTTATTCTGCTTTTGTTTAAGAGGGTCAGTTTCAGTGCTGCCTTCATAGGTTTCGTCAGCTCTAGTCCCAAACAGCAGGCAGAACAAGTTAGTTTGCATGACTGTATCACTGAGGTCTCACACTGCTGCTGCATGTGTAGCCGTGCCTTGAGCAGATGTCCTGCAGGTGAAGCCAAGGATTCTGACTCCGGTACCACAGCCAAGGCAGTGCCATGGGTGACACCAGGCTGCTGGCATGTGCTTGTCTCTTACCAAGCTTGGATGGCAACAGCGGCCCATTTCCCATCCCTTTCAACCCGGCTGTGCAGGCAGCAATGTGTCCTGGATGTACGCGATGGCCTCAATGCACCACTCAAAGAGGAAAACCTTCACTTGTCTCCAAACACAGCTCAGCATTAAAAATGTTCCATTTATCTTTCAGCTCTGCTGTTAGAAGATCCCAGCACACCTGCCCTACCTGCCCCACTGTTCCCGGCAGGGATTAACTATTTAACTGAAAACAGCAGCAAGCTTTTAACAGTAACATTTTCAGTAGTTGTAGCAGTCGACACATAGAGCACAAAGGAGAGAAGGAAGGAATTTGCAGGGAATTTGCTGTCCCTAAATTGTAGGAAACTATAAACTTAACCCATCCAATGTATGAGTAGCATTCATTTCCTAGAATACTTGTGGCTCCTGGACTTATTCCATGAAAGAAAAGAACTAACATTTGTTTGGTGTTCGCAGGTAGAGAACTGCACTTGTCATGAAAGGGGGCTGAAAAGGGCTGAAAAAGGTCATAAACATCAGCAAGCAATCCTAGAAGATGCAGCACGCCTCCAGTTTTTACTGAAGCCACGCAAGGCTCACAATCTCCTCCTTCACCAGGCAGCATACCTTACGGAAGGATCATGTCAAACTTAATTCAGATGTTGAATGAAGCTAAGAAACTACAAATATGGATCATCAAAAACAGGCAGAAACAGAAAATTCTTAAAACAGGCATCCAAATTGATGGGCTGATTGTGGTGAAAAACTTACATGACGTTGAACGTAGCAGTAAGGCACTAATATTTCATCCCATGAGCCACAGGAAAAAAGAGAAAGGAAAAAAAACAAAGCAAGCTCTTTCCAGCAACTGTCTATTTTCCAATGAATATTCCCTCTCCCAGGCAGTCTTATTTTGATTTAGGGTTTAAAAAACAAATCAATAAACCTGCCAAGGAGAGACAGTAACTTTTCTTTTCCTCCATATCTTTAAATTAGATAGGTGAGATCACTTCATACATTGGCCTCCAGTGACTGCAGCAATGTGGCAAAGTTACAAACATATCATTAGAGTGGCCCTTCGTATAGCATTAGCTTGACTCTTCCAGCTCTTTTTCTCCAACCATGCACCATGGCAGAGATGAATTTCTACCCCAAGGATACACTCAACACTGAGGCAGAGAATGCTGAGACTTACATATCCAAAGTGTCCTTTCTGGGAACAGTTGTAGCAGTACACTAAGGCAGAGCGCTCAGGGTGAGAACTGGCAGCCTTGATTGGTCCCGGC
>JANZLQ010000079.1:1010712-1012601 GCA_026212715.1 Elanus axillaris
GAATACAAGAACTTCTTTACCAAATTTAATTTCTTCATTTTTTTCAGCCATCTAAAAAACCTTGCTCTTAAAACAGGAGTTGTGGAGGTTGCACCTGCGTATCTTTCCACAAACTACAACTTGTAATTCAGTTTACTAAATGTGCTTGTAACATTCTTTCCACCCTTTTGCCTATCAACAAAACACAGTGAAATAACCAAGAAAACAGTGATCTAATCAACTTTTAGGTTTGGGTTTTTTTTTTTTTAAGTACACGATTCAAATTAAATTACAAATCAATGGAGAAAATTTTATTTTCTGATTGCAGAGTCTGGAAAAACAAAGCCTTTCCCAGAAGAAGGAATTTAACTTGTCTGGTCCGCAGTACAAGCACTGTGAAGTGGTCATTTTCTAAAGAAATAAGACATTTCTATAATGCATTTTAAGTAGATGGAAATAGCACCTACAATTGACTGTGTGAAAACATTAAAGGAAGAGACAAAAAGTAAAGTATCATACATTTAAAAGAAATTAATGTAATCTTTTGATACTCTTGCAGAGAAAATAACACTAAAATTAATTCTAAAAGTCTTTTCTGAAAAATGGACAAAAAAATCTCAAGTTTGTAGAGAAAATGAGTGTATGCAAGATAGTAAGGATAACAACAATACAATCCCTGAATGCCTCAAAATCTTCATGGTTTAAAAGGCATCCCAATTTTCTCCAAAGGTGGTGGCATCTATGCAGTCGCCCATGGCTAATTTTACACGGAATGCAAAACGTTATTTAAATAGGATGGTGCATTAAACTTCAACTATTTCTGATGTAGCTCTCAAACTACAAACCTATCTTCCTTCTATTTTAATTTTAAAGTAAGTTAGCAAACACTTCCTTCTTAATCCCCAGAGACTATCTATACAGTGACACAAATGCACAAATTTATGACAGTAACATAAATGCTCCTCTGAAGTAATGTGCAACATTAAGTGAAATCGTTTCCTGGAAAGATATTATAGGTATCTATATTTTATTTGCCATCTTAAACATATCTGGGTCTTTATGACCTTATTTTTAAAATGTATTTCCTTTTTACATTTCCTGGTGCAAATGGACTGCATAAATAAGCAATGTGCTATGAGGCTTCAGACTAGCCGATAAACCCTTTCAATTTTCATGCCAGCTTCTTCTTTTGTAATTCAAATCTGGCTGAAAACTGGCAGCTCTGAAAACTGAAACAAGCACTGCCACAAATACCTTGTAATGCTATCGACCTTGTCTGCCCATGCAGTGAGAAAGGGGGATGCATATGTGTCTGCAGTCATCCAGATAACACAACTCATTTTTTTGGGGGGATAACAGAAGCCAGCCCCGGACTGTGCACCAAAAGCAGTCATTACCAGGCAAGCTGGAGAATAAGTCTCTTCAAAATACACAGCGCATTTAAAAACCATATACAGGGCTCAGCCACTGCTTTCATTACCAATTTTAATTTAGCTCCTTCAGTTTGCCAGCCAGATAAACTCTTTAGTGCTGTTTTTTAATCTATTTGCCACATTTTATGTTTAAGATTATAGTAATATGGGACAGGAGAAGGAATCACTTTTAGAGGAAATAAAGAAATAGATCCGCTTATCAGCGCCCATCAGAAAGTTCATTAATCAGCCAGGCTTTGTGCCCCCTAAATTGAAAGGTTAAATAATCCTCTCAGGAATATTTCTCGGCACCACCGCCAATTGTCCGGAGAGAAGCTGCCATTCACAGCACTCTGGATCGGTGACAGGGTATTTTACCACTGTTTGGACCCCAAACAATGATGGACAAATGGCCTGGCTTACAAAGAAACCTTTTAGTACAAGGATGGAAAAAGGACCACAAGCTTTGAAGTGGGGTGGGGGAGGTGGGTGCGTGGG
>JANZLQ010000079.1:1012701-1029190 GCA_026212715.1 Elanus axillaris
GAAGTGGGGTGGGGGAGGTGGGTGCGTGGGGCAGAGGCAGGGAGGAGGAGGAGGAGGAGGAGGAGGAGGAGACTCGTGCACGGGGACACGTATATTTTATTCGAATGTTTATTAGGAGACTCACCAAACGTTATATGCGCGCCCAGGCGTATGCGCAGAGAGCGCGCGCGCGGGCAGGCACTACACGCACGCACACTTGCCGCACTAAGTGTATGCATACTTACACATACATTTATACATTAATCTGAGCACAAACATTTGCAAAGCCTGTAAAATCAGAAGATGAACAGAACTAAAGCATGGTTATATTTATTAGCTAATACACTGGGGAGCCCAACAAACCCCAAGGTTTTAATTTTTACTGTCATTCTAGATGATTTACAGCTTCCTTTCTCTCTCTTTAACCTTTATGTCGTCTACTAATCACCTTTCACCATCAGATGCAAAAGGAGGAAGTACCACATAGGAAATAACTTTCTTAGGGGAGCATTCTTAATGGATATTTACTTCGAGGTGATTTCTGATCACAGCTAAAACTGAAGCAAACACGGAAAAAATACGGCGCTGCATCAGTTCGTCAGAAGTGAGTTTTTGCTGGGGCACATTCTAAATAAACAACAATTCAAGCTTTTTTCTTTCAATGTCCTAGCATCTAGGCTGCAATCTGTACCATCCCTTACGGACAGCCAATTTTAGAAAAGCATTTTCCTTACATTACCAACATGTTAACCGTGCATGTTAATGTTTATCAATTTCCTCATAATTTTTTCATGTGTGGTCCATTTAAGAGCATCATATACATTCAGTAATACCATAATTATTTTTACCTAGCTTTATAATGAGTGACATTAATCCAGAATATGTCCTTGAAGAAACGTCTCACGGCCCGTATACAACCATTAACACAGAAAAGGTTTTCCATGTTCTTCTTGCACGTCTGTTTTTTTAAATCAGTCTCAATTCCATAAAAATTTTACTTTAATATGACTTGGGACTTTCTGAGTAGTCTACAGCATCTAAAAATGGATCAAAAGATTTCAGATTCCTGCTCTCTCACATCACATAAATATGCCACGGATCAAAACTGTTTCCTCCAGACCAACTTTTGAGTATCTCAGTGCTATTATTCTCCCTCTCTTTCCCTTCTCACACCATCATCAGAAAAGCACAATTAATTCAAGCAGGGTCTCATCTGCCATCAAAATAAGTCAGACGGAAACTGGATAGCACGTGCAAATCTGGCGCAATTAATTTTAAAGCAGAAGATATTTCAGGGTTATCACACAGTCCACAGGAATCCTTCAGTGTTCGTGTACGCTCGTGCACAGGCACTCACCACTCCCTTTTTTGAGCGCCAAAGGAAGTTACAAATATACTTTAGAAACAGAATTAACTGCAGAGTCAAGAAACAACATGAAATTACTTCTGTTCGCTACAAGATGAGCAGTTACTACAGGCAGAGAAACTGCATGTTTGAGGCGAGGAGGGAAAAAAAAAGGACAAGAAAAGGACAGGCAGCTTTTGGACTTGACACTGACTCTGAGAAACTCTGAACCCAGGCAGCGGCCGTCCGTTTCTGGCAAATACATCACCTGGTCTGCCATAAAAAGAGTACCTCCTCCCGTAAGCGTTGCCCCCCTTCGACCTTCAGCGCTGCGGCACCGTGCGCTGCGGGGCACCGAGGAGGGACCAGCGAGAGGGGCCCCGTCAGGCTGGTCGCAGGCTGGGCTACAGGGTAAAATGCCTAACGAAGCAGCGAGTAAAAGTTCATCAACTCCTGGCAGAGGTGAGAAGACCAGCCAAGGCTGTGGCGCCATGGTCTCTTCTGAGGCGAGGAGCTGCCAGCAGCAGTGAAGTACAAGGGTGGCTGTTTGCGCCCATTCCAGAGTCATACTCACGGCCATTGGCGTATGTTCGTCAAACGTTAATTTGATCCAAATTTAACATTCAAAAATAAGCTAAAACTGAAGGCCTAACTTCACTGCCCTGAAGCTAAAAACTCTAAGGGATGCCTTCTTCTTTTGCCATATGTGGGTACGAACGATAGCATATAGGCATATATATGTCATGCAAATCACCCACTGCTCTGACACTTCTCCAGTACCTGCTTATGGCACATGGCTCTGTGTTACTCATCACTTTATACAGGTCTTTGGTTCCTTTTAATTCCCTTTGTGCTTGATTTTTCAAAATTGGAAATCAAAATCAGGATAATTCTGTCACGGGGATAGTAACTTTTCTATTCACATGACAGGACCTAACAAGATGTATTAATATTATTGACATGATAGACCCTCTCAGAATTAAATCAGTGAATACTTTTAGGGAATCCTAATCCGTAGATTATTAACATGCTCAAGCATAACTTGAGAAAGTTACCGTCTAACCAGTGTGAGCTCCTGGCTGCTCCTGATACACAGAGATCATTGACAAGATGAACGAGCAGGTCTGGCAGCAACATGGACAATCGCGTACGCTGCTGCCAGCGCAGAGCTCCATAGACCGCTGCTGCTAAATACCTGTGACGTTTCAACATGAAAAGCATTTGTATGATAAAATGCAACAGTTTCAGTACTACTAAACCGCGTAATTTACAAGCAGCTACTGAGTGGACGTTTGACAAGCAAAATACTGTTCCTAGTTAGGATATACGTGCCAACAGTTCATGGAGATTTACACTCTACTGACATTTTACATTCTTCCCACTTTGCAGCACAAAAATGCACCAAAATACATTTTACGTTACCTACACGAAAGTGTAATTTTTGTACGTTTTAAAATGCCTGATAGATCACAGATAGTTTTTGGTTTCCTATGGAATTTTGAAACCAACTCCAAGTTCTAACAAAACCGAGAAAAAACACCTTCATATCAAGTTCAGAGGAATAATTCTCAGGAATATAGGAACTTTAATATGCATATACGTAAACAGAATTTACTGCAGAAAAAGGGCACAGAAATATTTCAATTTTTTTCCTCAAATGAAAGTCTGTTTTAAAAATGCATTGGAAATCTCATTCTAACTTGAAAATTCTATTTTTCTTATTTAGATGGTTAATACTCAAAATAGTAAAAATTATTGAAATGATCATATAGGTTCACCTTTTCAAACTATAGGAAAGAGAGGTGAATTTTTTTACCAAATTTGTAAGCATTTAAGGAAAGATCCTCTTAATCCTTTCCCTTCAAAGAACTGCAGTTATGGATATGATGGGGAGTCATTTCAGCAATGAATCTTACCATGATTATCCTGTTTTCTGTTTAATTAACCACTTATCCAACAGTTTTGGCGTGAGTTGGGCAAAGGAGGAACGCAGATGGTAGTTTCTATGTGGAGAACTGAGCAATTCCTGCCCACAAGTTTGCATGGGAGGGAGCAGCTCTCTCCAGTCTTTCGCCAGTCATGAGTGCATCTCGCCACCAGGATCGCTGGCACAGCATTTAAAAAATGTCACATATTGCACAAACAGCTTTCGGGGGGGAGGGGGGGTTAGCTAACAATAGATTTAAACATTCAAAATATTAAAATATATTAATTTCCATCCCCCGCTCCTCTCCTTTTCCCATTTAAAGGCAGGCCTAAAAGTTATTGATTCTGCAGAAGAGAGTTCCTTAAGTAACAATAACATGCATACTGAAGTCAGGGGTTCTCTGAAAGATGCCCCTTCTCAAAGACAAACACTTCGAGGAGGTTATTTGGTCCCCCCAAATCAGAGAAATGGAGATTACTCGGTTCAAGTAATTCAAGCCTTCTAATTCGCCCCAGTCCCAGACTGCTTCCAGAAATATATCAAAATGCAATTTCTGGTCAAGACGTAATCAGTCTTTAACCCTCCATTTAAAAGCACCTTTAATTTTATTTTCTGGGGAGACAGATGGGGAAGAGCATGAGACAGACAAATGTTAAGAAGAAGCAGGCAAGCTTTCTGCCATGCTTATGTGAGTAACGTAAGTGGCAGCTGATGAGCGTGCTATTAGAAGGTTACACAGCCCACCCCAGACAGCCTTCGGTCCGCGCAGGAGTCTGCGGGCTTCTGGTCCAGCGTGGCGAGAGACCTGGGGTGACGACCACAGCCCCGGGCTGGAAAAGCAGGCATCAGCTAGGGCTCTGTCCTCTGCAGCAAGGAGGTGCCAAGACACTGTCACTCCTCCCCAGGAAAGAAAGCGCAAGCGCAAAGACGTGTTGGCAGTTTACGGGTAACCAGCTTCAACTTTCTATTTCAACTTAACCGACACACAAAAATCCCTAATTATTCGGTACCCATAACTGGCCAGGGGTATTAGTTAAAACCCAACAACTTCAGGAAAAGACAAACTCTGACCAGTTTTTTTTCTAGATGTTACATATTTATACGAAGTTATCGAAGCAGCTACTTTTTCCTGTAATATTTTAAATACAGTTTTCAAGTAAAAATTGAGAAAGAACTCTACCTAGCATGCTTTTGTACTGAAAACTATAGCACATGCTTTGTACCCATAAATTTACACCTATTTCAGGACCTGAAATTCTTTGTTTTCTGTAAAAAAAACTAGCAGAAAGAATACTGCCTTTTGTGAAATACAGTTTCTTTGCAATAGAAAAAGATTTTGGGGCTGAGCTTCTGATAGCCTCAAAAATATCTGAAACTTGAAAGAGAACGGTAACACGGCACAAATTATCATTAGTAGTGGAAAATAAATGCAATGTAAAATAAGATCCAAGAGACCCTCTAGACAGCGTACCAAACCACCTCTAACGTACTTATTTTCACCAGAACAACTGTGCAGGGCAGGCGGACATTTCAGAAGCATCTCTGTTATAGAACGGCACTTGCAAAAGCGGTAAGGCTCAGGCTTGAACAATGCAAGAAGATAATTTAAAAACAAAGTACCTGCCAACTGTTGTCCAAGATCTACTCTGCCTCTTCCCCTGGCTGAAGAGGCTAGCGTGCGTTTTCAGAGAATATGACATGTTCGCAAACACAAGCACCGAGAAGGCACCTTTCCCTCAAGGGCAAGCGCAGGGACACCGTCACACCCCAGGTGTTCGTGTTTCCCCACAACCCACAGGAGGCAAAATCATCCTTACCCTAAATTCATATCCCTGGGAATTTTGGGTTGCCCTCCCTGTGAAACACCCTGTCAAATGGCTACCGAAGTGTTGACACACAAGGGCCCGCGCTGTGACTCCAAAATACAACAAAGATATACTGTCTACCTCATAAGCAAAGTGGTATTTTTACTAAGAGTTAATAGAAATAACCTTAAAACAGCTGGAGAGGAACTGGTCAAGGGCTGAAACACTGAAGAGGAACGTGACGATCTCGTGGTCTGCAGCCTTGCATCATGCAAAGACCAGAGGGGCTGACACTGCAGCCATGTTCACAGCCACCGCAGCAGCCCCATCCCTGCACACAGGGAAGTCAGCCTTAATCTCCCCCTGGAAATACTTCTAAACCCGTCCTCTCCCTCACCACACAAAACCTACAAAGCTCGGGAAACCAAATGCGCTCTCTCTCAAGCTTAAATATTTTTTTTTTTTGCCAGAGTCATATTTTAAATTTTCTCTTTCTGAAAGTCACATTTTAAAGGATACAAATTGAGTTTAAGCAACACTGCTTACGTTTTCATTTCAGAAAAAAAAAAAAAGTGGCAGGCCATGAGGAATTTTAATAATGCACACAAAGAAATCCGAGCGCAAAATTTAAACACAAAAGATGCATTGTCCCTTCATGTCTTTTACGCACAGAGGCCAAAACAGCCAATTCCTGGTTCACCTTCTTTTATGTAAGTGGATTTAAAGTAAGATTAACAAACTGTCAAAAAGCATGTTAAATGGTAGCCTCTGCTAGTTAAAAATTCTGATGCTTCTAAAACTCTGTTGGTGGCCATCTTGGCCTAGGAGCTTTAATATAAATGAGACTGGTGAGGGCGGGGATGGGGGAAGGAGTCCTTATGGCCAGAGCAGTACAGGGGGAGGAAGAGGTTATTAAAAATGAGCAGTCCCTACAGAAAGAAAACACCTCATCTTGAGCATAATTTGTGTTTTAACGTATGCACCTACAATGAGAAACACATCAGAAAAATTGTGCTCTGCCCGTTTTAGGGATGGAATTTCATTACTCTGTAGAAATTTTTCTGAAGAAGATACTAATACTTGCAATGTTAATTCCTATCTGATGATTGCATCCGCATCTTGCTCCTGAGCCGGACTGGCTAGACTCGTTTCTGTATACCATGAGTCCCTCTGAACAATGAAGCGGTGCAGCGTACTTAGGGAGATCTGCACAGCCAGCACGTATCCCATTTTACATTGAAACACCGAGATGGCCATTTGCACATCCTCCAGGTACCCCCACCAGTACCACTGTGCAGAAGGTGTTTGCGTTACACTTCAGGTGGACTCACATGGAAGAAGTGCAGCTTCGCGCCTGAAGCAAAACATGGGTCACTCTGTGCTGAAAATAAATTTCCTCTTTATTCTCCAGTGATGTCATCCGTTGGGTGGAAATGCGACTGCTGACAGCAGCGCAGCATCTACCCTCAGCTTCATTGGGTCGCTCCAGCAGCAAAGCCCCAGGACAACCTACGGGACGGGCGCGGGTCCGGACCCGAGGTCCCATCCGCCGGTTTGGGTAGAGAACGCGAACAGCTCCCTTCCATGATGCGGTGCCCCCACCAAAGCCCAGCTCCAATCCCGCCGTCCTCCCAAAGCCCTGAGCTGTTGATGTTTATGGCAGCTCCCATAGTTGGGGAGAAGAGCTGTCCCCCGCGGAACGCACCCCTGCGGACCCCGGACCGCCGAGCCTGGGGCGCAGCGGAGTTGTTCTCCTCCAGCGCGCGCGGACCTACTTAAAACGGGAGCTGCCACTGGACATGCAGTTAGGCAGTTGGGCAGCAGATCAAGCTCGGAGGGACGCTGTTGTATTTTTTTAAGAGTAAAATGCAAAACTGAACCGAACGAATGAAAAATTAGAGGGTGCCTTAAGCGCTCAAATTTCTCCACTGACTTCCTTTTTTTTTCTCATTAGAGGGCTGTAAACTGGCCTCCACTTAAGTGCAAAATCTTTAATAAATGTCTCTACCTTTACAGCTGAAATCCAAAATGACAAGAGAAAGGGAGTGAAAACGAG
The DNA here is from genome assembly GCA_026212715.1 of Elanus axillaris. Taxonomy (NCBI): domain Eukaryota; kingdom Metazoa; phylum Chordata; class Aves; order Accipitriformes; family Accipitridae; genus Elanus; species Elanus axillaris. The sequence continues at coordinate 1,019,814 of JANZLQ010000079.1, forward strand.
CCAAGCATTCCGAGGATGAAAAAGCACTGCTATGAGCACCCCCGAAATCCTTAAGGTGAAAAGGGGATGGTGATGGCATGTCCTTTGGAGCACAGACCGTATTTCTCCAGGTTTGTGGAACCTCTGGCATTTAGAAAGACAAAGTTGTAAGCTAAGCTTCCTAATAATCTACGACAAAGAGCTTTCCGAGACCTTCAAATGCCTTGTCTGTGAAAAAATCACACGTTATTATTTGGACTGCAGTAAGCGATGGTCAAAACTGTTTATCTTGGATCTGCCAATGAAGTCTTTGCGTTATTATTTGAATTGATAATAATAACCTCTTTGATAAACATAAGCGGGTATCAAACCTGACATATTTATTGCAAATAGATACCTATATGAAAAAAAAGTTAAAATATGTTTTGACAAATGTAATTTCCCTTTTCTGATATAGAAGAAATACACAGAGAGCAGGCACAATGAAAATGATTTGTAAAAGTTTTAAATCACCATCTTAAAGAGGTTATTAAATATTATTTTAAATCACAGTGGGAATTGGATTGTTCTGCTGACTTAGATTGGGGTTTTTTTCAGAATAATTTTAGTTAACAGAGTTGAAAGAACAAGTTTAAAGAAACTAACTTCATCCACTTATAAAGCTTCGATTATCATAGAACCTTTAAATTTAAGCTTCATTGGATACAATATGATAATCTTTTTTCTATCAAAAGGCAAATTAAAATATTCTGCTTATAATCCTTTTTGCCATTTCAACCGCTCATAAGATTTCTTGCACTGGCAGTCTATTTTGGTTGGAATAAGACATTCCTGCCCATACAACAAATTATTTGTAATGTGCCAAAATTTGTCACCACAGCTAATGTAAACAAAAACCTACCACCATCCATAACAGCAGAATGGATTTATTATTTAGTCATTGTTCTAGTCAATCCACATTTCTGTGCAGGGGCTTCAAGAAGTCAATAGATGGCAGTCCATCTCTTAGGAAAGGGCCAGATAATGAATAAAATCACCAAACGCTTCACAAAAGAGAAAGGTGGAAGGCTGTATGGTTTTTCACAAGCATTCACAGTAATTAACTAAGAATATGTTATATAATGCAAAACATTTAGACAAACTTTGTAATGGCTGTCTGGAAGCAACGTCATAAAAATGGTCCTTTATTATAAACCTCAATGCCTTGTTTTATTTGCACTTATATGTACCTGCAAGTGTGACACTCATGATCAATTTACCAAAATCAATTTAAATCTAGTGGTTGTATCCATGGCTAAAGCACAGGAAAAACTCACTGCAGCCTTAGTCTCTTTGTGAATAATCAGGCAGCCTCTGCAGCACAGCAACAACCACAACAGTACTTTTTTTAAACTTCTATTATTTTTCTTTAAACTATTATCCTGTTTGTACAGAAATATTTCTTCTAAATGAGGAAAATTATAAACTGATTTCTATAGTGAAATACTACTCTGCTGATAGGAGAGTAAAAGATTTCGACTTTTTAGTTACAATTCTATAAATACGTATATAATATGCATTATTCTAACAAGTTTTGATTCTTGTGAGAACTCTATTTACTTCTGTTCTGCTTTGGGTGCAAAAGAGAACATTTATCACACATTTAAACAATTCAGATAATGCAGTTTCTTGAGGTATAACTTTTTTTAAATATCAAGCATGTCTTTCACCATACAAATTTTTAAATTCCAGGCTTAATCCAACTACTAATATAAATTTGAGTCAAAGTGAGTCTTCCCATGCAAAAAGTGGCGACGTGCAAAGCATTTCCCACATATCAGAAATGTGGATTATTTGCAGATAATTTGCAGTTCACTGCAAAATAAAAAAATTAGTTATCAGTAGCTAGGGTCTGTCTAAATGTCAATTTATCTTTGTGTGCCCGTATTTGATCACATTTCAAAATGTCCCTAAAAAGCACTAAGAATTTCCAATGGGTACTTTTAATAATACACTTGTATTCGTAACTACTACATTTTCTAACAAGAGCTAGTTTTGACAAATGTTGTTGGCTTTATACTAAGTAAAGTGTAAACTCTGAACACTTTCTACAAAATTCACAGGTAAAATTTTCTACCTCAGACACCTCAAATTCTGCCCTAGTAACCACTTAGTCAGGTTTAAGCTCCTCCACATTTTTTTTTACAAGAATAAGTATTTTCTAAGTGTTGACTGCAATTTACTTTTTGAGGAATTTTCAATGGCAAGCAAGACTAAAATTAAATTAAAAGTTATACCTCAGTAAAAACCAGAACCCAACGTATTAGGGCATCTAATATAGCTACCTGATTATTAGATTCCAAATACAATAAGCATTTCGAAATCATTTTTACATGCACCCTTAGGAATTACAATGAAAGACAGTATCTACCCTTTTTCCTTCATGCAATTTTAAAAAAGCAAACAAAAATACTCAGTGAATGCACCTTTTGCTAATAATGTTTTTTTTAAAAGTCTGTACCGATTCTGTTTAAAAGAAAAGTAAGTGCTCAGAAAGGATGGAGTACTTCCAAAGCAGATCTTTGTTTTAAAATCATTATGCAGAAAACACAAGCAAGAGATTTTAAGCACAGATTTCTCCTATTCATTGGATTTAGAAGCAAAAGCAGAAAAAGGAGCATTCCACTACCATGAAGAGGTGGAGGCAACAAATTATAAAGCACATCCCGTTTATTGCTCAAAAGAAAAAGCCCGCACCAAAGGCTCGTAAAGAAAAGTAGTGGACAAACTTTTCTACTTTGTTGTGAACGGACAGCAGTGATTAATTATCTGTAACAGCTAAATACATACGAGGTTGATCTGGATAGCAATGACAGCAAAGATTCAGATGAACAGCAAAAATCCTAGTCTTTAAAGGTGTTTTTATGTATGATAATATTTATAAATGAATATATTCAAGATTTGTGATACCAATCCATTGAATACTGTCTTATCCATTTAAATATTGTTCCAACTTTAGACAAATTTATATACATTCTGTTTTATTTTTATCTCCATTTCACATATGAGGAAAAGCTTTAAGTAATACACTGGTACAGTTCACAAAGTTTTATTTTTTTGTTTCAGTGACTAAAGATCAACCAATGCAGGCCAAAGGGGAAGTTATAGCTATACCCTTACCAACTAGAAATTATCTGCAAAAGTTTATAAAGTGTATTTGCTCAAATTAACATTTCCACACTAGCTGAGATTTATTTTACTCATTTAAAAAAGAAAGCTTTGTCACACACAGTGATTAATTGCCAGCATCTGGGATATCTGAGATGGGATTATTGCTTCTGCTATGCATCCCAACTTAATATTTAACCCTCTTTATATGTGTAAATGTAGTCACTGAGAGAGTGCTGCAAAGCACTCATTTAATGATTACAGTATTAAAATGAAATCGTAAGTTCTAAAGATGTTTAAAAAATAGTGACAGTGTTTCATCGCATTCTTCAGTTCAAAAACTCCTCAGATGTTTATTATCTTCTCACAGAAGATGCTTGTCTATATTTTATGGTCAGCAGTTCACAGAAGAGTAAATAGGTTGGGTGTAGAAGAAAATAAAAAAGGTGTTTCTACTTACTGTTAGGTGATACTGCCTCCATATTTCTGGGCAAGCCTGGAAAATAAAAATATTGATCAGCTAGGAGCATGAAACAAGGTGCTTTACAGCCTGTTGGTTTTGGCATAACACAGTATCCACCGGTGTCGGTCACAGGAAAATAAGAAGCTTAACTGAAAGGGTCTGCATTTCAGCTTCAAAAACCTGGCTAGACAGTTTAATTGAATTTTACACTGGTTTAACACACTCCCTGCCATTGTCAGAAAGCCAGTAACAGTTTTCTCTCTCCCCTTCTTCTCTGAAGGTTAGAAGTTTGGGAGAGTAACGTGCCCTTAACTGCAATAAGTATTAACACTGCAAAACAAACAGAAATTAATTTAAATTCTGCATTTTCTGACATTTTAAATTTACATAATGTTTTGGAAATTAAATCACAAGGTACCTTCCTTTCATGTAGGAATAGAAATATTTTAGTATTTTTGTACATATCTCTATCCTAATCAAAATCTAATTGTTACATGTAATAATCCTCAGTAGCCTAATGTCAGATGAGTAGTAAACAAGAAGCATAACAGATTGCTTTAATGTTTCTATTTTTACAATGGCTTGCTTGATTTTTTTTTTTTACTTTTTTTTTTTAAACTTGCCAGACTCGCACACAAACTTGTAAGTGCAGCCCTTTGTAAAAAATTTTGTAGAGCAGATTTTTGAATCACAGCAATAACACAATAGACCTGAGGAATACATAAGAGACAGGAAAGAGGAAAATGTGGATCTCCTTTAAACAAAATCAGAATGTGTTAATGGTCAATGAGACAGAGGTTACTTTCTCAAAGGTTCGTAATATTTTTACAAAATTTACAGTATTTCTGTCTCCTGCTATGACCCCCAAGCCATGAGCAGACACAGAAATAGCGGTACTTTGTCTGCTAGCCATTTTAGTGTTTAAGTGAGTGTGCACACAGTTACTTCAATGGAGGTCTTTCACTTTTATTAAAATAGCTCCTTAATCATTTGAACAATTAGCAATTTGCTTTGCCAACCTCAATTTTCAGTATTTTAAGAAGAAATACTAGTTATTCTGTGGCTTCTACATAATATGCTGTAGCTCCAATTTCAAACATTGAAGCCTCATGACTACTTGCAAATGAGTACTATTAACATTTCTTTAGATTTCGAATAAATTTTTCGCTCATGCCTAAATTCTTGCCTTCTTTTATTCTGAGAGAGCATGTTAATTAAAAAAAAAGCACCCAACAACCAATATTAGCAACTGAATCTCTCAAAAAATAATCCAAGTTTTTGACAGTCACCCTATGGCATATACAGTATGTTTTTCCCGGATGTGATGGAAATGATATTATTTATTATTCATTCTGTTAGTAACACAATTTTCTGGAGAAAAATCTACAATCTGTTCTGTGTAATGGTTCAACATTTCTCCACTCACTCAAATACTGCATGTAAATATTTGAGTTTTATATTAATATTTCTATAAAGAAAATGTGAGAAGTACAACACATTTCTAACAGAGGAGCAGACCACAACATTTGACAGTTTGAACACACTCAAGCTGTCTTCCCAGTGCAAACAAAAGGATTTTCCTCCTTTGCTAACTTAGGCAGGATTGGGAGTCACGATATATATATAAAGGCTCTCTGGTGTATAAAAATATTCTAACAGAGACCTTGCCTTCTCTCTCAAACCTGTGAAAGGCTCCAACTGTACAGGAGACTTTTGCTGGTTTAGCACAGGGGTAGCAGGCAGTTATTTATACATTAGTTCTGGATAGTTTTCGATTACCACAGTGTCCCCAGACTAATATGGTTGAAAAATCGCAATCAATGAGTTGTCACATACTGGCAAAATGCCACTCTGTGATATGACCTTTACTCACAGAGCAGCTATTTAATAATAATAAAAAAAAATTACTTTATTTTTGAATAATAGTTTGGTTGTTTGGTTGGGTTTTTTTTTCCCCACTCTGGACACAAAGACATCACTTACAGCGAGAACCTGTAACTCAAGAGTAGTGAACTACAGTTGGCACAGCTCTTACCAAAACACTGGAAGAGGCACAGTCCCAACCTCTCAGCAGTGCTATGAAGAGGTAGGTTTTATCACCACCGTCTTTAAGGATGTTCTAAGGCTGTGGGAAAACTTAAGGGAAGTAGGAAGAAGGGGGTAAGGGAAAATTGGCCAAGCATATTTCTTCATTCAGATGGTGATTCGGTGTAATACTTTTCATCATCACAATGATCACTTACAAACTTCAGAAGTTGAATACAATAGTCGAAAACAGATGCCTGGCTAAACAACAGCTTTTTAGAAACAGTGCTTTTAACTAGGAGTCTTATTACCTTGCATCAGCTCGGAGTTATTGTCTGTATCTTCTATCACAGAATGACAAAAAGTATAATTAACAATTACTACTGAATACTGGCTTCTCAAATGAAGCAAAGAGGTTTGCTATGGAAGAGAGCATAACCAAATACAACAACCGCCGAACTTGTGATTTTTCTTATTTATTTAAAAGTACTTAACCATGAATGGCCCTCATTTAAAGAAAAGCCCTTGTGGTATAGAAGTACGATGGCAGTGTGATGAACTACATTAAAATAAAATTGCATTTATTTCCTGCCCCAGTGGTCTGACCTTACCAGCATTTAGATGTACCAGCACAAAAGGTGCCTACTCTTAAAAGCAGTGCCACTGCGGCACGGCTGCAGAAAGCGCGGGTGAGGTGTGCCTTCCCACACCTTCCCCGACGTCCGCGCGCCTTTTGCCACACGAGTGCCGGGCAATTAATTTTCCCAAATCCGTGCTGTTTCTGCTGCGGCCCACATTTGGTTGATTTGGAAGGGTGATTATTCATATCCGAACCTGATCCGGCTAAGGTTGCCACACCAGATGAATCAAGGCTGTCTACTGCACGTTTTGACCCATATTGAATTTTATCAGGTGCTAATTATTGTTTTACCAGAACAACGGCTTAATGCATCTGTTGTTTAATTCCCACTTCCCTATTCTCAAACGTGAACATCAAAGAAAATAAAACACTCAATCTCAAACAGCCCCTGACAGCAGACCAGGACTCGAGTGCTCAATAGACAAGGCCCTTGCCACCAGTTCTCATATTTCCACAACAATGAGCAAACACAAAACCAGCACTAAGCGGCCTTCCCTCCTTTCCGCTCCCCTTGGCCGGTCGTCTGCCTTGCGCCGAGAGGGCCCTCGACGGCAGCCCTGCTGGGAGCGCGGCGCGGGGGAGAGGATTAGCCTCGCTAACATGCGAGCGTTTGCAAAAGGGAAGGAAAAACCCCGCTACTGTATTTGGCGTATGAATAACCAAAATGCACGCGCTGACAGGAGACCGGGACGGGCCTGCGGCTCCCCGGGAGAAAATGTAGCTGTGATGAGTGACAGGGCTTTCAGGAAATATGTTCACAATCACAGACAGTGAAGGCCATGACCTAGATCGTTTAAGAGCTTGTCTTGTCAAATTATCAAAAGCTTCTTCCTCTCTGAATAAAGAGTGACATAAGTGAGTGTCAGAAAGCTGCAGGCTGACAAGCCAAGCATACAATAACAGCATGCACGTCACATACTTGCCGAACACCGCCACGGCTAGCGGCAAATCTTAATGAGAGCGCGGCTGGCCCAGGAGACTTGGGTCCCTGCTGGCACAGCTACTCATCTCGCAAAAATCCTTCAGCTCCAAGTCAGTTATGGTCTGACACGACGACTACAATTACTAAACACAACTTTTTAACAGAATCCTCTGGTGCTTTGTCAAAGCGGCGGCTGCTAGGAGCTGCCCCGCCGCAAGCCACCACAATAAAACAAAAGATTTGCCAAAACACACACTTTTCATCACCTCCGCATGGGAACTGCCGCGGAAAACACACAATGCTTCCCTTCAAAACCACTCCTGCATGAGCAGATGTCGAGACCTCTCCCCGTGCCACCGCTGCAGACGGCCGCTGCCGCCGGCGCCGAGCAGGCCGAGCTGGTTAACCGCCGGCGTCGGCCAGGCTCCCAGTAACGTTTACTTACACTTACCATCAGGCGGATAGTGACTCGCCGCAGGCGTGAAAAAACGGGGGACGCCACTGGGGAATGAGGGAAGAAGGGGAAATCCCCTGCTTTCTGCTAAGATGCCCAGGCGAGGGCCCACGGCACCGGGAGCGGGCCCTGTCGGCCGCGAGCCCACCAGCCAGGCCCCGCAGCCCTCTCCCCGTGCCCCCGGCCACATCCCCGCCTGCGGAGGCGGCCAGAAAAGGTGTCAGGACGGACGGAGAAGATGCGGAGAAGCTGCGGGCTGAGGCCGCCGGCTGGTTCCTGGGAAGGAGCACTGCTTGCAGGGTGTATGGGGTGTGCAGGCACGCACGTGTCTTGAGACGAACAGGGCCAACAGGCACAGCATGGCTGAAGAGCACCGGGAACACGGGCACTGCCGGCTGCCGGCTCCCGGGTGAGCTCAGACAGCTCAGCAGGCACCCGCACGCTGTTTTTTCCTAAGTATACAAGGAGACGCTGCCCCGCCTGCCATGTTTGCCTCCTCCCTGCCACATTACCCTGTTTATGAAGTTCTTTTCCCATCCTCGCAGCTGGCAGGTGAGACTCTAGACCACAAGCCTCATGACGGCCACCTAACTGCCACCGAACCTGCAAAACACAGGGTGCTCACAGCGTGGGGTTTTCAGCCTATACATACACAAGCACAAGCATATATATATGTACACACAAGCGCATACAGAGATACACCTGTATATGTGCACACAATGTCTGATGTGCGCTCTCCTAAGGGGAGCAGCATACGGCCAAAGGAGCTGCACTTGGAACTTCTGAACAGATCTGGTACCTGCTCCCCCGATGATCTTCCCGAGGAAAGCGCATGAGGTTGGGCTACTTCCAACACAGCTCCATCTAAGATGACTCCATTCGTTCTCAGGGCTGTCTCAGGGAAAGAGACTGAGCTAAACAGATAATAAATGTACTACCCTGAAAATGTTTTAAATATCTTTGAACATTTTCAGATCAAACCAGGCAAAGTACCTTGAGCTGCCTCCTGTTCACTTCTGCACAAAAATGTAACTGTGGACAGTCACTCTGAAACAGACTGTGCGCAGGAGCTTTTTATGCATTCTTTGTCACAGTAAAAGACAGTGAACTTTCTAAGTAAGACACATTTAAACTTCTTTGGAGCATCCAAAGTACTTGATAACATCTCAAAAAAAAATTAGGGAATATATTAGTTTTTTCCCCAACATGGTATTAAGATCTGCTCTATGAAGGCTGCAGTAGCACTTCCAGAGTACTTTGGAGAACTCTGGGGAACACTGGAGTAATTTAGCCCCGAGCTCAGAGTGAAACCCTGTGGTCTGCCTCCAGTTCCTACAGACAGCAGAAACATCCCAACAGGCAGACTGATAGAGAACAGTTGCGGTAACTGGGCTTGGTGAAACACTTTTCAGGTTTTTGATAAGACGCCTCATGCAGGACTCGTGATTCTTTACAGAAATAATGAGCAGAGGCACAGACATCTGGACCTGTTATGATCAGCTTACGTAGCCTGAAAACACTAATGACTATACTATGTCAGACCTCTGGCCCATGGTCTCTAACTGTGGCCTTAAGCCAGCGCCTCATGGCGCTAAAAAACAAGGCAAGCACGCACACCTTCCATAATGCTCTGCCGCACCCAACTGATTAAGCTCAATGACTGCACAAGCTGAGTAAAGTTCCCACGTGTTCAATAACCTTCTATGGTTTTCTCTTCCATGAACTGCTCCAGTCTCCCTCTGGAACC
>JANZLQ010000079.1:1029290-1039377 GCA_026212715.1 Elanus axillaris
CCTACACCCCCCCCTTCTCCCCGCCTGCGGACCGCTATCATCCCACCGGCACCGCTTTCGAGGCCCCGTCGCGGTGGGCGGCACGTCCCCAAAGAGTTTGGACCCGCCGCAATCCCGGCAGCGTGTCCCCAAAGAGAATCCGCCTCTGGACCCACCGCAATCCCGGCAGCAGGTCCCCAAAGAGTTTGGATCCGCCGCAATCCCAGCAGCATGTTCCCAAAGAGAATCCGCCTCTGGACCCACCACAATCCCGGCAGCACATCCCCAAAGAGTTTGGATCCGCCGCAATCCCAGCAGCATGTTCCCAAAGAGAATCCGCCTCTGTACCCACCACAATCCCGGCAGCAGGTCCCCAAAGAGTTTGGACCCACCGCAATCCTGCCAGCAGGTCCCCAAAGAGTTTGGACCCACAGCAATCCCACCAATAAAGACAATTAAGGTGGTCCCATTTGCACAGTAAATTGGGCAGTTGAGCGATGCCACCCTTGCCTACAGCTGCAGCCGGCCTGCCTCCCTCTTGCCCAGCAGGTTTCCCATGGGTGACCTTACACCACCACTGCACCTTGCGCTGGCTTTGAGCCGCTCTTTCTGACTTTACGTTTCCCAGGAAATCCCAGGTTTTCCCAGCTTCTGTGTTGTTTCGGAGAGGCCAAATCCAGCAGCCTGATAAGAGGTGATGCTGCTGCACATCCTTGCCCCCAGGTCCAATCAGCAGCAAGACTCAGAATGTACTCCCCAAAGGCACGTATAAAAACACACCTATAGCACATACCTAACACGGTCATCCACACAGAGCAACACTGACATGCACTTAGTGCCCACATGAACAGAAACAGCACCAGCAGCCTCAATTTGTTCTCCTCTCTGGTTGACCAGCATAAAGTTCCCTTAGTGGGAAATACATATATATAAATGTATGTGTATGGGTATGTGTACAATATGGGTCCCTCCAGCAGCCAGGCAGAGATACTGTCAGCCTGGTAGCTGCCCCTGGGTCCCAGTCTCCCCAGGTGCTGGCACGTACGAGCACATACAAGTCTCTGAGGCCATGGTCCCACTCCAGCTGCTCGATCAGACCCTCTTGCACACACCAGCACAGACACACAGACATACAGAGCTGACCAGGACGGCCCTGGTCTTCCCAGTAGCCAGCCCCTCTGCTGGTCTTGCCCCTAGACACCCACACCCCCCTAAATCCCTGGCCACATCACCTCCTGCCTGCTTGTTTGGCGGGATCGTCACTAGCACTTGCACACTTGGTTGCGATACTGAAAAAGCTGGTCGAAGAAACTCTCTAAGACTCGTTTTGGAGTTTTATAAAGCAGACGTTCTTTATTGCAGCGCTGGGTGCACAGGGGATCGCTCCACCTATCGTGCACACCGTCAGGCTTAATTGTGCAGGTTAAGTACATGTTCTACAGACATATTCACTAGATATCCAATACATATCCATTAGCTTTCTGGGAAACTATTAACATATGCAAATGTCCTTTACGCAGGTGCATTGAAGGTCTCTGGTGGTCTTCCATAGTCTTCCTCACTTGTCTGCTGCTTGACCCTTCTCGGATGATTCTGCACAGTGCTATCTTCTGCACGCTTTGATACATCTTATCCTAAAAAATGCTCCTTAGTCTCTAAAAGATGCTTGTTAGTGCTCTTAGTATATAAGTTTTCATTAGTGAGGTGAAACCATATGGCTGGTTTAAGCTAAGTTATCTACAAGGATGAGAGCAAAGGCAGGAGTTCTTATCTTTTCCAGCCCTATCTCTCAAGCAAGGCCTCTGCTTGTGCCTTCTCAGCAAGATCGTGAATTCATCGAACATTTATTTAAGCTTTGTGATTGCTCATGGCTACCTCTCACTCCTTCTTATTTTCTCAGTCTTTCAACTCTTACTACATCAGTTGCACACCCACACCGCTCCAGGTGCTGCACCACTGACACGTGGGTTGCTCTGACGCACACGCACACACCAGGTAGAGTCCCTCACTCAGGAAAACCACTAGAAGTGGAGTTGCATAAGGCGGCAGGACAGACTGCGCTGACCCAGCACAGGGCACGGCCAGACAAGCATCCCGATCAGAAAACCATTTATATGCTGCCAGCCCTTTTTATCCCCTTATCCCTCTGTTTTCCCACGTGTGTTCTCCCCAGACCACGCCAGTGCCTGCATTTCCCCCCCTTTGGTTCCTCCCCTGGGCATCCTGTGCTAAGCCTTGTGCAATCCCGGGATGCTCTTCCCCTGCGCCCCATAAAGTGTCCCATGTTGATGGCAGGGAGCTCCCTTGGTCCCAAGGGTGCTCAGACATTGATTCCTTTTGATAGGTTTCACGCCTGGGCTGTGGGACTGAGCCGTTCCTGGGACAGCCCCGGCAGGGCTCTGCAGAGGATTTGCCTTCCTCCGAGTCCCTAATTTGTGTTCCCAACTGCCTTTGTGCCCCTGCGCTTCTCTGGGCTTGTGGAGGTGGGCCTCTGCTGGGCTGAAGACTCTTGTATGGGCCTGGGAGTAGAGAGGGAAGGGTATTAATTGGGTTTCCCACCCCGCTGTTGCTTCTCTGTACTCTGTGTGTGTGTGTGCAGAGCTGCTCTTACCACATAAACACTGTGCAGTGCTCTCGCTCCAGGTACTCTGGGCATAAAGGTCTTGGTGGTGCTAAGGGCAAAGAAAGTGGGTGCAAGGCTGCTTGGAGATTGCCTGACACGGTGTGACTTTCATTAGGCACTGCGCAAATGGGGACACAGGAACCCACATCCACTGTGTCAGCTCTTCCTTTCCTTCTCTGACATCAGCCTTTGCTGTAAAAATGCCCTGCTCTGTGTTTAAACTCCTCTGCGACTGTCTGCGGCTCTTTATTTAGCACAAGGCTGGTCAGAAAATGAAGACTCACCTACTGAAAGGTATTGATTTTTTCTGTTTTGTGCCTTTCTGGTTTTGCTCTTTCATACTCCCTAATTAGCCAGAGTATTTCTGCACTGCGGGTCCTTCTGCCTTTACCTTTGCTGCTCTTTCTGCTCCTTTTTCAGTAACTGCCCTTCTCCCAAATCAAATCACCCATGGAAACTATGGTTATTTTTCTTTCCTGCTGATGTAAAAGCTGAGTTTGTCTGACATCTGTAATTAATATAACATTAAACAGTGCCCAGGAAAAGCTTTTGCATCAACTGCTGATTCATGCAGCTTTCCTGGACAATCTACATCACATATCCCTTCCTACCAGTGCCCCGGATGGTCTTTTCAAAGCTATCCACACAGGAAGCAGAAGCTTAATTTAAAAAGAAATTAAGCCATAGTTCTCTTTTCTGGAGATGAAAAGCGGTATCCACTAACAAGAGAAATCAGAGCTTCATGCCAAGCTACCAAATGTATTAGATTTGTACCTGTGTATGGTGGAACTGAGCATGTGGTTTTCTTCTCTCTGATTATTCTAAGCTTCAGAAGCCGGGGGAACATTTCTACAGAAAGTTATAAGACATTCTGTTTCTAAATAGTGTTCTTCACTGCTCATGTTTTGATCATGTCACAGCTGACCTGTAAAAGCCTCCTGTCTGGGGAAACATTTCAAAACTATTTGGAAACAAGTTGCTGTTTGCCTGCCAAGTTGTTCCTATGAAGAACACAAGAATATCAGACCTCTGGGAGCTCGTTCTAGCCATGAGCTGAACCTGTGAACCCATCTCCATGTCCCATGATCCAGATAATTGCTCTGGAATTGCTGGGCTTAAGGATTCAGGAAGCTGCGCCTGCTGAAGAAGAATGAGTAAGATTTCATGAAGGAGGAAAAACCTTCCCATTTCACATATCTGAAAAAATTGCACTTAGCAGATTAGTCAGCCCTGCTCCCAGAGTTCCTCAGTCTGGATGTGGCAGGCCTTCCCAGCCATGTTGGAGTGCCTGTGTGCTGCAGGTTTTGGGTTCCATGAGCTGTGCAGTAACAGCCCAAGTTCCCTGACATTCTGCCTGCCTTTCTGCAGGATATAGCTGCAGACAGCCCTCTCTGTGTGGTCGGCCATGCCATTATGCTGCTGCCACCCAGCCCAGTTGTCTGATGGTGTTTGACCCATCAAATGTCATTGAGCATTATGGGAGTGACCCAAACTACCTTAGAACCTTAGAATCATATAATGGTTTGGGTTGGAAGGGACCTTTAAAAGTCATCTAGTCCAACCCTCCTGCAATGAGCAGGGACATTTCCACTATTATCAGGTTGCTCAGAGCCCCGTCCAACCTGACCTGGAACGTTTCCAGGGATGGGGTGTCCACAACTTCTCCGGGCAACCTGCTCCAGTGCCTCACCACCCTCATTATAAAAAATTTCTAGTCTGAATCTATCCTGATTTAGTTTAAAACCATTACCCCTTGTCCTATCACTACAGGCCCTATTAAAAATTCTGTCCCCATCTTTCTGATAAGACCCTGTCTTGGGTTTGTGTGGTGGGGTTTTGGCGGTGGGGAGGGGCTGCAGGGGGGGCTCCTTTGAGAAGCTGCTGGAAGCTTCCGAGTTCCAAGTCAGACCCACCTCTGGCCACGGCCGACCCAGCCAGTGACGGTGGTAGCACCTCGGGGGTAACGTATTTAAGGAGAGGAGCATGCAGCAGGGGAGGAGACCGGAATGCGAGAGGAAGCCCTCTGCAGATCCCGAGGGCAGTGAGGAAGGAGAGGAGGAGGAGGAGGGGATGCCCCGGCAGCCCGGGGAGAGAGGAGCCCGCGCTGGAGCAGGCTGGGCCTGAAGGACTGCAGCCCGTGGGAAGGACTCGTGCCGGAGAAGTTCACGGAGGACTGCGTCCCGTGGGAGGGACCCCACGGTGGAGCAGGGGAGGCGTGAGGAGTCCTGCCCGAGGGGGAGGAAGCGGCAGAGACAAGGTGGGATGAACTGACCCCAACCCCCATTCCCCGTCCCCCTGCGCCGCCGGGGGGGAGGAGGTGGAGAAAATGGGAAGTTGAGCCAGAAAGGAGGGAGGGGTGGGGGGAAGCTGTTTTAAGATTTGGGTTTACTTCTTATTATCCTTGCTTTGATTTGATTGGCAGCAGATTAACTTTGTTTAGTTTCTTCCCCAAGTTGAGTCTATCTTCTGCCCATGACCATAAGTGCTGAGAGATCCCTCCCTGTCCTTGTCTCGACCCACGAGCGTTTCTTTGTATTTTCTCCTCCTCATCCCACTGGGGCCAGGGCAGAAGGAGCAAGCAAGCAGCTTCATGGTGCTTTGTTACCAGCTGGGCTTAAACCATGACAAACCAGAGGAGACTTTCTGCATCTACTGCATCCCTCGGTATGAGTCTCACAGGTCTGCTATCAATTGCACAAAGAGTTATCTCCTTCTGTCTCTTCTGAACCTAGCTCCTACTGCCTTCATCAGATGTCCCCCAATTCTTGTACTGGAAGAAACGACGAACAATCGATCCCTAACCACTGTCTCCCATCATGGATGACTTTGAAGCTCTTTACGGATCCTCCTCTCTGTAATCTCTCTTCCAGGCTGAAGAGTTGCAGCTGTGCTGAAGGATGCAGAAAAGAGGGACCAAAGTTGCACCAATGTGTCCACTGCATTTCTGGTGATCCCTAATATTTCACCAACTTTTTTTCACAGCTTGTGAACACTGAACTGATTTAGGGGGGGATCGTATCTCATAACTCTAAAATGTAAGTCCTGAATAGTAATGCTCAGAGCCCATCGTTCCATATGCAAAGATGGGATTATTCTTCCCCAGGTATTTTACTTTACGTTTGTCGCAACTCAAGTTCATCCTCTTATTGTGCTCTCCCTCCATTTCTTACAGTCCTTGGGTAGCTCCTCACAGATGGCTCACAGCACTGACACCCTAAATTTAAATTCAGTCTTCTCAGCAAATCTTTTCACCCTATTGTTCACCCTTTTCCACGTCACACTAGCATATCCTACCTTTATCCTCTTATTCCATGCCTGTTTACCTTCCTTAAGAGCTTTTTGGTCAGGAACTTTGTCAAATACCTTTTGGAAATTGTAGACTATGTCAACTGGATCATGTTTACACACATGGTTGTCGACCTTCTCCTTTGAAGGACTCCAGAGATATCCGAGAAGTGGGATTTCCTTTACAAAAGCAATCTTGATTCCCCCCACATGTATCATATTCATACATCCATTCCAACATGTCGCTGCTATTGCAGTTTCTGGTAGTTGGCTTGGTGTACACATCAAGCTGGCAGACCTGGTTACCCAGATCTCCCTGGGACCCGTTTTAAAAATTGTCATTTTATTGGTAACTCCGTTACCCATCAGGCACAAAGCAAAGCAAAAGGTTACCCACTGCCATCACTAATCTGGCTATTTCACCTTCCAGTTCCTCTACAGCTTTCGGGTAATCATCCAGTTCTGGTAATGGGTTACTATTCATATGTTAGTAGCAACCCTAACATTGTCTTCAATTTCAGAGAGATTCTCTGATGATTCATTCCACAAAGTAAGCTTTTGGTGTGGGAAAGCCCCTGGTTTCTTCCACTATGAATACTAGATGCCAAAAAAATATTTTTAGGTTGTTAGCAACAGTATTATCTGGGCTGAGCGTTCCTTTCATGTCTTGATCCTCTGTTGGCATTACAGGCTTCTTGCTCTTATGTGAAGGAAGATTTACTGTTGGTTTTGACTCCTTTGCGAAGTGCCCCTTAAACTCTTTTTTAGCCTCGATTTTGGACTTCCACATTTGATCTGCCAGAGTTTAAAATCCTTTCTGTTTTCTTCATTTGCATACAGACATCAGGTTTTCAGAGGATACCTTTTTGCTTTTTGTAGTCTTTCTGACCCTGCTGTGTAGCCTCACAACCTTCCTTTTGCACTCGGCAGTTCTGCCATGCCATCTTTCCTTCCAAGGACAGGGCAGATGAGACCCTACTCTTACACTCCAGCATTCACTGCACAGGTAGCTTCACACGTGTCATGCAGAAGTGCAAGAGAACTGCCTGAAAGTTTCAAAGACAAACCTTTCTGATTTAAAGTGAACCTAAATGAGCAGAAAAAATACATGCTGTGATGTTCCTCATGATCTACACAACTTAAGTAGGATTTAAATTTTGGGATGATAGAAGACTTATAATTCTTTACAGAAAAGAAAATTACTTTATGAGAACTGGCTTCATAAAATGTGTAAAATAGAAAAGTTGGCAAGAGATGCAAAGAAAAGATACTTAAGACTACAGTTCTGTCTAACTGCTTACTAGAAAGGGAGTGCAGAAATATGCTGTTCACACTCTGTAAAGTAATGCTACTGTGTACACATTGGCTATAAGAAAAAGTACAGCTAGAAGAGGAAGACCAAATTTAAGTTTCTAACGTGCAAATACCAAAAGAAATAGTAAACTCCCAAATGTGCTGGGCATAATTTGCATATCCCACATATCATTGCCTATGGTGAGCCTGGAACGAACTCCCAGTCTTCCTTCCCTGACTCCTCACGTTTGGTGTGGCACCAGGCCATCTTCAGCACAAGCAGGATGGAGACACGAACAGTCCGATACATTGCCCCTCTCCCCCCACCTGGAAATGACACTCAGAAAGCAGACGGAGGGAAGTCCCTCATGCCTGATTGTTAAGCTACAGAGTTAAACCTCCCGCCGAAACTCCATTATTCCATGGTTCTGCAATATGGGGATTGAATATAATCATAGAGGTTACGGTACAGAAGCTTTAGAAGGTAGAAGAGTTACTCAGATAAACTTCTGTCTTCAGTGAAAGGGAGGAGAAGGCCTTCTCAAGATCTCTCTCATTCTTTGATCAGATAGAAGAAATAAAGGTAGGGAGGAGACATTTAGAAAGAGATTCAAATATTTCTGAATAACACCCTCACCCAATGTTTAGGGTAATTGGACAGGTGTATTTGTAACACAAACATTTAAGTCATCTCTTTAGATAGAAAATGAAGTAGGAATGTATAATGATGTTATCACAGCTTGCCTTTTATCCTCATCTTTTTGAGTTTAATTTGAGAAAAAAAATAGCATGAAAGGTTAATTCCTATGTACGGGACTGAATTTCTAGGACATGTGAAACCATAATAATATTACACAATGTTAAAAAAAAAGATAAAAATATCTTTAGTTGCACTTTTATTTTCATCTGTGTTTTATTTTAGTAGATCAACTCAGACTCAAAGGCCTTCAAACTACTTCTATCTTTTTCTTCAGTCCTTACAGCATAACCACTGCTACTACTGAAATGTCACACAGAAATTAAAGAAAGGACACATGAAGTCTTCTACCTGTATTTATGAAATATGAGGACAAATCTTCATGTTACAGTCATACATGAACCTCCTATTAAACTGAAGCGTTCTCCTGCAAAGTCACTACCTTCCTCTAGTTTATGTTTTTAAAATTCGACTCAGCACTATCTACATATCCATATGAGAAGTACACAGATGTAAAGACTATCTGGGAAGGGCTTTGTACACACACACACACAAAAGCACATGAATAAAGACGTTTCCAAGTGTACTCTACTAGTATCACTTAATCTCATAAAGTGATAACATCTTTGCAATATACTTTGGCCTGGTTGTAATCCCACAGATATTTAATCTTATATACAGCTATTAACCTTGAAAATTTTGCTTGTTTTAACAATCTCTTTTATTCTTCTACCAAACTTGCAATTGGTATAGTATTCAATACTTTCTTAAGAATATGAAAGAATGCTTTTGTGTAAGAGTCTCCTTCAGAGGTGGAACATTCTTATCAAATTAGTTCATCCTGCACTGAAACTTGACATTAAATTATTCATCCAGGAAGCAAAAATTTAAAAACCAGCAGTGTCTAGCTTTGAGGTACACCATACTCAAAAAATAAAACAAAAGTTGCTGGTTTGTGAATTCTCTGAGCTGTTACAAAAAAACTTCTGCTAATATATATATGTATGTATTATGAAATACTGATAGAAGCTTTTACTTAGGCTACATGATGTTTGTAATAGTTTTAAATGCTCCTGTTCAAAAGATGCAGATTTCTTCCGGAGCATGCAGTGGTGGTGCATGACATGACATTCCTCACATCCAGGATTCCTGGCAATGAGCATAGAACTGACCTAACTTACTGCACAGTACATAAAATCATAGAAAGGTTTGGATTGGAAGGGGCCTTAAAGACCATCTAGTTCCAACCCCCCTTCCATGGCCAGGGACACTTTCCACCAGACCAGGTTGCTCCAAGCCCCGTCCAACCTGGCCTTGGACACTGCCAGGGATGGGGCATCCACAGCCTCTCTGGGCAACCTGGGCCAGAGCCTCACCACCCTCACAGTGATGAAGCTCTTCGCTATATCGAATCTAAATCCGCCCTCTTTCAGTTTAAAACTGTTGCCTCTTGTCCTATCACGACTGCCCTTACAAAGCCTCCCTGTCTTTCTTGTATCTACTAACTCTCACGAGCAGTCATAACAGCTTTGGGCAGACTGGCAAGAGCAAAACAGTTTCTACTTGTTTCAAAATGCATTCAGAAGAATTGAAGAAGTATTTTTAAGAAAGGAGATCAGGCACTGAAGAGCGTGTTTCCATAATGGTACCATTTAAATGATAAAGGGTTTTGAGAAAAAAACTCTCAGCCAAATGAAGTCCCATGACCTTACCTCCTACCTACTCTTCAGTGCAGAGAATATGCTGTATCTGCATGACCTTTAACGTACTTCAGTATCCTTACAGTACTTGAACATTTCTAGTATTTCCATACCTGGTTTTGCACCAAAGTTACTCACTCATTTATCCAAGACAACTCTGCATGCTCAGTAAAATCTGAGAGCAGAATGCATGTGTTTTATGGGGCCTCTATCTCCCTATGAAACACATGGAAACCCTTCTCCCGTTGTGCTGCTCAACCTGAAACAAGCAGCCAAGCAACCGGTGGGAAACGCACTTGTCCTGGTTTCAGCTGGGATAGAGTTAATTGTCTTCCCAGTAGCTGGTACAGGGCTGTGCTTTTTGAGCTAGGTATGAGAAGAATGTTGCTAACACACTGATCTTCTCAGGTGCTGCCAAGTCATGTTTAGTCTGAAGTCAGGGATTTTTCAGCTTCTGATGCCCAGCCGGCGAGAAGGCTGGAGGGGCACAAGGAGTTGGGAGGGGACACA
>JANZLQ010000079.1:1041902-1100772 GCA_026212715.1 Elanus axillaris
TGCCTTGCGCATCACTTGTCTTTTCTTGGGTCTAATTGCCCTCTTTTCCTTATATTCCTTTTCGTTACAATTATTATGTTTCTTCTTCTTCTTCTATTTTATTTTAGTTATCGAACTGTTCTTACCTCCACCCAGGAGTTTTACTTTTTTTCTGATTCTTCTCCCCATTCCCCTGGGAGCAGGGAGGAGTGAGCAAGCGGCTGCGTGGTGCTTAGTTGCCGGCTGGGGTTAAACCACGTCAACTGCAAGCAGGCTGTGGGTGGCAGGAGGCTGGTGGGGGACGCAGCCAGGACGGCTGACGCCAAGGACCGAAGGGATCTGTGCCATACAGCATCGTGCTCAGCCTCAGGACTTGGGGGGGGGAGGGAGGGTTTCCAAAGGACCTGTTGCTCAGGGACTGGCTGGGCATCTGTCTGCTGGGGTGAGTGAGTGCTTTTGCATCGCTGGGGTTTTCTTCTTCACTTAGTATAGCGTCTTTATCTCGAGAAGCGAGTTTTTATTGCTTTTGCCCTTCCCATCCTCTCCCTCCTGCCCCGCAAGGGGTGCCTGAGTGAGGGGCTGGTTGGGGGCTTCGCTGCCAGCTGGGGTCAGCCCGCCACAACCACATGGCTACATGGCTTGTGACTCACACAAATAAGCACACGGAACGACAAATGTAAAACACTGAAAGCTATTCTGTGGCCATACCTGTATCTCTGTAAAGCCGATTTTCCCAGTGAGCGAGTGTATCTTCACTCCAAGGGCTCAGGTTCCAGCTAGGTGGGATGTAGTGACTCAAGAGTCTCAGGGTGGGTAACAGCCTCAGGCACTGAGGTTTTTCCAGGCTCTGTTGCAGGGACTGGTAAATCCAGACTCTCATGCAACTGCCCCCACTTCTTGAGAGTACAGTGACTGATCTTTAAATGTCTAACCCCTGGACAAACTTTCTGAATATCTGGCATCTATGTGAGCTGCCTAAAGTTATTTCCCATTTCATCTTGTCTATAATTTTTAACACTATTCGTATCATGGTTCATTATGTAGGTTACTGCTTTCATTCATTTACTAAGGGTGATTTTTTGATTCCTTAGGGTCTCCTTGTTGAAAATACATTTGAAAAACATTTTATGTCTTAAAACCGGTTTTACAATATGAAAGAAAATGTTTCTATAATGTACTTGACTTTCTTTTTGCTCAGTTCATACTTACAGTTTTTTTCCTTTATAAAAACAATAAAATCAATGACCTCCACAAAACAGACAGCTAATTTCATATAGCAAACTGATCTTGTGCAAGGTATCCTTCAACTTGGAGCAACCTTTTCACAAAATGATAAACCACTGAAGCAATGCTTCTAATGGCAAGCACAAGACTGTTAGAAGAAACATCTTGCATCTACAAGTAATTTAAGTGTTGCATTTACCTTTGGAGTAGGACAGTTCTTGGACAAATGACCTGGTCTACCACAATTTCTACAGGTAACATTTTTATCAGCTGTGTAGTACCGCATACTGGTATGTCTCGCACTTGCGTAGTTGGAGATCTGTGCCTGGTGAGACAAGAAGAAAGAAATGTATTTACCATTTGAGATTCTGTAGTTTAGTGTTTGTTAGAGTGGGAAATTTGTAAACGTCACTGCTGGTAGCGTTCAGTTAGAAAACTAACTCTTTACAATTTACACATCCAGGTTTGAACTGGATAATTCTGTTATAGAGAGACGTGCATTGTCTAGAAGAAAAGTATTGTCTTGTTCAAACTTTGACTTCAGGACATTCTTTTTTGCTGTTTAAAATTGCAGTTGTGAAGTTCTCCTTTCCCTTGATTAGTCAAGACACTCTTATTCACCACGCTATTTCATGACAAACTGGAATTTTTCCCAGAATACAAACATAACTAACATTAATTGCAAATGCAAGTTACACATTCCCCTTACACACATTAAGGAAAACTTCTTGGACAAAGTACAATGCTATACAAGTCTAGACCAAATCTGCAATTTGCAATTGTAAAGAAAGATTTAAAAAGGAAAAAGAAAAAAAAAAAAAAAAAAAGAGAAGCTGGAAACAACTCTCTCTCTCCCTCTCTCCCAGTGACCTCACACATGCTTACTGCCTAGGCAGACAGAACTGAAAATCCCATCTTCAACCTTTATTGCTTAGTAAACATCACAATTTTTAAAAACTGAAAGAAAATTTTGGACAAGTGAACGGGAGAGGTACAAAAACACCATTTCTCTTAAAGGAAAGAATTTGTTAATGTCACCTGATTAGGTAAGCTTTACTGAACCTTGTAAAGAGAAATGGAAGGAGTCAGCCCTTACACCTGAAGCTTACTCTTCCTGGATGCTGTGCGCGAGTACTCCAGGTTACAGCCTAACTGCACCAACTCCTGAGCCGAGCCCAACCTCTGGGAGTGCAGGAAAGCTAAACAAACACAGACGGCTCACAGTGCTGCCTGTGGGAATGCAATTTAGCTGCCACTGAACAATTACTGGTCTCTGAAGCCACTGGAAAGGAAGAGCCCGCTTCCTCCTCATGGAGCATGTGGAAGCACTCCGATTCCTGGCATCCTCTTCCCACTCTGCTTGTGTGCCCGCCCCAACAAGAGAACCTCCTCCTGCTCTATGAGAGCTGAGGCTTCACCTGCTATTGGGAGGACACGGCTAACGATTCCACACCAAAACTACAGATGGATTTTTTCAAACCCATTTATCTTGCTCTGCTTGTTAATAAATATAAAACCAAAGAATTATGGAACAACTGGGTGGCCTGTGTTACCTCTAAGTCTTTATTACAGATGGACCAGTCCACATCAACTTCTCCTGAAAAACAGAAATAAAATTAATTATATTTAATTTATATGAATATTTTTCTGTAATATATTCAACATTATGATTACAGCGTTTACTGAAACTGCTAGTAGACTTTGAGTGTACCGAAGTGAAGAAACTAGTTCTATCTTCAGTAAAGAGAAGCCATCAACCCACTTGGCACCAAACCTGATTCACCCTAAAATCAGCACGTGCTCAACTGTTCGGTGGACTTTATTTGACACCATCCTCTTGTCCTGCCCCCTAGGGTATAAATTCAGGCAATGATTTAATTTCTTCAGAGGAAGGGTCTCCAAAGCTTCCAGTTCCAGCCATTTGAATTATCTCTGCCTCCACTCACGGGGAAGCCCAGCTGAAGTCCAGAGGTTGCCAGAGTGGGAGCAATGGAAGAAGAGGTTCATGCACAGCATAAAATATACTTTCCCCCCTTGTGAATTCACGAAATCTGCGTCTGCAGCACTGCCTTCTGACTGCTGCATGCCAAAATGACTTTATACATAACCACAGCAACTAAGACTGTAAGCTAAGTAATTCTATTTCAAAACAGGGTTTGGTAATGTGCAATAAATCAGGACGACACACTAAATTATCAACTGTCACACCATAACCTCTCACACACAACCTCTGGACTGGCAGAAGCAAAAAGAAAAAAATCAAAGAGGAAATAAAAGGCAATAAGCTAAAAGAATAGGGATGCGGTTAGAGCTGTTTAAAAATTCTGCATGTCAACACTGTTTACCTCTCTCACTGTGCAAAGACAGCTGTACCACCACAGCATCTTTTGCATCATTAAGGGAGGATTCATGTCAACGGAGGTGTTCACGTTACCTATACTTTTACAGTAACCATTTTAACTTGTGCGCAAATTAATCCTGTGCGTATGCAGAGTTTTTAATGCAAATTGTCCCATCCTGCTCTCTTAGTCCAAATCTGAACCACCTACACGTGTTACTAACACAAATCACAACACCAAGATTTACAAACAGTAAAAAAAACAGTAAAAATTTATTGACCTGATTTTGATTGTACTATTCATTTCCAGTAAAAGGCAGGTGACTAGAAATTAAAATTATACCATCTATAATGTCATGTCTAACCCTCCTTTTACTGAAAAAGTCAGTAATTTCAGCTAAGTGTGTAATGCACTATCTGGGTATAAGGTACATCATGCAAACGTACAGCAGGTGCTTCAGAGCGTAATACCCGCTTGCTGCTGTTCTTCATCCAAAAGTCGGGGCCCATACTACCTGCTCTAATCTGAACAGCACTCTGAAACATTTTTATTTTCAACACTCTCTAATGCCAACAATACTAACGACTGTAACAGAGACATTAATAATGAATTAACTGGCCTACTTGTAAAGCAATTTGAGTGATGTGTCATACATAAGTCATAGCAACTGGCACAGCCAGAGCTCCAACACAAGCATCCAACGGATCCTTCACCCAAGCATCATCCGGGGTAAGAAACCATCACCAGAACAAGAGGCGGAATCATGCCCGCGCCCCTTGAGACCGCTTCTCCCAGACTCTTGGCTCCCAGCAGAGAGGACGGAAGGGACAGCATCACATCGACTCTCTTCAGTGGAAGTGAGTCATGGGTGCGCCGAAAGGAAAATTAGGCCTTTTGGTGTCTAGTCATTAAAAGTGAAGAAACGCACTGACAAATTTGAGTGCATTATTTATTACTTGGAAGCCTGTTAAGGAAATTCATTCATAAGGAAAAGATATTTGTAATTCAAAACTCTGCCCTGGCAATCAGTACTGAGAGTGCCACGTTTCACAGAAATGCACATGCAGAATGGTTGACAAGTTACAGATCAAAATTACCAGCAAATTAACTCCTGTTAATCATTAGGCATGTCCTTCCTGAGGACAAACCAACTAAGTTTCTCTTCTTCACTGTCAAAATCCCCTCCTTCACAGGGGAAAACCATAGTACAATGATCCAAATATTCCTAGGGCTAGAAAATAAAGCTGCTCACATCAGAACATAAATACAAGAGCCTTAACGCTGAATGAAACGTTCCAACAAAATCTCTCTTTAGTAAGTCTGTTTGGTGACCTGAAAGTTAAGTCTAATTCACAACGGAATGCACAAGGCTTTGTTTTCCGTCACAATAAATTCTGCAGACCGAAAGATGTGGGAAGAGTTATGCTTCTGCAGCCAACTTGAAATCTTGCTTTAGAGACACCTAGAAAGACCTGCAGCGACTTTTCCCGTTAACCAGGACATTCTGTCTGGCACTAGATGCTGAAATGAACCACAAAACTCCGCTCAAGTTGACAAACGCACTCCCCCAGCCCCCCGTCCGTTCGCTTCTTTGGAGGCGTTAACGCGTCCAGCGGGCACCTCCGGTCACCGGCCGGCTGTGGGCTGCCCTGAGCTGGCTCCCGGCCGCTGCCCAGCTCCCACCAGCCCGGCTGCTGCCCTTTCCCGGTCCTCCAGCGGCAACACCCGTCAGCACGCTGGAAGGCCCCTTTATACCGCGTGCGCCCTGGTCTGTGGCACCCGTCCTCTTTGTCTTGACTCCTTAATGCTCAGAGTCATGGAGGCGACAGGTCCGGGACCACTGATTTGGAGAAGCTCGTTCCCCAGGGACGCAGCGGTGGCTCCGCTCGCAGCAGCCCTGGGGGTGGACGGGGGTCCGGCACCCCTCGCCGCCGCGGGAGGACCGGCTTCTCCCACTCCACAACCCCAACCAGCAGCCTCAGACCCCTCCTGGGACTGAGAGGGCAGTTTTGGTCAAAGCACGGGCATAAAGGACGTATGCTAATTACCGAAGGTCTCCGTATTTAGCAAAGGCTGGTACAATGAAACCTGCCACCTGATGTTTTCCAAGGCCAAGCCAGGACAACGTTTAATGCATTTCGTCCTTTTTCAGACGGACACACACACAGAGGGTGGATTTCTGCCTTAAGGAATGGGGCTATGAGTACTTTACTCTTACTCTTAAGAAAGCAGCAGTTTAAAAGCTATTCAGATAATCTTTGTCAAGACTTTCCTCTTTTTCTGTGGAGGAGCTGCACACACAAAACTTACGTTACTTAAGGGGTCCTGTGAGTTTTTACAGTGCGTTAATAAAATGGTCCCAGAATACCTTCAACAAATTCATGCTTTTATTCTTTCCCACCTTCGTTTGTTGAAAGCAATCTCATTTTTAAGGTTATATTAATTTCTATACTTCAACTAAAAAAAGAATTCTTCTTACATAAATTCTATAATCTTCATGTATTTACACTTTGAAAAAATGGTTTTGTCAAATTGAAGAGAAGAGGAGAAGGGAAAGAAAAGGATGCAAAATGTGTACCATTTAGATGAAAACGGAAGCTCTGTGCAAGGTTCTTCCTTTATAAAAATATTACACTTAGGCTGTCCTGTGCCCCTATACAATAGCGTGAATGGTAAGCAACAGCTTTGCTTCCATTTAAAGAAAAATTTTGAAAGATCTGAAGAGATTCACACGTATCCCTTCACCAGCACGAAAATGTAAATTTCCAAGCAGCGCTGATGGTGAAGCCAGATTTAGGACCACTGTTCAATGTGCATTCAAGCCTTCCCTCTTTCATTCCAGAAAGGGAAAGGAGGGGAGGAGGGAGAACGAGGACCAGCAGTCAAAACCTGAAATTGCCCGGAGGAACAATCCGCTTCCACAGAACAAAAAACTGACTTAGGATAAACAATAAACTGTTCAGAAGATTTCCTTATCTGCTGTACCACCGATGATCCCAGCGGCTGAGCAGGCTGCCCCAGCAAGGCTGGGCACAGTCGGGCACAGATTTTGACCCCGACAAAAGTCACACTTTTATTTCATGCATTGGAGGTGGGAGAAAACACTTCCCAGTTCTCCACGGAAGTTCTGCCTGCCCTGCAAACGTTTCTTTCATTAGCTCATTTAACAACACAGAGAAACTGTAGAGCATGGACATTCAGCTTTGAAAGTAAAACACTAAATTTTCTAAAAGAGGAGGGCACGTCACGTGTCGTGTCCCCCCCCCCCCCGCCTTCTAAATGGAAAATACATGCAGATGTGTATTTTATGTAGTTTATTTTGCGATCAACTCAGTGAAATGGGCTGCTTCAAGCTGTAACAGTACGATATGTGGCCTGAAGGGCAAATATGTTTCCAAGCTGGGCTTTAAAAATTGGATTTTGACTGCTAATTAATATAGCACATTACAGAACAGAAAAGCCTAATTACATTCTACTGTAAGACCTCTTTGGCAAGGACTGTTTCAGACGTATCTCTGAACAATATTTAGCATGTCAGGACGCAGCTTCTGCTGCACCCAGAGTAACAAACAACATCTTAAAATTATAAGCCTTAAACCCCTAAAAAATTATCTAGATCTGTAAGGAATTTGCACTGTGGCATTTTACATGTATCCGAACATCCCTGTTTACGTTTGAACAAACGTGATTCAAGCCTTATTCTACTGTAATTTGCTAGAACAAGTTTCACATTTTTTTCTGTCCAAGCAGCCCTTCTTCCAAAAAGAAAGAAATGAAAGTGTGAAGTGGTAAGAAACAAGCAGTGTCCCAAACCAGATACCAAGATTGCTTCGCTACATCGGATTTTGCAAAGCACAGGAACTCAGGTCTCTCTGTGCTAGGGTGCCCTACACATCTCTCTCTCTCTTCTAGGAAGACCTATTCCGCGTACCCATCTGTCCGTGTCACCAGAAGTTTCTGAAGTAAGCCGTGCCTGCTCTGCAGCCACCTGAGACTAACCGTGAACTCCCTGAACGGGGAGCTAGTCCTCCTTACGCTGCCTGCCGTCCCTGTTCAGGCTGCGTCCCGGTACGTGGGGCTCCAGAACTGCGGTTTGGAGGAGGGAACCGCAGGTCGGAATGAGCCCTCGTGCAGCCACTGCATCTCGGAGCACTGTCCTGAGAGACCCCCACCACGGATCTCCGGTCTCCCGCAGCTCCAGCTCCATCCCAAGACGGACAATGCCCGGCAGAGGCTGGGGCTCGGAGATGCGCAGCAGCCACCGCCGATGAAGCACTCGCTCTCTGCATCGCCCAGGTGCTCGAACTAACCCTGTGCAGAAGAAACGGAATCAGCTGCGCTAATTTTCTTAGAGGCTTCTAAGGACTTCTCAGCTTTGCTTCGATGAGAAAAAGGCAATTTACTTAAAAACAGGACACCTGCTGTCATAATGGATTGCATGGCAGTATCTTTAAACACAACTTTAAGAGATCCATAAACTCCCACAGAGAAGTCAGTCGATGTAATCATTGACAGAGGTTCAATTTGAGATGTTTTCTGAGGGCAAAGAAAGACTCTCCTACCTTCCCCTTGATATCTAATAGACATATATGCGCAGTAATATGTCCTTTTTTGTCAGTGACAACACCTTGCTTTTAGCAACCTTTACCTGATCCAGCATGACGTTTTTGAAAAGCATCACGAAATCAGAAAGACAACAGTGAACCATCAAAAAAACCCATTTTGAAAGGAATTAAAATGTAAGAAGTTGACTGAAGCAAAGGTAGCGTTGGCCAAAAGCATATCAGAGTTTAAAGAGAAAAAAAACCACACTTCTGAACAGTTCTGCACAAGTGAAAAAAAAAAAAAAGAAACAAACCCACCCAAGACCTGTTAAAGTAACTTTAAGCAAACTTAGGCGGCCATTACCCATGGGAGAAGACTTAACCGTCAGGGCCAGAGAAGAAAAGTCTGACGGTTGGGGGCTACGACATGGTCGTTACAATCCCCAGGCAGCACGTTCAGCTGGGGCCCGCTGCAGGGCTGGAACTGCAGTTTTCAAGAAGACTCACAGGTCATGAAGTTTAATACACATGAATTAAGAGTCTCAGCCAGGCAGAGATGCATGCTTTTGATATTTAAAGCAGACACTAAGAAATACAAAAATCACCCAGGTGTTAGCATATCCTGCCTCTTTTTATGAAATGTCAGGCGTCCAGTATTGCATTTCAGCCGTGTATCTCTCCTCCGAGTAGCTGAACTGTTAAGACAATTTCTCTAACAATAAATCCTGCACCCTCTTCCAAGTGTATGCCCCTTTGCACCTACCTCAACTCCATATATTCTTATGACTATGTATGGGTAAGATTCCTAAGTAGGAATAAAAATGTGCAGGGAAAAAAGCAGAAGATAATATAATTCCGTACATCATACTCTTGAGGAATATGTATACTACCGAATTGCTAAAATGCATAGACACATGTTAAAATACATAGCGTGCCTTTTCTATTATGGAAGTACGCATAATTTTCTGTCTGTTTTCTGTCTCATGCTAGGAACACTGCTTCCTTTAGTCCTGACCACTGCTAGTGATGTTAATTCACAAAACTCACTGGCTCATGATTTTCAAAGCTTAGCGCAACATTTGCAGAACAAAGTAGATTTTTCTCTCTTTTTGGTGGGTACAAGTATGGGGACCACAGGAACAGTTAAATTCATGGCATGGTTGGTCTACCACACAGTCGGGGGAATTCTTTAAATAGAGCCTGTCACTCTCTTTGCCCATCAATGGGATTTCCTTCTCAAACTGCTGATTCGTTCAGGTACACAACAGAGGAAATTTCAGTTAACCTTTGTTTCACCCCGGGGAAAAATCTGTCTGAAAAGTATAAAATGAATAGATTAAAAAAAAAAAAAAAAAGAAAAAAAGAAAGAAAAGCTGCAGGGTTATTCTTCCTAGTGTTCACAGCAGTCAGCGTTAAACAGAGAAAAGGAGGCAAAACATGAACATTTTATTCCCACCAGAGAATAAGGTATAATATATGATTTAGAATTTCCATTGTCTATACTGTGATTTCTAATTTAGAGAAGGAAAGACTGAACACAAATCTATTGTTCTCATCGGGTGCATCAAGAATTCACTTTTTCACTATTTCCTATATGACTGAAAAAGGAATAATAGGTTACTCTGAAGAGAAAGCCTTTTTAGCTATTTGATTAAGTTGTCTTAAATACCTTTTAGATTCCAGCAATCCTTGGTGAAGAGAAAAAATAATAAATGCTAACTCAGAATTACACGTGAAAAACTGCAGTCAGAGATAAAATCAAAAGTACAGTCATAAAATAAAGGGAAGTTTCAGGATAGATTACTGCCAAAAAATGTCTTTACACTGATCTAAATTGTTCATTAAAAAAACCCTGTTTTGAGATACAATTACAATTTCAAAATAGGAAGAATAATTTTCATTTTCTAGTGTCATTCACCTGACAACACTCCTGCAGTATTCACGCTGGTATCAAATGGAACGTTACTGTAACACCCCCAGTCTCCAGAGGACCGGCTGCCGGCAGAGCTTGGGCAGTACGGTCAAGGTCCTGGCATGGAGGACTGGAAGGTCGGCGTGGGTTTAGCTCCAGTGGAAGTGATCTTCTGAAATTTCTTGCAGGATCAATAGGATGCCAAGCATTGACTCTGTAGTAGCGACTTCAGTACCAGCAAGGATACTTCTGTATTTAAGTGGTTGTTACGGCACAGCAGATTTTGCCAGTGGCAATACAACACCTGATCGAAGAAGGCTGTAAGGGAAGCCAGCGGGTTTGGTAGCTGTATAACCATGCAGAATCCTCATCTCTTAATCAGCCCTCGAAGAGTGGTATCTATTACAGTTACCAGTGTTAACGGTTGGGAGTCCAGAAGCCTAACCAGGGCATACAATTTGTTTTGATGATTTGTACAGAATCCTTCCTACAGCCAGCTAAAATGGTGCTCAATTAATGGCTAAGACCAGAACCTGAAGAGTACTGTTGCTTCACTTCTCAACTATCATTGAATAGAAAATCTACAGTTGCATCTTGGGAATCTTGGGAATTTGGCAACGTATCGCATCTTTTTCCACCAATACAGAAAGAAGGAGATGTAACTACAGAAGAGGGAACAAAGTCCATGGGGGCTTGTTCTACTGGGGCTTGCTGGTGGCGTCTGATCTGGCAAAGCCACTGTGCCCAAAAGAAGCCGCGTAAGAGATGTGCCAACAACACTATTTTTCTCCCCACTATGAAGAGGAATCCAGATTTAAAGCTCCTTGGAAATGATTCATTAATGTTTCAACTGAATCACAAGCTTAGAACCATTAACCATCAAGTGTATCCTAGAAAAATGGCATGGCTGTTTTGATGCTGCCATTGGAACGAAGTATGGAACTAAATTCCTGAGTTTGAAGAACACTGATGCAGATGAGTATCTGAAACTTGTAAAGCTTAACTGGGGCTCTTACTTGCCCCTACTTTTCCCCTGCAATTCCAAAAATCTCTATCCCAGAAAAAAGAACACAGAATCAATCACATTTCAACATGGGCTAACCGCCAGTCTTCGGGTATGGGCTATCATTTCGGTTCAGCTTGCTTTCACGCTGATAACCTGGCCCTTTGGGGAAAGGCAAGCTAAATCATGCCGGTTCTAATGATTCCTTTCCACCCTCAAGGTCAGACCAGGCTCCCACACGGTGACTTGAGAAGAACAGTGCTTGGAACACGGCAAAAACCACCATGGGGTGTCCAGTATGAGGCAGACCCAGGGTGGTCACCCTCTAACAGCTCTGAAGGTGGCAGCTCTCGGTGCTTTCACATTCTTTTTCTGGGAGATCCAAATGGACTCTGCAGTGACTAACCTATCTCTAGAGGAAAACCTACAACAACAGCTAGACATTGTGGCTGGATTCTGATTTGGCACTTCTGCTGTTCTTAAGAGAAGCAATTTATAAATTGTCAATACAACCAGACTTAGACTGTGGCTATAGCTTTTTGAGGTTTTGAAATATTACACATCATGTGGTAGCTTCACAGGTACGAAGGAGGAAAATCCTCAATGCTTCTGAAGATACAGCTGGAAATGCGAACACCCTTGTACTAAGGTGTAACGCTACCAATAAGGTTTACAGGTTTCAAAGTTAGTACAGAGCCCTGACATGATGACGAGCAGTCTAAAATGACACTAGAACAGAAGGCAAGAGAGGCATTTACATGGTCTTTACCTCCAGATGAAAGGAGTCCCAGAAAGCCTGATCAAAACCAGGATGCAGGAGACTGGATAACTCTGAGAGCAGAAATGATGTTTGAGCTAAAGCTAATAAGGTAGACCTGTGGGGTGAAATCCTGTTGGGATATATACCTAGTTCCTCTTTCTATCTTCCTGATGACGACTGCAAAGATGGAAACAGAAGACACACGTGGGAGGCTCCTGAAAAATATTCATACTGAAAGTAATACTTCTACAATTCAGGAACAGAAGTTGATGTCACTTCATGGATTTCCCAGACATCAAAAAGTCTGTCCGAGGAAACCTCCCCATCTGCCATGTGTGAGGAATCCAAACAGCAGCCTGGGCACTACAGTGCCCTTCCACGTTAAATCTTCCTCAAACTCGCACTTTCCAGGAAAACGAAAACACGAAGAGTGATCCGGTAACAGCACTCCTAACAGCAGGTGGTAACAAAGCGCTGATCCACCTGAGGATGTGTAACAGCA
Source organism: Elanus axillaris (assembly GCA_026212715.1). Lineage (NCBI taxonomy): Eukaryota > Metazoa > Chordata > Aves > Accipitriformes > Accipitridae > Elanus > Elanus axillaris. The sequence goes on from JANZLQ010000079.1 coordinate 1,054,166, forward strand.
TGTAGTTATTTTATGAGAAGAAAACTCCAGTGTTAATTCTCTGCTCTAATTTTGGTCTTCCTGAGCTTTTACTACCATACAGGCAGATTCTTTAGTCCGTATCTGCATGAACCACAAAGACGTCTCACAGCAGGAAGAGGCCGAAAGATCTTCTCAACACCCTCTTCGTGGTTTGCAAGCACGCATCCATCGAGATGGCTCTTCTGACAGTCACTGCCGTGGAAGATCACTGTTTGTCCTAGCAAAGATGATACGCTGCTCTCAACCTGCTGCGAAGCTCTGTAGATACTTCAAATGTAAAAGCACCGAACAGCATGACCTTGCTGCGGAAGCCTTGGGGATCATGCTTCTTGAGAATGATCTTACGTCGGGCTCTGAGGGGCAGAGATTGAAATGCAGCAAAGAACTCAACACAGTGTCCTTTTCCATTTCAGTCCTCATTTTTTGGTGTACTTTGTTCCACATGAAAAAGACATCATTTTCTTGGGAAGAGGAAACAGCTAGGATGGACCTCTCAGCATCAGTCTTCTGCTTGCAATAGAAAAAAAAAAAAAAAAGAGTTTTCCAGAAACACGTAATTTCCATACTAACGGGCACGACTGTAAGCTGATGAAAAATGAAGTGGCTTTGCTGAAGAACTACTAATTCATTCTGGCTCAAACAGTTTTGTCCTTGCAACAAGGACCACAGCAGAAAAGATGACACTCTCTTTCCTCCTCTTTCCAAAGAAAAGAGAGGGTGGGGAAAAGGAAATCTGTCCTCTCTTCATAGTCAGCAAATAACAATTCTCAATGAGATACTCCAATTTTTGCTTATTTAGAAATGTTTCAGTGGTTCAAGGAAAAAAAAAAAAATACAAATTTGAGACCCTGGTTTCATCTCTGTTTCCCGTGTACACCAGCGCTGTGGTCTCAACAGCGGCGTGCAGGCCGCCCAGGGGGTGTGGAAGGCATTCCACTGCAGCGTGGGAAGAAAGGGGGTTTCTTACCATTAAAAAATAAAATAAAAAACATTTTTAAAATAGCGTTTACTTAATCTTTTTCTCATCTTTTTTTTTACTTTATAATTTGTGTATGCTTTATAATGTACAAAATAATTAGTACAGTACTGTATGTATATCATTTATAAGTAAATGTATGTACATATGCTGGGGGCATGCGCTCAAAAGATGTTTCTCCCGATAGAGATGTGTGATCAAAAATGTTTGGAGACCACTGCACTATAGCATGGCTTTTCCTAGTGGCCAAAGAGCTACCAGTGAAGCAGAGTGAGGTCAATTTTCTCTACAAAAGCTTGTGATGGATCTAAAAATTGGAAGCCCTCACATTGTGTTTTTCCCATATCCTCAGATCCCCCGTTTAAAAGATCATGTATATTTACTATCTATTTACTATTTACTATTACTATTTACTTTCTTGCACTATCTTTCATTCTTTCAGAAAAGCTGCAGTCCTTCGACTCTGGAGGGGGACGCAGCGTAACCACAATTAGACACTTAAATGGCTGGGTCAAAAGTGCCCCACGCAAAACTAAAAGGTATTTATTTACAGTTGGAGTGCTTGTCTCTGTTGGTTTGGTTTCTTTTTCTGTTTGTGTTTTTTTTTCCCCTCCTTAAACAGAAGCCACAGCAATAGGAAACACCTTCTCGCTCCTACCAAAACCAACACGTATCTTAATTACGCTATTGTGAAGGAAGGAGAACTTTCTTCCAGCTCTACTAAACTTCAGTTCTCTAACAAGACAAGTTGGAATTCAAACACTTGGTAACTTCACCCCTTCCATACAGCACGCGCGGGAAGCAGGTTAGAAATGATGTGATCAGCACCCTCAAACCCCCCAGTGCCGAGGATGCGCAGAATGGCTCTGTTGTGCTCTGTGGCCACTTGCCCCCAGTTTTGGCAGGGCTTCGGAGAGCTGCTGGCATCAGCCAGCCTGGCCCCCGTGGCCAGACGGTTATCTGGGCAATTCACCTCTTTTCCAGGCGCTCAGCAGCTGCCCAGCACAGACGGGAAGGCTGCTCTGCATTTTTCGGCTGGGAAGGTAAAATGTCGTGTGTTAGAATGGCCCAGGATCACTGGGATCTGAAAGGCAGACACGCGGAATTTGTTTAAGATCCTGAGGACCAGTTAAAGCCGTTTACTGGGATTTACTCCAAAACACTGACATCAAAAATGAAGGCATCTGATGTTGAACTCGGGCACCGCTGGTAAAAGCGTGGATGTGTAAAAGAAGTCAGAGGAAAAGTCAGCCCCTGTTTCACTGAACTGCGATGAGACAATAGCAATACTTACGCTCTGAATGCACTATTAACCAAGTTTCAATAACCAACAAGCACTAAACTAGAACCATACTGCTTTTAGGCATAGATAATGTCTCCTGTGCTCTACTTAGAAATCAAGCATAAATATAGTTTGTGCTGGATGTGGTTACTGCCCTAATAACTGTACTGCAACCAATCTGTGCTCAAATTCAGCAGTCCTGTTCTCTAAAAAATCATTGGAAAAAAAAATAATATGCAAGTTTTCCATTTGGATAAATAACCAGGGGTGAATAAACATAAAATCAAGGAAGAAGTGCCTGACCGGTTAAGCACCATATTAACCCTGGTGGATGCTGCTGAAGTATTTTCACAGCCTGTGTTAATGTGCGCAAGATATAAAACAGTTACATGGGGACAAGTAGAGCTCACAAGTCTGTATTTGATTTTAAGCATTGAAACTCTGAGAGTTTAAGAAGCCTTTGCTGTAAGTGAATCAGACAACAGAAGTGCTGCATAGTTAAGGTACATAGAATTATTCTTTAAATAGCACTTTAAGACATTTAATAGTACATTTTCCTGATACTAACAAGAACTGGAAGGCGTACTATACACAAACTCGTCCCACCTGAATGTAAATACTGCAGCTGTCAACTTTTTTGCTGTTCCTACTGTAGGAGTGTTACGCACTTCCTATTTATTACTGTTTTAATGTAATTTGTAATGTTTTGATTAAAGCATTTTTTTTTTGTTTCAATGTTGATTTTCAAAGAGTAATATTCTTTAAAATATGCAGGTATTTAATTCAGCTCAATAACTTCATGTGTGGGACTGAAGCATTTGTATTAATCTGAGAATGCTGAAATGTATTTGAAGTTGTGATTTAAGTCATTCTTTTCTGATAAAGACTGAATAATCTAATCAGTTTAGCCTACATACCTCAGGTAAAAGTCCCTTACTCTGGTCACTGTAGTAAAGCTACGATTCTATCGTGCAAACTTACGGAATATACTTTCCATATTGCAAGTCAGGACCATAATTTCTGAAATCTTTGATTCAGGTTGTCCCCCTTCATCTGGACAAGAGCAAGGGATGTCTGAATCAATGATTAAAGGGCGGGTTGCAAAGCGGATTCTGCTTCTACCTAGCAACACTCAGAAAAAAACAACTAGTCCTATCACTGAAAAAAATTATCAATGCCTCATTTAAAATGTGCAACCAACCGAATTTCCTGAGCAGTGTGGTAGCTCGTCACTCCTTTAAAAACAAATAATACGGACACTCGCTCTAACTCCCACCTTCTTTCACTAGGCTGTAAGCACAGAGGAAGGAGACAAGAAAAGCAATAAAACGTCACATCGGATGCTCTGAATCCTTCACCGGGGCACAGACTGTGCACGGGGAAGCGGAGCCAAGACTGATCTCGTGAAGATCAACCCCATTTCTAATAGTCTTGAGGAGCTGGGAGATGGAAACACACGGCAAACCTTGCAAGAGATGTTCGTGAACGGAGATGGCAGCATTTAACATGCGACTTTAGAAAAGACCAACCAGACTTGAGAGGAGAAGACAGAAGACAACTCACGTCTACCCTCCTGCAAAGCTTTGGCTGGTCACTGAGCGTGGGCAGGACGAGCAGACACGGGGCACAGCACCAGCGGCCGTTCTGCTGTTTGCAGAGCCCTTCCAAAGACAAGTCCTGTCTTACTTGTCCCACCTTCGCAGCTGAGTAACGTCCACACCGGGCAGGTTTCATCTGGTGTGGGTTTATCAGACGTTGTACCACCACAAGCCCTTAGCACAGAAGGGGTTTGCTGGCAGCACTGTTGGCTTTGTTGCTAGGTCAAGCTCTAGACGTCTTCACCTGAGCCTAAAAGAAACTACGGCAGAAGATGTTTCTGCTGGAACTGCCTGCAGAGTGGACTGTGGTCAGCACTGACAGCGCTGGCTGGCGAGGAATTGCATTTCACTGCATCACTAACAGAAATGCACTGGCAAAAGCGTGCAACGCAGTCCCGCACCTAAGTACGTGAGCTGGTGATAAAGCCATTTTACACATGCACCTAGTTCCGACAGCTGTGAATTGTCACAAGGTTTGGCTTTGATGCTGAGTGCATTTGGTTGAGAGAAAAATAATCCAGACCTGGATCATCAGTTAAAAAACAGACCTACAATATTCTTCCCATACACTCACCTCCTAAAATGAGGGCAAGACCAGAGGCAGAAAACCACTGAAACGTTACCACTTCTGGGTGGCACTTAGGACCTCTGCTAAGAACAACCTCAAATAATTTTATTTCAAATCCTTGACAGTAGCAATAAAGAAACGGCAGGATGCTAGAGTCTGCCCCTCCTTTTACTGTAAGTCAGTGATTCAGAAGATCCCGTATGACTGAATTCAGACACGTATTTTGCATCTACTGCACAAGTTTGAAAATCATACGTTCGTTTTCAAGAAAATGTGATGACAGTACATTTGAAATGCATTATTTGCACATTTGCTTTAGTTTACTCCTGTGTTCACATGAGATCAATAGCTCGATGACGCAGCAGGAAAAATGTGATCGCATCATTATTTTCTTAACAGAAGTGCAGAAGGAAGTATAAGGGAAAGATAATCTGCACTGCGTTACCTAGTAAGACTCTCACAATGATTTTAAAAAATGCAAATACAGTATGAAAGCAAAGAGCCACCTACTCAACACAAATGCATCCTAGTAAAAAGACCTATTTGAACAAGACAGATTACATCACTCACCAGCAACGTTCAAAACCTAAGAAAATGAGTGGGCCAACTACTTACTTTTAATCTGAGAAGGGAATGCACAACTAGCCTCCCTCTCTTGGAAATAAAAAGAATGATAAATTAACTGGTTGCTTGAAAAGAACATATCTAAAGAGTTGTAGAAACACTCATTTCCTTTTTTTTGCCATTGTCTCTGATGACATGCTCTCTGAATTACATACCTGCCTCCAGCCTTCATTATTTCTCTGTTTCATTATAATGAAGATTATACTTCGACTTTCAAGGCTGCTCACCATTATAAAATCCTGCAAAACCTTCCTTTCCCTTGCAATCTTCAAGTGCCGTAATGAAAACGACACACAATTCTCATGCATATTTTTTTTACCCATAACACCACCCCCTGCCACACACAAAAAACCAAATAGTGTAGAGAACCCAGGGCCCAAGAAGTCCACAACAGATGCCAGCACCGTTACCCGTTTCAAGGGGAATGCTTAGATTGGAATATCTCGGTGGCCTGCAGCAGTGAACAAACAGACATGTGGAAAATACGAACTGCTTAATCGCAGACAATGTTTGCACTGTTAAGGATGTACAAAAGTGCTCAAGTATCCAAACCGGCTAATTTTTCAGACAAATCTCCCGTTATTTTATGAAGCGCGCACAAAACTTTCCTTTAAACTCCCCCTGATGATGAGTCGTACAGCTACTTGCACGAGGAGTCCAGGTACGACTGAGGTTGCGTGAATGTCAGTGTTACAACGGTTCTACGTTCCGTCGCAAAGGACTGCGCTCTTGTGATGACTAACTGAGAAAATGCAAATGACAAAGCAAAGGCCGGACCGTGACCTCCTATTTCTGCCCCTGGCACTGCTCTAGAGGAACAGGCAAGCCCCAGCACCGGCACCATCCGCCAGCGGAAGATGCCACGGGCGTGCGGGTGCGGCCGGGCAGCACAGCTGGCTCTCTGCTTGACGCCGGGCAGCACAGCTGGATCCGCACCAGCCCCTCAGTCCTGCTCGGAAGCACCAGGGCTGACTCCTGGACGGCAGAGCCGCTGGCCACTGGCTGGAGAGCACCTTCGACCTCCCGGCCACAGCAGCGGAGCGGAGCTCCGTCCGAGGGCAGGGCCTGGCAAGCCCCTTGGCCCGGGAACCCAGGGACGCTGTCTGCGCGGCCGCAGCCTGCCACTGGCACCTGTGGATGGATGGCTGCTTGGCCAGCAGTTAATTTTCGGTGCTGACCTCCTCGCGTTTTGGCCCAAGGTTCGCGCTCGTATTTGGGCTTTCAAACGGTGTTTCGTGCAAGACTTAAGGTACAGTTATCATCTTGAGCGTCTATGGCTTCAACAAAAAAATCAGTAGGGTTCCTGTGTAAAAAGAAAAGCAGCATTCAACTATTTTGTCAGGAACACGTTTTACCTGCTGTGATATACTATTTGTTTAGACCAAAGAAGGTACCGCGGCAATCCCCCTGGGTTATTCTGGGCCCAGCTTCCAAAGCTTTTGCACATGCCTGCAGGCTTTATTCGTGTTGAATAACATAGCCTCCTTTTTTTGTTTTCCTTCTCCTTATTTTTTTTTTTAATTCCACTATTCTCGCACTCATACAAATTTTTAAAAATTAAGTTTCTGTAAACACAGCGTTATCTTAATAAGTTCAAATATTATTAGACTATTCCCCAGGGGAACAAAAGCAATATGTTCTAAAGCAAGTGGCTGTACGTTCTGCAGGCGGTGGCCATTCTGAAATTAAGAAATGCAAATCACCCCACAGTTTATGTGCCTCAAAGTAAAAATAATGCTATTAAATTTTAAAAAGGTAGCATGAGATACTGCTGCTTACGCAGGAGCATGAGGATGCCAGGGGACCCAGAGCGATGCTCGGTCTGAGGTTTTCAATGGCACAGACTAGTGATCACAGGATGCTGGTGATACTCTCCAGTTACCCCTGGCAACCCTTCTCAACTGTAACGATGCTGCCCCACAATAGCTTTCACTGGGCAGCTTTCTCTTCACTTAGCTGAATGCTTTGGGACCATCTGCGTCGGAAAGCATAAAAGGCCAGCCTGCCTGTGGGCCCGTCACTCTGAACACCACCTCTCTGACCCCGATTAAATACAACTTTCAATCCCTTTTGTCCTCCCTGTTGACTTCTCCTATTAAGGGAGCCCTTTGACAAAGAAAGCGGAAGAGTGGACTAAGTGCCCCCAAGAAAGGTGATGTCTGATACTGCTCAACACAAGGATTAGCAAGCCAATACATAACAAAAGCAAGTTTGGGGGAGGGGTAAGGAGGAAAGGAAAAAAACGGTTTTAGCCAGGTCTTTGACTAATTCAGTAGGTACACAGTTCAACAAATAGCTATACAAGAGGCCTGCTCCGAGAGAAACAACCACTGGAGAACAATAATTTGAGGAGATACCTTTCAGCATCGTGACACAAGGCCGTGACATTGACAAGAATGGTAGATATATAATTTGCTACCTATGGTTTTCTGAACTGAATGTTGTGGAGGGGAAATGCACCGAGAGTACTCCAGAGGTTGGTCCTGGAGACAGACCGCTTCCTACAGAAGGGTCTTGTAAAATATCTTAACTTCAGCCATTCACACAAACTTTAAAGGCAGGAGGCTACAAAAACACGAATGACAAGAAGATCACCTAGAGAAAACCTAAATTACCTGCCGCGCGAGAGGTGACTGCTTCCAAAGGCACATACCAAAAAAACTACCTGCTTTTCGGCATGGGCACACAGCATCTTTGTCAAAAAGAATAAACAGTTTTAATCTGCCATATTTTCAGCCCCAAAAAGACTTGCAGTAGCAATGGGGTATCCCAGCGTAGCACGGGCAGCCAGCACCCCGAGCGTCCGAGTGCCTGCAGGATTCCAGAGGCACTGGGAACAGGAGCAGGGGAAGAGCGGAGCACCAGCTACTCCCGCCATCCTCCGCAGAAGAGAGCAGCCTCCGCGCCAGCACCCTCAGCAGCACAGATGACCGACCGGCTGCGAGAGCGGGAACCTAGCTGTGCGCTGCTGCGGGACGGAAAATAACGCTGCTCCACGAGCGTCTGCCCAAGGCACGGGGCAGTAATAATGACATGCTTGTCACCAGGGAAAAGTCAGGAAGCGCCTCAGTGCAGAAGATGTCTCCACTGAAGAACCTGAAGCCAAACAGAAGGGACTTCTGTAGAGTGAAGCAGCAGAAGGGACGACTGGGGATTTTAATTCCAGAAAAAAGACTGTGAAACAGCAGAAGCGACCAGAAGAGAGAAACGGTAGTCAGACACCCATACACAAAACAAACCTTAAAAGAACCCCGGTGAGTTCTGGGAGCAGACCTTTATTTCCAACCCCTAAACTGGCAGTAATTAGGCTAGGGAAGCAAGCAGATCAGATTGGCCCCACAAAAATGTCTAAACACGGCAAATCTACCTGCTAGCATATTAGGAAGGATTACAGCACAGCCGCTTGCCAGCAGAGGTTTTTTTTCACGCTACAGCTCAACCACATTTTTCCTTTTCTTTACAACAGCTCTGCCTCCCAAAGCCCTGAAGTGATATCCATGACCCTTCCAGCTGAGGACCAGAAAAGACTTCCTCCAGAGCATGTTAGGAACGCCAGTGCTGTTTGTACAAAGCATCATAGCGTAAACCTTCTTCTTCTCAGTCCTCTTGGTGGGGCAAGTCATTGTGAGGAGCCAACCTTTTCAGGGATTAAAAGCAAATTGGGCACATCATCAAAGCTGTGTTCACTTCCCAGCCATCGGGAAGGCCTGATTTTGTTACGTACAACAACATAAACTATTGGCGAAGTTATTACCCATGTCAGTGCCCCAAATGTCCCCGCTCAAGCTTGATCCGCGGGGGCATCAGCGCAGCTGCCCCTACCTGATCCCCCTTACCTAGCCCGTTCCTACCAATCCCAATCCAGTTGTCCTACTGTTGTTGAGTAAGCAGCCGACCTCCAAGTTTCACTACATCACCAAAACACATCCTTTAATGCAAAACATTCTTACAACACATCCTTTAATGCTGTCAATCTGTATGGCGTTTTAGTGCACAAATGACCGTTACAAACACGAGGCAGTTGGTGGTCCTAACACTGAGAGCTGGTTCTGCATGACAACAGGCAGAAATGGGACACGTGGAATGAGCAGAAGTCTCTGGCTGCCATGGAACAGCAACAGAAGGAGGTACAAAATCAGCGGTTTTTAAGATGAAAGTGTGAGAGGACACATGGCACCGGGGTTGGCCCAGGCCACAGTAAGGAAGGGGCTTGTCCTCCACCGGAGCAGGGAGGGAAGAAGTGAGGACACATCAGCCAGGACAGCTACCAAAACGGACGGCGTTAGTCAAAACCTGCCTCTTCCCTCCCAGCTCGGCAGCACAGTGCTGGCGGGCACGGTGGAGCTGGCACGGGAGCTCTGCCAGCAGCACGCCGTGGCTGGAGCAGACGGACGTCCACGGGAGCTCCACCACCTTTCGCGGATGGCACGCGGTGGAATCTCACGCATAGGTGGGCGGACAGGACAAGGCACACTCTTGGCAGTCACAGACAGAAAACTGGAATTATTTGTTCAGAATACGCTAGCCGTACCATTCCGGCATGGCAATGCCTCTTTTAAATAAAAGGTGAAAATTGTGCTTGCGTCAGTGAAAAACCTCCCTGCATGCGGCAGGGCCAGAGTTTCACCCGCTGCCAGTTCACAGCGGCAAGAACAGCAGTGCACCATTCTCCAGTGACGCTTTCCACTTCCAAAACTTGCGTCCGGCTACTGTGACCTCCTTAAAAAAACCTGCTGCAGCACCTGACTTTGAGTCCCAAATTGTACAGCAAAAGACAATGCAAAGTACAGCTGGCACGTCTTAAATCTCAAAACTATAGGAGACCCGACGGAACAGATGACCACGCTACCATCAACCAGCAGGCAAAGTCTGTGGCTCCAGAAACTGTTTCCAGACACCATTCCAGCGGGGGCTTTGCACCGGTTAGCAACCGCTCAGGCACAGTTCTTGCAGCAATTGGGTTTTTACTGACAGCTTTATTAACTACGTGCCTTTTAAATTTTCTATTGAAATTTAATGTTTTATTTGGCACAGTCAATTTAGACTACAGATGTATTTCCTTCTTCCTCTTTTTGTCTTTTTTGAAAGGGGGCAAAAACATCAGTAAAGTCCCCGAATGGGCGCCACTGAAAATTAGTATTTCTCTATGCACTCAAGAAAGTAATAGATGGGAACCTGTTTCTAATAGTTTTACTTTCTGTGTTATCTGGAGAAAAACAGATTCATACATACAAAGTGGACTGTTTCAGAAGATAGTGCTGTGAAAAATGAAAGACTGTTCCAAAGTAAAAAGTGATTATTTCAGATGAAATGAGAAGCTCCAATGTCAACCTTACTGCCTGAATCAGCAAAAAATCAAAGCTTTGCATAGAATAGGAAATTGGAGATTTTCCTTAAATTTACATTTCTTTTTGCTGAGCACATTTTTGCTTAAACATGAAAGAACTTCTTAGAGACACTCCTAGTTTCAGACATTGCTTTTTGCTACGGTGCTGTAAAATGCTGCTGCCTGGGACTGGAATTCCATTAGTACAATTGGAAGAATTTATGTATTAATGCCAGATATGAGCCACAACAGCCATGGAAGCCAGCTATTTTTAAGACTTATGTCAATGGACAACATCACCCAAATGAAATTTTATTTTATTTTAAAATAAGATCTCCTCAGCCATATTGACAATTGTCCAACAGAAAATCCAAAGCAATATGACCTAAAAAACATAAAATTGTAGTTTCTTGAGGCAGAATGCATCAGAAATGTAGGCAAAATACCGACATATGCATCTCTGATATTCTGCGCCCTGCTACAATCACGTCAGGAAAAGCTAACTCAAGGGATTTAATCATAAAGCATTGTACTCTTTATTAAAACCTAAGAGATACATACCATTTGTATTCCATATAGGTAGTATCATAATTACATAATGAAAACCCTATAGTTTTGATATTACAATCTACCTTATAAGAGGCTCCTTTTCAAGACTACCCTTGTGACTCTAAGCCTCAACAAACTTAAACCGAAAAAGAGTGAAAAAAATTACCCCAATCAGAATCTTTATTCCTTAAGTGCTGTACCCTCTCCTTCACTCAAGAGACAGCAAGTGTCCTCCCTCACACCAGCACAGTCCCACGGTCTCTTCCCCGCTAACAACAGGCGGACCTACCAGGAGAAACCTCCAGTGGAAACAGGAGACCAAGGGGAACGTAAGAAGCCGCAACATGACCTCCCTTTGCAGGGTGAGATGATAAAACGATGTGTACCTACTACAGGAACACTGACAATTCCCCAAGTCAGACCAGACTCTGTAAACTGCCTGCTTTTCAAAAAATTTTAAAAAATGAAGCAGATTCAGCCAGCAGTATGACCTAACGTTTAGAAAGTAAACCCTGTTCTTATAGCAACTGTTTTTTGCCGGTGCCCATTCCTGAAGTACCTGCTGAACCTCTGGAAGAAACACAGAAGTACGAGGGAAGCTGCCACTTCAGATGCACCTAAAATTACCAGGATTATACAGAGAAGCAACATCTTCTCTTGCAAAGAAACCCACAATTCGCAATGGGAAACCAAAACCTGGTTCTCCAGCCTACGCTGACGGCACCTACTGCGGCCGCCTCTCGCAGTACATACACGCTGAAGGGCATCGCAGGAGAAGACACCGAGCTCCCTGGCTGTGCGTCCGGGGATGTGCGCACGCTCTCAGGGACCTTCTCGCCGGCAAAGGTCCTGCAGAAGAACCAGCCTGGCAGAAGCTGAGATCAGGCTCTTCCAGGGCTGAACTCACCAGGGGCTCGCTGATTTCCAAATCATTTGAATTTGCTTTGGCATGTGAGCCACCGCTCCCTTGCATAAGCAGACTCCAGTAATCCTTCAGGACAGAGAATATGCTCACACCACACTGTCTTGAATAGATTAATAATTTACAGAAAATACTGTTGTATGAACTGCTGATTCATCCACAGCAACAAATAATCCACAGCAGAATCTTAAGCTACGGGCATGAAACCTGGGTTAATCAAGAACTCTTGAAAACTGAATGAATAATTGTTTTAAAACTCCATTGACATAAAACTGCATTTGCTTCTTGACTTTGGAACTGTGCTGGTTTTGGCTGGGATAGAGTTAATTTTCTTCACAGCAGCTCGTCTGGGGCTATGTTTTGGATTTGTGCTGAAGACAGTTGATAATAAGGCGTTTTTGTTACTGCTGAGCAGTGCTTGCACAGCACCGAGGGCTTTTCTGATTCTCACCCCACCCCACCAGATACACCGCATACAGATATTTGTGGCAATTACTTGTATCTAAAACCAAGTAATAAAAAAAATTCCCTTTAGATTACTATTTTTAAAGTATTTCACGCAACAGTGGTCAGATGGCACTCTCACGTTAGGAGAGGTCATTTAAACACAGATTTTATACAGCAACAAACCAGAAGAGCAGGCAAAACAAAGTACAAGCCTGTCTGCGTTTTCTCAGTTTCCTGTTTTTCTTTATAATAAACGTTGGTCCCTTCCCTGTGCGCTGAAGTTATCAGAGAGATAACGCTGCCAATGCCTCCTCTGGAGGTGCAGGGGCTCTGCGGGACAGCGGAGGGGCACAACTGGAACCAGTGAGGGACGGGGACTCGGCACAGCAACCCGGGTCTGGGACCGGCGGGTTCCATGGGACCAGTGGGGTCCGTGGGACTGGTGGGGTCCATGGGACCAGCGGGGTCCGTGGGACCGGTGGGGTCCGTGGGACCAGCGGGGTCCATGGGACCAGTGGGGTCCGTGGGACCGGCGGGGTCCATGGGACCGGTGGGGTCCGTGGGACCGGCGGGGTCCGTGGGACCAGCAGGGTCCGTGGGACCAGCGGGGTCCATGGAACCAGTGGGGTCCGTGGGACCGGTGGGGTCCGTGGGACCGGCGGGGTCCGTGGGACCAGTGGGGTCCGTGGGACCAGTGGGGTCCATGGGACCGTTGGGGTCCGTGGGACCGGCGGGGTCCGTGGGACCGGCGGGGTCCATGGGACCGGCAGGGTCCGTGGGACCGGCGGGGTCCGTGGGACCGGTGGGGTCCATGGGACCGGCGGTGTCCGTGGGACCGGTGGGGTCTGTGGGACCAGTGGGGTCCGTGGGACCTGGCCAGCAGCTGTGGGCCTTGGGCACTGCCAGCAGTGGGTGGGCAGGCAGCCATGGCCCGCGAGGGTGCAGGCAGCAGGGGCCGGCCAGGACAGGCAGCGGTCCACAGGCTTTAGGCCAAGGAGGGCGGCATGGAGCGCCGTGGAGGGGTTTTCAGAACCTCCAAAGGGGGTTTAGGCAGAAGGGATGAGAAGGCAGGTGGTGAAAGCCGAAGGAGGTGAGAGGAGGCAGGACGGGCGGAGAGCGCGGTCCCGAACGTGCCGGCTCTCCACAGACGTGGCCCCAACACTGACCTTCACCCAGGGCACCGGCAACAGGCGATCCGGCGAAGGATTCTGGGCTGGCACTGACCTCCAGAAGGCTGCAGAGAGCCAGGACGGAGCTGGGAGCTGTTGGGAGCACACGGGAGAGTGCCTGGCAGCATGGCGGCCGGGCCCTGCCGCCCACAGAGGGGCCCTGGGGGTCCCGCCACCCTCCAGCGGGCCTGGACGTCCCCGGGTGCGCGCAGCCGAGGCAAGGGAATGCCACCCGGACACCGGCGGGGGGAAGGAGCGAGTGCTGTAACCGCTCCAGCCCGACAAAGACGGCTGCTCCGAAGATGCTGTCGCATCTGCTGCCCACAAAGCCGGGATGCCGGGATGGGGAGCAAGCAGGCAGCTGGGTGCCCGAGGAGGGTCAAAGCTGCCGGGGGACGGATGCAGACGGACGGACGGACATGCCTCGGTGTTGGAGAGGAACCTGCGGCAGCCCTCGAGGCCTTCAGCGGGCAGCCGAGTAACGTCTCTCTCCTTCCATGTTACCTCAGTTAACAACCTAGCGGTGTGGGGCAGCGTCTGGTGGAGAAGCAAAGGGATGCCACCAGCTCCACGGCGGCTCCATGGCTGCCTCTGGAAGCGCCTGTCCAGCAGCCCCGCTCCGGCTGCGGAGGGTGCAGAGAGGAAGGTGTGTGGTGGGACCGACCAGCCCCTCCGGCAGCCTCTTGCAGCCCGAGGCCGGGGTCTGCTACGCCACAGGCAGCAGGACCGAGCCGGGAGCACAGCGAGGTACTTGGAGGGAGAGAAAAGGGTAAAATTACCGCAAATGAAGGGAGCTCTCTGAAGGCCAGGCTGTATTGAAATACTGAACTATTTTGCGGGTCTACAGGCAGAGGAGGACGAGCGGCTCGGGGGAGAGAGGAGAGCACCGACCCTTACGTCACTGAGCTGCAGCGAACAACAGAGGGAAACGTTCAACTCCATCGCCTCCAGCCGCGCGGGCGGCGGGAGCAGATCCGTACTCTTCTGCAGACGGAGCTGCGGCAAAGCATCGCCAGCGCGCAGCTGAGCTTTGTTGAGAGAAAACAACAATGCACCCTCCCCCGTGAACAGAAATAGGAAAAAAAAAAAAAAAAAAAAAAAAACCACCCCAACCCCAAAACCCAGTTAAGACTCCAGGCCACAATATCTGAACCTAGTGAACGGGATCTCCTTTTACCTTTTTGTCTTCCAGCCTTGGAAACTCCTGGAACTCTCCCACCTGACCTGGCCAGCTGAGGACACCCCCGTTATCTTCCCACTCGACAGTAAATTCTGCTGGGGCCAAGCCACAAACCTTATTTCACAGCACTGCCGTGGCGCTGGGAAAACCACCCAGGGACGGTGTAAGGAGGAGCACTTCGCCATGCACAGCGCGTTCTAGTAGCGTGGCTGTCAGCGTACAAGCAAGAGTCCAGCTTTTCAGGACTAGGTAACGACTCTGCACAAAAGGTATTTTCGGGGATGAAAATTTCCTTCTTCAATTACATTTTCACACTCCCCAGATTTATTTCTCTGCATTAGAATGGTATCTGACAGGAATAAGCTTTCACGACAGACTTGTAACTTCAGTGTGGAGAGGGACAGAAGCAGCATTACCAGTGACTTAGCTGGGGACAACGATAAACGGAGCAAGACAGCCCGAATAAGCACGGGCAAAACTCGCACTCAGAAAGGAATGGTTTTCTGCCCGTGCTTTCTAAAGGTCACACTGCACTGCCAAAATCCTCTCCGCCAGCATTAACAGCGTATCATCTGTGCAATCAGTTACAGAATCTCCGATTCCAGCATTTTGTAGCTGATGCTGTTTACTGCCACATCCCCACAGCAAATTTACTCCCATTTACTCTTCTAATGACAGACGCTGAAAACAAAAGGGACCGGTGTAACATAATTCAGACATTTTAAACTTTTCTCTCAACTATTTCTGAAACGTATCTGTTCCATTCAGGCTTAAAAAAAGGAGATACAGAATGGGGTTAAGTGCATCTTTTGTCAGTAACCTATCTGCTCCCTGTGGTCTCGTAAACAAGCTGCTTTCTTTAGAAATACAGCAGACCTTCAATTTAAATTTATGGAAAGGCTGAACCAGAGGAGCCCACACTCAAATAATTTTAATAACCTATTAAGTTGCGACTTCAGATTCATTTTATAACCATGTTCCTCAGGGAACAGCACTATCAGGATAAAGATAGAATTTTTTTTCTTTTAAAGATAAATAGCATCATTAATCTGCAACATTTCTTTTCTATTATCTTTCAAAATGAGGAGTTATTTTGTTCTGATCTTGAGGTAATTAGCCTTCATTCACTAGCCAGAAAATGTCTGTGTTCTGAAAATTAAAAATGTGTCATTAAGTGGAATTTACCATAATGTCATTTATCTTTATATAGTTCATCAGTGACAGCAATGGGCCTGGGAATCCATCAGCTTTTACCAAGGAAGCATTAAAACAAATTGAAAAACAGAATAATCCCAGACACTCTTTAACACAGTCAAAGCCATTTGGGTAATTAAATAGTGGTATTTAAAGTTTTAATTTAGATTTTCCCCTCTGTTCATCAGCAGTCAAATGAGATGTTCATATTCATAACTGTTTGTAATAAAGGGTTTCATAAAGCAAACGGAATATCAATGCCGTCAAAATTAAAGAGAACACAGAGAAATCTTTCAAGTGCAAACAGGGAAGTTCATTCCTACTGCACCCTATTTTCTAAGATTACATCGGGAATAAAACCTCGCTATACCTGGCTCGCTCTCCATACTAATAATGTACAAATTCTGTGATGTTTGTGCTCCCAGTAGTTACAGCTACCTTCATTTACATTTCTTGTCTTTGAGTGTTTTGTTACACAGAAAAGCCAACTTCAAGAAGTGGTATAGTTTGCCTTCTGTTTCCATTGTTTTTCAATTGTTTGCATATTAATCTCAAACATCTTTTATCTTGTATGTTCAGCTCTTGAGAGGTTATCGTTCTGTTGTGCTCCTACAGCTACTGCAATGCAACAATGTGCACCCAGGAAGCTAGTATGTAGTATAAATAATGCCAACAATAATTATTTAGGGATGCAAATAGAATCACTAATGAGCAAACTGTACAACTGCTATCAACTTCAGGGAATTTTTTTTTTTTTTAATATATAGGGGCAAAATATTAAGAAAATGTTTATGAAAGCCTACGAGCATCCCAGTTCAACCCAGAACAGCTTATGTGAACAAGCTTACGCGAGCATCCTACCTACCCACCTACCCACCAGCACCAAGGTTAGTCAGCGCATACTTCGGGAGACCGCTCCGTGGACCAGCTGACTCTGGCAATAGACGGTTATGGCTCTCCTAGGAAGGCCATCCGTACTGCCATACAGTGAGATAAAATGCAATTAAATCTTAACTTCAGGACACAGCTCTGAATTCGCTAATTATGGTTTAATTATGTTTAATTACAACTTCCATGGCAGGAAAACCAATGTATAAATCCTTGCTGGTACTGCTCTTACTAGATACTGTTAAAGCCTACCGTCAGTTTTTTGCAAAATTAAATGAGACAGATTAAGTAGTTCCTCATGAAACAGTTTCAACCGAAATAAGTCTGACTAACGAAACTTTCAACACATGTACATTCTCATCAACCTGCTATTGGCTGGGATGCAGTTATTTAAAATATGGAAAAAAAAGCATATATGCTCTCTTCTGAGTGCAGCTGGACCTAAACGAGACCAAAACCTGTCAATAAGTTGGTGTGCGATTTTTGTTCTCTTCTTTCACGTGGCAAAAAAAAATGTTAAAAGATTTTAGCTTGGCTTTGAATGAAAAGTCTGATAACTTCTGCTTGCTCTTTTTTAAATAAAGAAGAAAACCCCCAAATTATGACTCTATTTGCAATGTTACAGAGACTTAGATGTACATTTTTGCAGAACCACCTGAGATGTTCTATTTTTCAGTTCCAGAGCAGTGGGCAATATAATATGCAAGAAAAGATACTCTTATATAGCACCAGAAAGAAACATTAGAAACCTGAGTACCTCTGGAATTTTTCATGTATGGAGTGGAACAATACAGCACAGCATAAATTATATACAACACAGAATCAGCACAAGGTTAACAACTCAATAAATACCAGCACACTGATGATAAATTAGGCTACAGTATTTTCTGCTATATTCCTCTTCCTCCTTTGCTGAAAAATACTTTAATTCTTATCACACTTACAGTACAGAAAAGTCCACTAAATACATATCTTTCAAGAAAGGCTGGTCTCTAAACAAGTAACCATGCTAGGTTTTTAGCAGTGTAAATTTTCTCTTCTGACAATTATGAAGTACTCCTTTTAGTTATCCTTCTAAAGTATCTTCCCAAACTTACTTACCTCTGCTAACCTGTTTCCATGATCACCATTCTGGCAACTTTTGGTTTTCTTTCTTTTCTTTTTTTTTTTTTTTTTTTTTTAATAAATTTAGCTAGATGCTTTTGAGTCAGTACTATGGCTTATCCTCCTCTGAGGCAGGGTCATACTGGCATACTTGGACTTTAAGCTCTACAGCTCTGCTAGATTTCACTCCTTTTTAGCAGCTCCTTTTGTTCACAAGCACACATTGTCATTGAAGGAGATGGGGAGCAACTTCCAACTTGTGAAGCAAGTAGGTCTTGTGAAATTATTCCATTCCTAATTCCTCCTAGCCAGGCAGTGAATAAATACACCATTACAGCTGCTGTGGACGCCAAAGTGAACCCTAGAGTTGGCAAGATAAAGTCAAGTCATACGCGAACCCAGTAGAAATACCTGCAATACCGGCTAGAATTAACTGCTTAACACCACTCTTTAAAAATAAAGCTGGGTCACCTAAAGCCCAACACGGACTGTTTTAAGGAAACATAGGTGGAAGGAAACAGACAAGAAGGTGCGCAATTATCCCTGCCTTGTAGCGGCAAATTAACTTAATGAAGAAGTGACAGGAGATATTTCACGTCAGCAGGCAGAGACCCCTCTGCCTGCCGGGAGGAGCCGTAGCATCCCGCTGCAGTGCCAGCAGGCTCTGGAAAGGAGCAGAGCCCGTCCATCCTCTACCTGCTGGGTCAGCCACACAGGGGCATGGGCAGAGAGGAACAGAGATAAAGGAGAAAAAACAAGATACGGTTCTACTGGGAAAACCGAAGCGTTGGAACATTTCCAGCACCTCCTGCGCAGCTGCGGCGAGAGTGCACAGTGGCATCTTTAAAGTTACCCAGATGAACTAAGGGTGACTAGCAGCAAAGACAACACAAATGCAAACATGTTCTTTAAAACGATCTCTGTACCGCAATTCTGAGCGGCAAAATGCAATCAATATGTTTGGAGAGTGCACCTTATCCCCCAAACCGCCAGCTACCTATTAGGGTAACAAAAATAGCTAGACTTTCGGTAATGTGAACTCTATTCTTGTAACATTTAACTTAACTTCCTGTGTCTTTGTGTTATTCAAGGAAGTGAAACTCATGCATAGCATGTTTATATTATTCCTCCTTATAGCAGACTTGCAGACAATGTCAGGTCTGGAGAGATAAGAGCTGCCTCTAGGACATGAATTCTCATGAGGATTAGACAGCCACCATCTGGGGCCTCGGGTTTATCTGCAGCAGCTGCAGTCTAAATATCAGTGCTGGATAAAAACGGGTGCTGGTCCTGAAGTGTTTAACAAGTTGCTGCAACTTGGTTTCAATTACAGTCTGCTGTCTTTTGAAAAAACGGAAGAATAAATAACAGAATGACCTCCCTTCTCAGCAGAAAAGTGCCAATGGATGTTCACTGCAGCTCTGCGACCTTATGTACTGCTCTCTGCCCAAAAGAAAACCCCAAATCACAAGGCTTGCGGCGAACCAGTTTGGTATAAGGGCTTAATAAAAAACAGGGAATGGCAAAAAGAATCAGTGTTTCCAGTACACTTGCCTATTGGCATTTGCTGAAATGTCAAACTTCCAAATGTCTAGAACAGGTAAAACAAACCGTACGAGGGGCTGCAGGTTTAGGTATCCTACACGTCTGGAGTTTTCCCTGCCAGTAAGGAATCAAAGGTAATTGTCAGAGGCACCAAGTAGCAATGGGGGAACTGGCAAATCGCTTGCACTTGTTCCAAGTTCTAACCTGCAGCCAAATAAATTGAGCGCATAGATTGCCCTCTGCTGTGTTGGCCAGGCAGCAGAAAGAGCCCTCGCCTACAGATTTTGGCACGTTCTTCTCTAGCCACTCCTTACTTCACTTATTTTCTGCTGCAGCTGCACCTTGTTTTGTAATTCTGTTAAGCAAACCACAGGGCACTACCTAAAACCAACCACTAAACCTCATTAAAATAATTAAAGTAATTTTTAAAAGGAAATATTGCTGATGAAAAAGCTATTGGAAAGGTATGGAACAAAACAACTAGGAGGAGGAAGGAAAAATTCTGGAGTGATCTCTGGGCATGCCTTCCTAAGTCGATGCTTCGAGACGCAGAAGCGTCACTGGCTTCTTAGTTAGACTTTTAAAAACTGACTTTTAAAAGAATGCTTTGGTTCTGTGACAAGGTCTGCCTCATTGTGTCGACAGAGCAGTGGAAAGGGAAGGTTTCTTTCTTCATTCGGTTCCCTTGTCTTGGGTTAGCTCTGCCGTGGTACGCACGTACATAGCCTGTGCTCCAACACCATCGCCTAAAACAAGATGAGGGTAAGGATACCTGTTTGGGGCAGCTGGAGAGAGCAGAGTGCCTCCTCCACCCGTTCTGCGTGAGAGGTGAGCAAAGCCCGCAGGAGCCCGTGGCTGATCTCGCCCAGGGGCAAAGAACAAATCCCAGTGGGAGAGAGCCTCCAGCCGTCCTCTGCGAGTCTGAGACAGCTCTGAATTTGGTCAGAAGCTTCTGTTATTGAACCTGCCACCGTTTTCCCGAAACTGGCTGGAAATGTCCACCATGTCCTGTACTGAGTGCCAGGAAATGGGATGGTGAAGCCACTGAGGTAGGTCAGCTGAAGCAAGGACATGCCAGATCAGCAGAAAAGAAGCAAATATCCACTCTGATGCCTGTGCAAAGCCTGCAGCCACCCTACACATTTCTTAAATAGAAGCCAGGTACTTCCCGACACGATGTTTTAGCAGGCAGCACTGTCCAGCCAGATGTGGTGGTTAGGTATTCCAAAAACAGTTGCTGGGAAACTGAATTTCCAAATCCATATTAAACCTCTAAATAAAGTCTAATTAGGAGACCAATTTCAGACTTTTTTTTTTTTTTTTTTAAATTAGAACAAGCTACCTATTTGGGATATTACAGCTGCACATCAGAGGACCCCATCTACCTTTCTTCCTACCCAAAGCACAGGTACCACGGGTTGTCCAGGAAATGCGACCAGACTGGAGCATCTGACCAGCTCGTATCATCACCCTGACTGACCACAGCCCATCTTGTACTAAGCCAGGATTCATTAGATCGCTGCCGCAAACTGGCAGGCCTCCCCACTACTGCTGTGCAAAGCCACTCTCCACCAGCTCATAGAGAGGCATGCAACAGAAACGTTAACAGATGTCCTGGGAAAGAGGGAGAGAAGGAAAACCAGCAGACCACCAGGATCTCAACAGGGTGGCCGAACCCCTTCGTCCGCTCATGGCCCCAC
Organism: Elanus axillaris; assembly: GCA_026212715.1. Classification (NCBI taxonomy): domain Eukaryota; kingdom Metazoa; phylum Chordata; class Aves; order Accipitriformes; family Accipitridae; genus Elanus; species Elanus axillaris. Next base: position 1,075,259 of record JANZLQ010000079.1, read on the forward strand.
GCTTCATGGCCACACAGCTGCAGTGCCGGGACTGGCCGACCGGCACCAGCACGAGAGCCTCCTGCTCCACCTGCTCCGATGCGAACGTCAAAACCAATTTTGGATGGGGAGTAAGTAACCAACCTCTTGCCCTCTGGACTAAGAAGCAGAGGGGTGTTTCAGGAAGAACTGCAAACATAATGCTTCAACATAGCCATCAGGCACGGGAAACCTCCCAGAAGCGAGAGGTGTCCAGAGTGGTGATGAAGTTCATAGGACAAACTGGTTTGGGAAGATCCCTCAACCTCTTCAACAGGAATGGCTTGGGACAGGAGAGCCCAAGTCCCACTGAAGAAGGGAAGACCAACTTCTGCTTCTTCCAAGTGGGCCCTGGAGCTCTGATCAGCCGTAACGCACATGGGGTCTGTGGCAGGCTGGGATCCTCCAGCTGGGACAAGGCAGCCCCTGAAGCCAGTTCCCCCCATTGCCTCGCAGTGCCTCTGAGCCAGCCCCACGCCACGCGGACTGCTCTCGCCCACCTTCAGGAGACCATCTTCACCCACCTTCAGGAGACCATCTTCACCCACCGCCAGGTCACTCTCCGACCTCACCAGCTCCCACGACGCGGCTCCCCAGACGACGGCACTGAACCGGCGCCAGGACGAGCAGCCACAGCACGGGGGACGGACTTCACGGACCACCTGCTTGGTAGCACTGCGAACCCATGTGGAGCTCACAGACCATGGCCCCAGCAATGCCTGTATTCAAATATGCCCACCTCCCTTCAAAACGCAAAGGAGCATAATGTAAAAAGCAGCGAATCGCACCGACTATCTATCTTCATGGTTAACAGCCTTTTCTGTTCTACCTCCAAAGGGCCGGGGCTACCTGCTGCCTTTGAGACATCTTGCGTACTCCTTGAGCACAGAACGTTAGGAGCTCAGACCAAATATTCGTGGCCAACTCTTGCCTCCAGCTGCGGCCAGGATTGAGCAGCTAGGGAGAAGAACAAGGGCACCGAAACCTCTCCCGGCTGCCCTCGCTGCCAGCAGCTCCTCCTGGGTCTTCTGAGCCCACGGAGCATCCTGTGGCATGAAGTCACCCGGCTTAATGACATGCAGCCTGAAGAAGGACCTTGTTTCAAACACCGGTTTCATTGGATGCTGTCTAGGTTCTTGCACCAAACAGACAACAAAAGCTTCTAAATAATCCTCTTCTCCACATACACATGATTTTACAGAGCCCCTTCATCTTCCTCCCACTGTCTCTATTTGAGGCCTTATTTAACAACAGCAATTAAAAAGTATTTGAGGTTACCATATAGTATCACATACATCCTGCTTGAGCGCATTTGCAAATTTTAGTTTTGTGTAACGATAACATTTAAAAGCATAGACACCTATGCAATTTTAAATGCCTAAAATTCATTTTCCAGCTCCAAGAAGTACTGATGGGTGCAATAATCTTCACTGATGATAAAACAAAAATAATTGCATTTCTGTAAGAAACAACCCTGTACGTCTTACCTTTTTACCCATTCTATTCTTGCCAGATAGCCTCTTCATATGCCGAGTTTAACACACTTTTAACGTACAAGCATGGCTAAAAAAGATGTACCGCTTTTGCATAACTGTAATGAAGATATTATACTGGACAAGAAGAGACTAAAAATTGAGTTGAAATTCTCTTGTGCCAGCAATGCACGTGGTGTAGGAGAAGAAAGACCAACACGTCCAGCTGCAGCTCCCAGTCCTTACATTGCTCTGGTCTAGCCCTAACAGACTCATTTTAAAGGCATTTTACCTTACCATTTCTGAGGGACCGGGATGTTGCATGCAAACTGCTGACTCCATCAGCTTTATGCTAGCTGATAAACACATTCATTGATGTATTTTCAACAGCTTCCTTCTACTTGTGTACCGTTTTAGAAGTACAAAGGGAAAACAGGCAGAACTGAAAAGCTGGCCATCGGGTTTCAGCTCCAAACACTTCAGCATTCAAACACCGCTGCAATTTGATCACCTCTAAGCACTTCAGCTGCTGCCATTTCTAAGGCATTTTCTGTTACTTCAAACATTTGCCTAAAACCATGAAATATAAAGGTGTAAGTGAAAGGCCATGAGGACAAAAGGTAGAGTCCACTGTGTATCGATTTTATGCAAAGCAAATACGGTTGATTACAACCTTCCGCTCTCGTTTCGCACACTCCTGCACTAAGTAACACCATTCAGAGCCTTCCCAGTTTTTGAGAGTTAACAGCTGTACGGAAGAAGCGAGCAAAAACCGCGCAGTTTGCTGGTGGGCATTTAACAGAGCACCTGCCGCCTGCTCTGCCAGGAGACACTGCTGAGACAGCCCAGCCTCACGCTGCCGAGGGTGGCCCACGGAGAGCGGGCAGCGCGCGATTTCGGGAAGGACAGAAGAAGTCACGCCAGGTCAGGTCCCCCTGGATACAGGGATCTGCACCCGTGCCCACGGGCAGGCGTAGCAAGCCCTCCACTGACCAAGTACCAGGCGTGCTCTCCCCAAAACCTCACGTTTATTCTTCCAGGGACAGACTGCGGACACATTCAGGAACATCTACTGCCTCAGCCCCTCAGCACCCATGGGGATCGGCCGCTTTGCCTTCAGCTGCGGAAGGTGCTCCCCAAAAATCCGGATACCCCTGCCCCGGCGTTCCCTCCGGGGAGCAGCCGCTCCTGGGGACCTGCTTTGGCCAGCCAGACCCACCGCCATCCACAGGTTTTAACGCTCTCCCTTGGGCGCTCCCAAGGCCAATGAAGACGCACTGAAATTTCGCTGGAAGGGGTTTTAACAGCCAGTAAACAAATGGTTCCCCGCTGCGTTTCTAACAGAGACAGCAGCACCGTACAGTGAGATCCAGAACATGTTCAGGGAGGCTAAAAAAAAAAAAAACCAAAAAAAACCCCCAAAAAACCAACAAAAAAATCCCAAGCATGACTGCTTTAATGCGAGTGAAAGGCATCATACAATAGATACAGCAAGCTATGTACATTATTTTACCAGTCTAGGCCTCTAAGTAGACAATTATATGCTTAAATGTTAAGATTCCCTAAGCTGGCTTAGCAGTCTCCATAAAACAGTTTGAAGCATCTGTTTCACAAGAAGGTTGTCTGTTTAGCGGTTGAAAAGTAAAAGGAACAGGAGCACTAAAATATGGTTTTACAAAAACCAACGATTATTCTGAAAATAAGCAAATAGTGTTATAGCGGGGGGGTTGCTTTTTCCCCCAAACGAAAGCAAGTTTATCAGTATCATTATTAAAATTAAATTTCTAAATTTTAAGTGGTAATTCCTTAAAATTGCCTGTTACACTGAAAAAAGAAAAAAAGGCTAAGTAGTACTTCCCATGACTAAATGGATTAATTCTTTAGTACAACACAATTACTGCTCTCCACACAGTTTCAGTGAACATCTAAATAAACATCCAAAGCTTATTTTACGCAAATAAAAGATCCATTCTAAGGAACGGACCCAAATGCTAAAAAGTTGCCGTTTTGTGTAAAAAATAAAGCAAAGCTATACGGGGAGAGGGGAGAAAGAAAAGGACATTTTAGGTAGGTTTATGGGGTGACATCTACTGACAAATGGATATCTTTGTTGAAGCCGCACTGTTCACATGCCTGTTTTATTTCTGGATGTCTTTCTCCAAGTTATTTTTTTCTGACGTGGGGAGCTTAGCCTCAGCCCATCTGACCTTTCTGAGCGATGAAAGGACCTGGCTGAGAAGCATATGGTTGAGGGGCGGAGGAGGACAAGTCATTGTGCAAGTCAGTGCGAACCAGCGCTTGCTGCAGAGGCAGGGAGCTGCCATACGCGGCTGCTCCGGGGGTCCGGCGACCCCCGTAAGCCCCCGGAGAAAGGCTGTGCCGGGGAATGAGCGTCGGCTCGGTTCTCGGCATGCCGAGGAGGTGAGGATGGCTCCAGTCTGGGATGCCCTGCGAGCCCTGAGCTGCCCGAGGAAGGGGAGGCGGCGGGGGCACCCACACCCCGGGGCTCTGTATCACGTTTTTTAGTGTGGAAACGGCTTTGGCTTTGATTTGTGCAAGGCAGGTACCCGTATCTCTGGACGGCTACCCAGTGCTTTTGATAGGTACATTACACGGTGCTTTTTTTTTTTTTTAAAAAAAAAGCAAAAGCTCAGGAGCTGCAAGCCATTCTGGGTGGAAGAACAGGACAAGTTATCCCCAGCTTCTAAATTTCCCTAATTTCTGCCACTTCGCAAAAAGGCCTGCCAAGCTGAACCGACAACGCTTGTTCTGCTTCTGTTCTTCACGTGAAGGGCAGCAACCTGCCCTTGGCGTAGGCTAAGCTCTTAAAGTCAGTGCTACCTGGCTTAGGATGAGCTACAGTGGATTAATACCGAAACTGTGTTTTATATTTCACAAGACGCATCTTGTCAATTACGCAGAAATTCTTCCCTCTCGTCCCTCTCTCAAAACAACCCTGCATTTCGCAGACCAATACTGTTTTCCATGACTGTTCAATGCAGACTTAAATGGGCACAGTGTCTCAAAATCAGCCTTTGAGGGTGTAATGCCCGATCAATTGTTGTGAAAATACCACGACGGAACACGAATACAACCCGTATTTCTACGTTACTGCTGTATTTCCAACAGTTCAGTAACTAGCTCACACACAGATAAGACGGACCCCAGCACACAACTGTCCTCAGGTAAAGGCACGTTGCTAAAAGGCTGCGCATCACCCTGAACTCAGCACGTTTCTTAACCCCCTCCTCTCTAACACGTTTATCGAAATTTCTATCAACCAAACAACCACTGGAACAGTTCGGAAGGTTTTTCTTTTCCCAAAGACGATGGTTCATACGCAACATGACAACCACAGATGAAGCATTACCACGTCTCTTTTAATTACTATCAGCGACTGCAACTCACCACGAAGTGAACGTAATCAGCGTTTTATTAAGGACAAGGAATACCTGTTAAGAGCATCTGGCTGTGTCGGCAATCTCCGACCAGCTGCTCAGGGCAGGACAGAAGTGCACAGCACTCTGCACCCAGCCAAAACCGAGGGAGATGGGGTACCCCAAAATTAGGTCTGCCGGAAAGTGCCTTTTTTTTTTTTTTCCCCCCACAAGAGAGGGGCAGATGAAGTTCTGAATTCTGGGTGATACGAAACCCTACAGAGGCTTACCTTTGTGAGATATTTTAAGGGTTAAAAGGCAAACTAAAAAGATGTATTTTAGAAAGCACAAAAGCATAAAGGAATCCCTAGAAGTATTTACAACTGAGGAAGGATGGTTTGACTTGGACTAGCGTTTTAATACTCATGAAAAAGTGTGCTGTACTTCATCACCTGGCACAGTACCCTCTGGTTTCACTGGCCTTTCTCAAACTCCTGTTCTTTCACTTTGCTTATACCTCTAGACTGTAAATGAGAAATTACCTGTTCCCAAACCATTCAGTTTAGAGCTTCACATACTGCAAGACAGTAAAGAACTTTTATTCCTCTGATTCAAAAGAAATACTGTCTTTTCCCTAGCTAGCGGGGTTATTTCTCCCTTAAAACACATCCTCAAGCCCAGCAGCTTGCTGACACGAAGATACAAGTACCCCCCATATCTCATACAGATTTCCTTCAAAGCAGGACCACCTTATCCTTGCAAGTAAGATGCTGAATTCATGAGGTTTGTATTCTACAATGCTTACAGAGAATTCCTTAATTCTATTAATGCCAATAAAAGAAACAAAAGTTCTGCAGATAAGCACGCGTCGCTTATTTTCTTACGTTAGGGCACTCTTACATTGAAGGCAAGTGGTAGGTTCTGCCAGCTGTACTTAACATGTTTGTAAAACCATAAAGATTAAACAGTATAATGTTATAAATCCTATTACAGTATATAATCTCTAAATTACATTCAAGTGGATAAAAAAAATACACAGCTTGTTAATGAACTTTACATTTTCCTAACACCATTTACACTGCATAGAAGAATTCTGTTACTCTGGATAAAAAGTTTATGAAAATCTGTTTCCCACAGCTCTTACACCTCGTGTATCTGTTTGTCCTGGGAATCCATTCCCCTGAAAACGTCAGCCTCAGAAAGGGGCGTTTTCATCACCCGCGTCCTCTTTACCTTCTCTGGTTTTTCGCACAGCACCTTGCATGGGAGCAAGAAGTAAAAAAGGAGGTGGATGTTCAGATGGGCGCAGGACAAAAACCCGCAGCCCCCCCCCCCCAGCCCTCCCCTCCCTGGCAATTGGGAGAGGCCATCGGCAGCGCCGGGTCTGCAGAGGACCATCAGGTGCCAGGGTGGCAAAATGCCGGTGGCACATGCCTGCAGACACTGCCATGGCCAGCCGGACCCGTCCCGGCCGCCTGCAGCCTCCCCGACACAAAACTTGGCTTTTTCTTCCCACCGGGACATCAGGGAACAGCAAGGGCGAGAGCTGCGCAAAGCACCATTGTGTGAAAAGGAAAAAAGTATCTTTGTCTGCTGTGGTGGCTCTTAAAGGAGGAAGCTGGAGTTTCAGAAACAGCTTTTTCGCAACGGATGAATGAGTTTTCCCGATCCCCTATAAATAACATGGAAACTAATGTAAATCTGGGAAGCCACAAAGCCCCACCAGTGCCTCCTGGGTGGGTTTTTAAGGCAGCAGGTTGTAAATCTGCAACTTTCTGACCAACAGCAGAAGTAACATCATTTCATCTGAAGAATCATCTTTACCAAAACCCATTAAGTTTTAGAATAGTTTCACACCAACTGAGGAGACAGACCCTTAGCAGTGAAAATCAGCAATTCTGAATACAGCATGCACTGGAGGCAGCATGCTGCTTTATGAGCAAGAGGTTGTAAAATCCTAGTAACATTATTTTTAGCAGGAAAAATTGTCGAAAAATAAAAAAGTACTTTCAAACAAATGTGAGGGCTGCAATCGCTTTTCTGATTTTCAGCATGTGCTAGCATTGGCAGAAACAACGGTGTGTAAGGAACGCTGCAGAGGGAAAACACCCCCTTGTCAGGTTCAACCCGCAAAACAATAAGAGGGTATGAACAATAACCTATAGCTGTATGCTGCCACAGTACAGCCCTCCTTACCGTGGACACTCAGAAAAGCACGTCCAACTGAAGAAATTCGAACTACGTAAACATTTACTGTAATACTACTCATGTAGACTGAAAGAGAAACGGCAAAACCAAAACCAAATCAATGGAAAAACACCAGTGACATTTTAACGAGGCCTACCATAACTGAGTTATGCAGCCATGAATTTTGTGACGGTGTTCACCTCACCCTCCATACTGTAATTCAGTTCATAAAATAAGGCATGCCTGTCATCACAGCTCTGAGAAGAGTATTGGAAGGATCTGGCATCCTTGAGTCTGCAACAAGATGATCTGAATGTGGGTATTAACAAATTCGTCTCAAATTCCTTAACTCCACAGGTTTGAAGCCGTCTCATTTTTTTTCTCCAAGAGGCCAGGGAACTCGGCACTTCCCGACAGAACGTGTAATTTTGCCGCAGCCAGACATCTGTCATGTTTTGTCCCCGGGCAGCTGCCTCTTCCTCTCCCTCTGCCCCTCTGACGTGGGAGACGTCACGGGCAACGCGGCCGATGCCCCTCGCAGCGACACGCAGGGCCAGGCACTGGGACGCGAGAGACCGGAGCTGCGCGCCCCAACCCCGTCTTCCAGCAAGCAGAAGATGGCATTCCCAGGCTGGAAACCCAGGTGCCCGGGCTCCGGGCGTGGGAAGGTCGAGCAGCGCAGCAAGCAGGACACGGCCCGTCCCAGGTTCTGCGGGACGGACGCGACTCGGAGCGGGGGGCACGGATGCCGCGTGCGGGAGCCCAGACCGGGCTGGCTGCCTCCGAGGTTTCCCAAGGCGTTGGAGCTGCCGCGTCTGGCCAGGCTTCCAGCTCCTGCGGCTGCCCGGTGCCGTTCCTCGCAATCTCTCTGCGGAAGGACGGGCAGTTTACAGTCCCCAGGAACGCTGAGCGACAAAGGCTTTTAAGGCACCGTTTTATCTGCCCACACGGCAGGCTCAGAGGCTCAGTGCAACACTGCCAAACCATCCTCTTGGCAGGCTCAATCTGATCCTCTGGCTGAAATCGAAGGAGAGATAAGAAAGGGATGAAAACAGGTCAGGGAAGGAAGCGGAGGTGAGGGAACGGGGTGCCAGCAGGAACAGGACGCTGGGATTTCAGAAGAGGTTCAGGACGCAGCCGAAGTGGGTACGAACGAGGCACAGCCACATGGGTGCCTCCCTTACCTCGCCCTGGGCATCCACCAGAATGAAACCACTAATATTTCATGGTCTGACTGCCAATCCAAAGGCTATACAATTTGGTGCCGTGACTGACAGATAAAGGGATCAACGTTTGACTCTTAATTGTTTATCTGGCGACGCTTACTTCAGCTTTTTAACCTCCAAGTCCTATTTTATGGCTCCGTGACTGGTCAAATAACCCCACATCCCACACACCTCTTGCTTATCAGCTACCCTAACGATATTCTGGGGTAGGACCGTAAAAATACTTTTGCTGGTGTGATCTGCCTTTTCTTCTCTTTTATAATTAACTCTCACTGGTAGTTTTATGTAGCATGTAGCTAGATTCCAATTCCTTGAAAAAACTGAAAGCAAGTACCTCTAACAGAGCATTATCTCTTCTCTGCACCACAAACAGGCAGAATCTTTCAATGAAAAGGGGTGGTAAAAAGATATTCTTCCAGCCATCGTTAGGGAGGGATGCCATTTCTCAGTACCCACAGACAACTCAAGCTGATCCTGCAGAAGCATCACCGTGCCTTCCGTCACTGGCAGGTGGTTCAAAGCACTGGCTGAAGGAGTGTCCCAGCTAAACTCGTCTCCTCTGCCGGATTACACAAAACGCCGTCCGCCCAGTAAATCCAGAGGAAACTCTCTGCCGAAGAGGTTTCTGAAGCTCCTTAGTGCTGATGTCGCACCCATACGTCCGCCGAGCCGGACAGGCACTCGCTGGGGAGACGTTCCCCTGGGAAGGAGGACTTCATCCTCCACCAACTCCCATTCCAGAAGCCCCGTGCCTTCGCGGACAGGTCGACCGAGGCAGAGGTGGCTGGCTGCTGGGTGAAGCTGCCGTCGCAGAATCCACGCCAAGAGAACGACCCACTCCTGCCCAGCCGCAGTCAGGACGCAGGTCAGGAGGGGTTTGCCAGGAGCCGCAGCCCCAAAGTACTCCCAGCTCTGCCGCAGAGAGCCAACACTCGGGCGCTTCATCCCGTGCTTTGTGTGATCTGGCCACAACTCTGGCGTGACAGCGGGTGGTTCCCAACCCTCTTCCCAAAGAAGGACCGTGGGACAGCGGGGAGGCCTGAAGGAAAACAGCATAGCCATTATCTTCACAGAAGGGTTTGGGTTGGAAGGGACCTCTAACGACCATCTCGTTCCGACCCCCTGCCATGGGCAGGGACACCTTCCACCAGACCAGGTTGCTCCAAGCCCCGTCCAACCTGGCCTGGAACGTTTCCAGGGATGGGGCATCCACAGCCTCTCTGGGCAACCTGCTCCAGGTGCCTCACCACCCTCCTAGTGAAGTTCTTCCCTACGTCTAATCTAAATCTACCCTGTTTCCATTTATCTTCCCCGCTTCTGCAACTGGGCGCTGCTTGCTTCCCAGAAACATAAACTTCCATGGAAGCACAAGAACGAGCTCAAGGCTTTCCCTGGACTTCTTCAGGGCATTAATAGGAAAACACGGCACCGCAGCTGGCAGACGTCCACAGGGCAGCGTGCCCACCAGCACACATTGCCACCAGCCAGCTGAGGCTTTCCAGGCGATGCACAGGCACCGCAAACCTGAACAAGCACTGAACACATTTCAAAAAGTGACAACTGAACCACAAATACTAACCCGAAGTACTAGTTACGGATTGCACGAGGCTGGTTTGTTTTTTTTTTTTTTTAACATCCCTGCATAAAATTAAAACACTATTGTAAAAATTTGGTCAAACAGCGAAGTTTGTAATTTTTTTCTTCAGTGTTGAGTACACAAAGTACAACATAGATGTACTTGTTTAACTTTGACTTTATGACTTATGCAAAGCATCACCTATTATTCCAGTGCAAGTCTCCTTAAATAAACTTTTCTAAGACGTTGTGAAAATGGAGGTTGTGGATTAGCGAGCTGCGAAAGATGAGGTCATCTAGGCCTATTGAAACAGCGTTTTGAGACCTCGCGGACCAACAATAGCGGAACTCCAGCAAATCCTCTGAAGTACACCCCCTTGTTTTCCACGCAGCCTGGATTAGTCTTGAGCTTCTAGATCTAAAAATACAATAACCCTTTCACTCATATATAATAAAGAGAAATAGACTATACTAAAAAAAACCCTAACAGGTTTATTTACATGCCCAGCACATAGAACTCTTCTGTATTTACAATACAGAGGGCAAAACAATACAAAACAAATGGCAATTCAACAAAAAAGAAGATTTTTTCCGACCTATTTGGATGTGGTTTGCCATTTTCACAGTGGTGTAAAATAAGAGGCATTCATGTCTCGAGCTGACAAATGCATAGGCCTCTAGCAGTACCAAGGCTGTATTTTAACAAACCTAGATTTTAGGAGAACATAATAGCATAAGAATAAACAAATCCACACGTGCAATTAGGTCCACCAAAAATTCCTGAAGCCATGCAGAAGAAGAAGTCAAAGACCAAGGGCCGCTCTCCTAATTTAGGGTTACTTTTGCCAGAAAGCGAGGTGTGTGTCTGGGGGCAGATCCCACAGCTGGGAAGAAGAAAATTTGCTGCCAATCTCGGCAACGGAAGGTCAACCTTATAACGATGTGATTTTTATATAAATGCATATTTGACATTTCTAAGCCACTGGAAAAGAATTGAAGTAGCGACTCTACTTGAGTTTTCTGAGGTGTTCTGGCAACAAGAGAAAAAACAGCTCCACAGACAAGCTGCAAGTAAGACTTGGTTGAAGAGGAAGGACGAGGGGCTCCCCTTAGCAGAAGAAAAGGTGAGCGCAGGGCGCTTCCCCACCACGCGCGGACTTTGACATTAGAAGTTTAGCACTTGACTCCTTTGCAGAGCTGTCATCACTTTATGCTGTGGGAACAATGTAATGGGGTCTTGAAAGGCTGGTAGTACCCTGGCTCGCTAAGAATAAGTGGGAAAAAAACTGCATTACTGCTTTCTGTGCCAGCTACCCTGAGCCTTGAACAAAAAAAGGGGAGGGAAGATGGAGAGAACAGTAGATGACCACTGTATTTATTTTCTCCAGCAGCAAACGGTCCACTATAGCCTTTACAGCAAACTGACCACAGTTTTAAATCCCACCATGGCAAGAGTGGCTGAAAAGCAGGAGCGACAAGCACCGTCCTGTGGATGCCACGTGGATGCAACAGGGGGCCAGTCCCCGGTGTGCATACTGTTTGGTTTCAGTTAAAGGTAAATTTACAGTATTTTCCTCAGCTACCTTAATATGAAATGGATTTCAATACGTCTTGATCTTTCATAGAAGTAATTATCTTTTCACAGTTCTAGGACAGGGGCAAGATAAAATGACTGTAGGTCTTTCCATAGTATCTAATTTCTGCATTTTTTTTAAAAAATACCCCACACCTGAAGACAACGTCTTTTTGCCAGCAGAAACAAAACAACGCTAACACTCGTGAAGCACACGTGCTCCACAAAGCTGGGCAGCTACTCGTTAGTCTCTGTTAGAGGCTGGGAAATGCGGAGATAAACGAAGCCATTTGCCCAGGCTCATGGAAAAAATCTGTCTCTGAAACCAGCGCCGGCTCGGTTCTCCTGATTCCCCGTGTCGCACCCCAGGCACCATCCTGGGAGTGGGATGTGCCTGCAGCTCTGCTCTACCCAGACGGAAGGGGAGCTGGTTACGGAACAACCGTCCCGAGCCCGATGGCGCCGGCATGGGCAGCGCCGTCCCCAACCCCCCGTCTTCAGTCCTGATGACCCACCCCATTTACGGGGAACCACGTCTGCTCCCGTCCTTCCTTGGAGCTCCAGCCTTCAACTTCCAGCCTCTCTCCCGGCACGAGCGAGCGGGCGCAGAGGACCGGGCAGAGCCGCGGCCGACGGTGGCCGGCACCAGCGGTGGTCCCATGGCGATCCCATGGAAGGGCGAGCTCGGCAGCTCCGGCTCCCCGGCCCTCGCGGGCGCAGGCACACCCAGCAGCCGAAGAGCTGTTGCGGACCCAACCGCTGGCCTCAAACGCTGCTGGAGATCGCCGCCTTTCTGGCTGGCAGGAGCTTCCCTGTTTTTTTGCTCTGCAGCTTAAACAAGCCGTCACTTCACAAAAAACAGCGGCAGGATCGCCCGGCTATTTGTCAGACACCCACCTCCCGCTACGTCCTGCCAGGCTCACGCCAACCTCGGGCCTCCCTTCGGCACAATTAAAATAAATGCTGGAAGTGAAAAATCTCGGAAATCTGTTCTCTTCTGCAAGGCACTTATCACTTAGAAGTAAATTTCTCTTGCGTGTGCCAAGAAGGAAAACCTTTTTCTACGTTGCTGGCAAAGCTGTCAATCATCTTGATGAGCAGCAAATAAATGAATGCCCAATGATGGGATTCTATATTATCCTTAAAAAAGAAATCCATCAAATAAACATCAACAGGTAAATGTTTATACCCGACAGCCATCAATTTCAGCTATCCATGCAAAGAGACAGGTGAGCTGGACTGGTAAACCTCGAAATTAGAGAGGTATTAATCATCTGCTCCCAGCCAATATAAACAGATGTTATTTTTAAACAGGCAAAATCATCTCTTCCTCTGAAATTTATTTGCAACAGATAATGTTCTGTTACATTTTTAATCAAGCAGATGAAGTTACATTTAAATTGAAAATCTGCTGCACCCAACTAATCAGGCAAGTAAAATTCCGAGATGATTGAACGGCGGTACAGAGCACACTATTACAGCAGGTAAATTGTGAAATTTACCTGTCACACCACACAGCTTATTGTTCAGCCACTGCACCTGCAAGTTAGGAGCAAAGAACTAAGACAAAAAAAGGAAAGACATGTTAAACGTATTTATAAATCCATCATATTTTAGGATAACACCATTAAGAGTGACAGGGAAAAAAAAAAATAAGCCCCACCTCTTTCCTACAAAAAAGCCAATAAAGATTAACACAGGTTACTCCTGTCTGCTTCATGCCAGCGTAAGCCGCATGTCTGGATATGCTGAGATCAAGGCACAACGTGAAAAACCTCTCCTATTTCTCCTACGATAAAATAAAAAGCGACACCAAAAAAAAAAAAATCTAAAATCGCTTAGTGAAGAAACAGTGTGATTTTGCTGTTAATCCATTTCCTGGCTCTCCTACAGACACGTCAGCAAGCTCTGTCCCACCACCTGACTTCTCTGTGCCTTAGCTCACCACTTCTAAAAACTGGTATTTAATGTCCTGACTCAGAGGTTCACAGATGATACACTTATTTACGTAAACACTGCTGCGACAGAAGCAGCACTCATCTCAATAGATGAAATCCAGAGTTCAGCTACCGTCTACAGAAGCACCCTAAAATACTTTGTTCCAAGGCATTGCCAGAAATTACTGTCTTTTCATCTTAATTTTAAAATGAGATCCATATAGACTTACGTACGACATTTATAAATTATGCACAGCTATGATTTTTTTTCTTCCTTCTGTCAGGATGATTAGAAACTGACAGCAGACATCTGGAAGACTGTCAGTTATTATCCTTTTAAAGCACCCACACCTTTCAGCTGGCTGCGGATGTAGAAGTACCGAGGCTGAAGAGCGGCATGCAGCCCAAACCCCCGCCACCCTCCGCAAGCTGCCGGGGATGCTTCGCCTCGTGCCCAGGCACTCGAACCCCGCGTGCCGCACGGTACCCTTCTGCAGACCAGCGCTGCTCGTAAAAAACACAACCAGTCACCACCAAACCTAATAATCACGTTACTTTGTCTTTGTGGGCATCTGTGATCGTTGCGGGGCACCCGAGCACGCGCACGCTGCGGAAGCTCTTCCGTGCACAGCTCTGCAACGCATTTCCGCGTCCTCAGCCGCACGACGCCGGTACTCCCGCAGGCCGCAGCTAGAACTTGCTGCTCTCTTTAATAATGCGTTAATTTTTAAACCTGAAAATGACACAGAGACCCTCACGTGCAAGGGTAAACGCAGGCTGTATGTGAAAGACTGTAGGAAAGTCAGGTTTAAAAGCAGAATACTTGTGAAGTTGTTCCACTTCTGTTACTATTCACAAAGCAGTAATTAGGACTCATTTCTCACTTCTTTCCTCTAGGAGTTTAATAAACTGTGTTATTTTCATACGTTGTTTTATTTGTTAAGCAATTGTTCTCGCAACAGCCGAAAGTTTAATGGCTAGTTTAGCATGGTGTATCTCGGCACGGGTTACGCCCCGCAGTTCAGAGTCTAGACTAGGAAGGCAAGTGTTGTTTTAAAAAAAAACCCGATGCAGTCGTTTTACGCTGGCGTATTTTAAACCCTGCGACAGGTTAGACACTGCAGCAGCCTCGAAACTAAAACCTCACATTAAGACCTTTAAGTTCCATTTAAAATACACAATCGCAAATTCTGAAAGTCCTGTGATTAAAGCCTGTTTCACCATGTCCCAGCAACACAAGGTACCGTCTCCGCACCTCCCTACACCATCAGTGCAGCCGAGCTCTCTGCCCGGCTTCGGAGAGGGCTCAGCAGCCCCCCTGGGTGAGGTCCGGCCACCAGCGCCCGTCTCCGGCGCCGGCACCACGCTCCCGCAGAGCTGGGCTGGATCCGAGGGGCAGAGCGCAGCGGCAGAAGGAAGGTGCTGCCTCTCACCAGGGCTACCAGCTGCCTTCGCCACGTACATGGGCGCAGGTCTTGGACAGAACGTTATTCCTGCTTTTTTTATACCTTCTTTCCCCAGCTACCAGTACTTTCCAGGAGGCACAGCTCCACTCTAAAGCCACAGGATGCCCAACTTATTTTTCTGTCTGCTGGCGAGCTGGCTTATTGACGTTAGAGGAGAAGAACGTCTTGCAGAGGCTGCAGAGGATGTTCGTTGTCTCTTCTGCCATCTTCCTCCGCAGCAGCTGGAAATCAGAGACCCACCTGGCGCGATGTTGGGGCAGCAACCTCATACGGTCGGAGGGGTCTTTAGATTTCCTTCGACTGTTGCTGAAAAGCTGAGAAAAAGAGGATTTTTCTCAAGTGAGGACAGGAATTCTTCACTGAGCGGGTGAAAAAGTTCTGTCCAAATTTTGACGAGAACTCCGCTTACGTGTCTTAAAGAGATAAGCCCATACACATCCACCTGAGACGGAAACGGTTTGGAAAAAAAGAGGCACGTTACAAGACGGTTTCTGATTTCACCAATACCACGCTCTATCAAATACACCAAGCAGTGAAAAGAAAACAAGTATTATCTAGAGAGTACTACGTTCTGGATTTTATTAATACGATTCCGCAAACGTACGAAGGAAGCGTTCTACCTTAGTGCTGACTGAGCAGCTGCCCTGCACTGCGGTCCTGCGCTGCATGGGACAGTTTTCGATGGCTACGGCTAAACAAAAGCAGAGCGCATTGCCTTTCTCTGGGTGGGGATTTTGGGTTTTTTTGTTGTTGGTTTTTTTTTTACAGCATTTTACTAGACTCAGACAAAGGCTTTAAACGAAAGCTATGTTCGAATTTAAAGCAGAACACAAAGAATCAGGATCTCTCGAATTTAAAGCAGAACACAAAGAATCAGGATCTCTCGACACCTCGGCCTGCCTGCGTGGCTGCCGCGTTGCCTCCCGTGGAACACAGGGAAACGCAATTTCCCATTACGTGGCCGCCCACGGCAGCGTCGGGACCCCGGCAGGACCGCGGGGGCTGCAGGGGCTGTGACAAGCGGAGCAAACACTATCTTTCTGAAAAATTACTGCCCCGTGACCGTGCTGCTCTTTCACTTCTGTACTGTCACCGCGACCCAAAACGCATCTCGCGGCAGCCCTGGAGCAGCCCTGGAGCAGCCCCAAGCCAGAGCCGGGCAGTGCCAGCCCACCCGCGGCAAGGCTGACCTGCCCAGGCCACCAGCGGGCGAGCGTCTACGTTGCGCTTTACCTTCTGCGAGAATAACCCTAAATCTGGAGGACACACGCGTGCTTTGGAAGTTAAGCACACGCTTGAGCGTTTTGCCGAACCAAAGCCTCTCTGCGTATTTCCGTCTCATTCACTGCACGCTGCTCGAATTATTTAATTAAATGCCCGGGCAATTTTAACGTTGGGGTTCATTGTTGTAAGTACTTCAATTTTTTAATTTAGCGACGGTTTTTTTTCTGTGATTTTTCCCAGCATTTAAAATACATTCTATCATGTTAAAACTGTATAGCGACTATAGAAAGCTGAACACTGAGATGGATCATGCAAAAAAAAAAAACCAAACAAACCCAAAAAACCCAAACACTTTTCCTAATTGCCCTTTAATACGTCCAGTCTTTAAATCAGATTCCATGTTACTATGTAAGGATTAAACATAGACTAAAACAAAGTAGTGTTCGAATTTTAACCATACACAGTAGAAAAAATCTTTGGACAGCCCTGTAGTATTGTATTGCAAATTACTATGAAAGTCTGCGATTGTCCAAATTTGGGGATTTTATCCAACAAGCATTTACATTTCATCAGCCTTGTTCAGGAAACCAAAATTCCTCCGCGATTTTGAAACCAGAGTTGTGTGTTCACTAAGTGCCCCTGCGGACCCTGCTGCAGCCAACAAGTACTACGAGGCACCGAGACCTTTGCAGAATTCAGGTCTTCTGAGCTGGGACTCCGTGCTAGTCCCTGGCTTCAATCCCACCATACGTGATCACCTGCATAGTAAGTAATACAGGTCTCAGCCATTAAAAATCTTACACCACAAGAAGACAGTTTCCTTCCCACCCAGACAGCTTTTAGAACTGAGACTTGGAAAATATCCAAGTTTGAGACAAGATATACTATGCAATAACTTTTATTTTAAAGTTTTTTAGGAGTAACTTGCAACAAAATTTTGTGATAAATTATTTAAAATTAATGTAACATATTATCAAAGGTGAGCACTTAATGTTGAAACTGCGTTGCTTAACTTCCAAATATTAGATCCTTCAACTTAGTACCCATATTAAAGGTTATTTTGGCCCATCATTTCCCTTTTAAAGGAAACAGAAATTTGCTGAATTGTTGACAAAGACTTTAAATATTATAAAGTTAAAAGCTGAGGTGATGGAAGCCCACATATCCAAGAAAACTAAAAATTCTTTCCAAATGAGAAGCAGTTAATTTCTAATCTTTCATACACCTGCCAGTATCGCAATATTGCAGAAATTAAATTTTGCATGTATTCCAATTCCTTTGGTACGTAATGTGTCTTAAAATTGGCATCTTCCCCAAATCAGGAAATAAATTTTTAAAATAACAGTGCAGCATTATAGTGACACGTTAATGACAAAATAGGACAGAGCTTTGACTAACATCAAAGTTAAACAGAAGCAGCTGCTAGCAAATTCTGCAATTCATTTATTTAAAAGAACTCTCCTCTCTTCACAGTGATTCTTCCTCAAATCGCGTGTTTCACTGAAAGAGATCACTGCGCAGGAGTTGCTCTGATCGGTTCGGTTCATATTTCTAAGCAGTAAACAAGAAACCTTGTGCTTCTTTTTAAACTGGGGAGGACTGGGGAAACGTGCCTCTGAGATGTTCAAGATCAGAACCCTCCCGGTCTGCAAAAAGCCGTTAACATGGGCAAGATTTCAGTTACCTCCGTTAATATATAGAAATATACAGAAAATATATTCAATATAGAAAATCTCTGCCTGCTCAGACCTGCAAAACGGACTTGATGTGTCTCTGGAGAACTGGAAAACACACCATGTGCTAGCGGCTTTCCCGTTTACACCTGGTTTTCAGAAATGCAGCACTGGTTCTGAAAACTGGTTTGGATGCAAAATAAAACCACCCATATCCTCTCGTCCTGCGCTTTTTTCCTCTCCGTCTGAATTACTGAAAAAAGAACACCACCACCAAAAAAACCCCCACCAACAGAGTAAGGTACTTGCAGAGAGGCCAGGGTCAGACTTTTTACTTTTGCTCTGGCTGTGACCTGGACGTCATACGCGTGGAGTAAGTAACAGTGAGAACAAGCGGCAGGCGTTTCGGCAGTACAGTTACACTTACGCCTCTGTGCCAACAACCGGTGCAAGTCCAGCAGACCATGTACGACTAATTCATGCTACACAGCTTCTCCCCCCCCCCCCCGCCTTTTTTTTTCTAAATTAAAGCTGCCACGCTAAAGACAAGAAACTTGCTCTAATTAAGACTTTAACCTTCTAGAATCTGCGCTGGGTTATCATGATACAGCAGCAAATGATTTCCTAAGATGCTGGAGGACCGCTTTGTACAGTCTGCGGCTGCTTTGACTTCACAGTTGGGCTGAGGCCGAAAACACATCACTTCATGCCAGCCACTCGGCAAAACCTTGTTCGCTGTCCGCTGCACCGGCCTCTCCCGAGCTCCTCTCACCCTCCCTCACAGCACCACTATTTCTACAGGTACTTTCTTTCTGTAAAGAGCAGCCTAGTACTTTCACTTCTTAAATCCAAGAGTATCTACTGCGTTTGAGGGGATCGCCGCAATACGGAATGAAATAATAAGAACTTCACTCAGGTCACTGGTTTAGTAGTCCATGCCATCATTAGACCCTGCTGTTCCCAGAAGAAACCATTATTTTTTTTTAATTATGCATTTGTTGCTCACCTGTATTGTCACACTACAAGCATGGTAGCCGGGATTTCAGAAATAATAGCAAATATAAGAGAAAAAAAGAGTCATGCACTGAAGTTTCTCTCTTGCACTAGATTTTTCTCCTGCAGTAATAACAGAAGCCAAGAGGAGGGTTCAAATAAATGAAATTTCAATGAAAACCTGAGCTTAACCCTGCTCCTCAGATTACTGCCTTTACTGTTTCAAGGGCAAGTCTGTTTTCAACATCTTTAGTGATCCAGTTAAGATTAGGAAGCCAAACTGTGCCTTGAGTAAACAGCATTAACTTGAGGAACACTCGATCTGCCAGGTACGTAAGTGACCAATAAAAAAACGACACTTGCTATTTACACTAATAAAAATGGTGCACTTCATAATTTATATTCCGTAACCTTTCCCCCACTTCCACGAGCAGCAGGTGACCCTGATTTTCTTTTAGCCTCTAGCTACGGAAACATCAGTGTCCCATCCGGGATGCACTCGGAGGAGGAATGCAGCTTGTGGAGAGCAGCCATCCCAGGATCCCAGCCTCCGGAGCACCCACTGCCGCCGGATCACCAAGGCCTCACCTTCGGTCTTCCTAAACGGCCGTTGGGGTCGCGACGGCATGATGGATCAAATGAGTATTACCAAGACTGCACTGGAAATGGGTCTTACGATTGCACGGACACTGTACGCACTCACTGTAAGGCATAAATGAAACGCTGGAAGTAAGTTTTGGCCTTTGTGATTTCTGTCACTAGCCTATCACAGAAGGCCTACTTACTGTCTAAAGCTTTTCAAAGTTTTAGCGTTGTTTTCCTAATTAAAAAAACAACGGAACTAGCCTATTTAGCTCTGTGCGTTATGTGTCTTTGCCAGAATTAAGGAAGCCTTGTTACTAAATAAGCAACTTCTCTAAGCATCAGATGAGCATCGCGGCCAGCAGCCTGAGGAATCTCAGAAACTCACTTCAAAGGGAGACAATGATCTCCTGCCCCACACATCAGAAAGCACACCAAACTACACCCATCAGCTCCAGCTGGCTTCCAGCGAGGACTTCCCCAGCTGCCACGGCAGGCGGCAGGGGCACGTTGCGGCCGGACAAACCCCTGCTCCTGCAGCGTGGGCGCCCGACCCACGTCCGCTGGGGCTCCGTGCCGTGACCCTCCAGGCTGGGCTGCGCGTCAAAGAAAGTCCGCCATTCGCTGCAACTACAACGTACTTTCCGATGAAGGCCCTGGGAGGATCTGAAATGAAACGCCAGTGAGGAAGGGCTGCTGCCGGGAAGGGGACAGGGAGGGCAGGGGCTGCGGGTCCCCTTCGCCCACCCACCCGAGCCCGCTGCGCCGCCGGCGGCACCTCCGCCGCCGCCGGAGCAGCACCCACCTGCGGCCCTCCTTTGGGCTGGATGCCCGTGCCCCCTCGGACACCCCTCCAGACTGCCGAGTCCCCGGGAGCACAGAGCCGAGGCTCTGCCTCCCCCAGGGTGGGCTCGCGGGGCGAGCCAGGAGCCGGAGATGAAAGCTCACAGCCAGGCATACTGCTGGCTCCTCTGCCCAGACCGAGACGTCGCGCCGAGATCCTTTCTCGTGGCTACCTGGCGGTACCGTCCCATGGTTGAAAGGCAGGTCTTCCTACTTGCTCCCCCTCGCTGCTGCTCCAGGAGCTCCAGACGCCCATCTCCATGCTGTGACCGACGTCCTCCGGGCGCACGCCTTACAGGGCGCGCTCCTCCCTCCTTCCCTCCGCAAAGACAGAGCCATGTCCAAACCCTCAACATCTCCATCGGCCGGACACCTCCTTTCCTGACCTGGGCACGCGCGGTCCGTCATCTCCATCCTCCGTGCCGCTGCCCAGGTAACTTTCCCAGGCCGTGACTCTGCACCTGGGACGCATCCCTTTGGATCACCGGCTGTGGGCTCCCCGAGGAGCCCCTCTGCTCTTCTCCCTGCGCTGTTAACACTTCATTCCTGGCAGAGAAGAGCTGATGTGGGAAGAGGGGAGACAGTCACGCAGAGGATGAAGGAAGCGTGCACGCATCGCGCCGGCCATTTCAGGAGACGGTGGAAACCCCCCGCGCCATGGGGAGGAAGGCCTGGGAGGGCTGGGAGCCGCTGGGAACCACTGCAGCGCGGAGGGGTATGCCGCGGGGGTTTTGCCGGAGCAATGCAAAACACACCTGTCGTGACCACAGACGAATTAGAAGGTGCCCAGCGTCACCTCACTCTGCTCCTCTGCCACACGGTTCACTACGTTACGCGCTGCGTTGGCTGCACTGAAGTTAGGACTCCTGCAGTGTTTCTTACCAGACAGGTAGAGAGAGGAAAGACTGCAAGCAAGAAAGGCTGAGGTACCATCTTAAATAAAGCGATAGCCTATGTAGAAGAGAGGTAGAGGCCACGGACTGTGGTTTCTTTAAAAAACGGTGACGTGGATTTTTCCCAATATCCGTGGCATGCAGATATTGTGAATACACTGACCTCACCATGCTAACTGCACGGGTTAGGCTGTTCCATAAAGGAAAACAAAAATTAGCATGTATGCTACCAAAATGCCCCTGAGAATACCCCAAACTCCTATTTAACTGTAAGATTTGTTGACAGAATGCAATGTCTCAACGTGTACTCAAAGCCCGTCCTGTAAAAAAAAAAAAAAAAAAAAAAAAAGAGAGAGAAATAACACATTCTAACAGTTTCCCTCTGAGTTTACTATAGAATTCGTTTTCCGCGTAGTGCACATCTTCTTTCACAAGTCTTAGATGCCACAACAGCTTCGGCATGTGTGTCCATGCTGCGTCAGTGATGCCCACCACAAACGGACTGAGAAGTTTTGCACTGTAGGATTTTAATTACTGAGGTCATATAATCCTCAGGTTTCCTTGAATTAGAATCCTGGAGCCTTAAAATCCCACCTGCCCTGCAGGCACTTCCTACACTGCGGGGTCATCTCCATTTAACAACAAGAGGTCCCTGCCAAAAGCTCTTCCTTTTTAAGACGTGAGAGATTACCGATGTAGATTTCTGCTTTTCCAAATATACATGAATGTGAGAAACTTGATATGTTGAAGGCCCCTTGTGTTCAAAATCTGAAAAGAAGGACTTCTTGAGCTGCCTTCTTCATTTACTTGACCAAACGATGGAACGGCTGTCGGCAGGAAACTCTCACATTTATGATTTCACAAAGGTATGAAATTTAGATGTCTTCGTATTCATCCCACTTTCGTTCTTAAGCACGACACATTAGCAACCCACACGCGCACCCTAACCACCAAAAAACCCCAGACTAAATCTGCTAACCCTGAAGATCCTCAAGATTCAACTTGACAGCACCACTGCTCCTATCACCCGGAGGCTGGCGAACAGCCCGTCCGCCAGCAGGCGCACGCTGCCCGTCCGCACGGTGGGACCGACTACACCAGCCTGCAGAAAGCGGCAGGCGCTCCTCATCCGAGCCTAACGGGAGGAGAGCCCCATGCAGAGGTGGCGACTGATGGAGACAGGGCTTGACGCTGTTTTGAATCCTGAGCCTGACCATGAGTTGGCTCCCACTTACCTACCGCCGAACACCTTCCCTAGGCCAGGAATTACTCCCATCAGAGGTGCAGGTACGCACAGCCAGCCGCCAAAGCTCGGGATTGCCGGGGTTTATTCAGGTTGGGCACAAGGCTAGGCGAGCACCCGAGCCAATCCTGCCATTTCAGGCCATCGTGAAGTGTGGGAACCTCGGCAGCACGCGGATTGACGTAGAGGTGCTGGGATGCTTCTGCCGCACGCCGGCTGCCGGAGGGCTTGCTCACCTCTGGTGCTGAGCTCAAGCACTGCTGCGCGACTGTGCTCCGAGCCACCCCGAACCCAGGGCTCAGGGGAGCACGGCGTGGGGCGATGCGAGCGGTCCAGAGGCCAGCTTGGTTCTGGCACATCTAGCAGACACATCTAGCCAGAAGCTTGTAAATCCCGCAGGGCCTGAGCTGCCAAATTTCACAGGCAGCAGGTCAGCACTTGGGTTTCCAAATCACCGTGCAGGATGTGACCGTCAGGCTTTTCTGCTGGCTTGGTTACTTCATCTTTACCTAACGCAAAATCGATGAGCACCATCGCACGCCCTGATCCCGTGCTCAGGTGGGTAAGAAAAGGTACTGCTGGTGAAAAACCTTCCAGCTCTCTGGATGGGTTGGGATCGCCATGCTTGCCATTCCCAGACAACCCTCGCCTTGGGGCTGCAGCAGGATCTTCCCCTCCCCATCCGAGGTTGTTTCTCCCGCAGGCAGCCTTCAGACTGCCTGGGGACAGCCGGTCAGCGCCAGCTCTCCCAAGAAGACAAAGAAAAGCCTTGCTCACAGTGCTGGTGCAGCCGCCTCTGATCTCCTACCTCTACCCTCGCCCACCGTCATCGCCCGCCGCACTCCGGGAGACTGGAGGAGGCAGAGCAGCGAGGCAAAGTGCTGACCATGAGATCTTTGCTCTTTCTTCCATCACCCATCAGTTTAAAGAAACCCTACCTAAACCGAACCCAGACAAAGGCAGGAGCATCCCAGCTCCTTGCCACCCTGGGAAAACCGTCATCCCCAGCCCAGCGGCACGCCTCCTGGCCGACAGGAGGGGGATTTTTGGGGGGCAGGCGACCTTCCACAGCCTGCGACAACTTGGCCAGCTGTGGCAGGTGTGCTCTCCTCCCGTGGTTGATGCAGATTTAAACAGTCAGTGCCAGACAGAGACATCCCTCCTGTAACACACGGGTGGTTTTTCCTTGAACCCCCCCCTCCTCCCCAACCGCTGGCTCGGGAAAAGGAAAGCTGAACGGCCGCCACTGCCTGAGAAGGGAGCCAAAAGGGAGCAGCGCTCCGTGCCTTCCACTTTCCCCGCTCTCTGGCGCGAGTATTGCAAGAGCCGGCTGCAAAGCAGTGAGTATTTTTGGAAGGGAGGGGGTGATCACAGCTTTTCCCGATCACAGCTTTTCCCGAATTTTCTTTATCAATAAAAAATTGCGGGGGCAAGGCAGGGGAGGGGGGAGTAATTGTTACCCAGTTCTGTCTGCCTCCGTCTCTCCATCCTGCCCGGTCTCCCTACAGTTTCTGGCCAGAGGCGGCACACCCTGGGGCGACCGGCTGAAGTCCCATCTCCTTTTCGTGGGGGCCGCTGCACTTGTAATCCATGGTGGCGGGCGTCCTGCAGCACTTCTTCGCCAGGTGGTACCCCAGGGCCAGCAGGGTCAGGGCCGCGGAGAGGGCCCCCACGGCGATGCCCACCAGCACGCCGGGGTGGAGGTGCTCTGCCTTCGGTGGGGTCTGGCTGGGGACGGGCGCCTGGGTAGAGGGCTCCAGGTCCCCCGAGTAGGCTCCCTCCCCATCCTCCTCCAGGATTTTCAGGCAGTTGTTCTTGTCGCGGAGGCGGTAGCCGGCGCGGCAGTGGCACTCGTAGCCGCCGGGGTGGTTGGTGCAGTTGTGCTGGCAGAAGTTCATGTCGCACTCGTCGATGTCGACGCAGACCTGCCCGCTGTGGGCATCGCTGTCCAGCAGGAAGCCTTCGGGGCACTCGCAGGACAGGCTGTGCGGGTCGCACTTGGCCGGGCACTGGCTGCGGTTGCAGTAGAGCAGGCAGCGGGTGGGCGCCTGCGGGTTGACGGCGTAGCCGGGGTAGCAGCTGCAGCGGTACCCGTCGGGCACATCCTCGCACTGCTGCTCGCAGGGCGCCTCGTAGCAGCGGGAGACGGGCCGGCAGCGCCCTTTCAGCATCTCGTAGCCCTGGTGGCAGTGGCACTCGAAGCCGCCCTCGGTGTTGACGCAGACCTGTTCGCACAGCCTGGGCACCACGGCGCAGTCGTCGTCGTCCTCGCAGCTGCTGCCGTCGGCGGCCAGCCGGTAGCCCGAATCGCACATGCAGACGAAGGTGGTACCGGTGACGACGCAGTGATGGTGGCAGGGCGCGCCGGCGCAGGGCGAGCTGCAGCCGCGGCCGTCGGAGGCCAGCACCTTGCCGTCGGGGCAGGAGCAGGCCGGCCGGCCGCCCTCCTCGCTGCAAGCCCCCTCGCAACCCCCGTTAGCCAGGCGGCAGGGCCAGGCTCCGGGGGCGGCGCGGCCCCAGCGCAGCCCCCCGCTCGCCCCTTCCTCGCCGCAGCGCAGCTCCAGCCCCGCGGCCGGGACGGCGGCGGAGCTGTGGGGCGGCAGAGCCACGAAGTCCCCGCCGCGGGCTCCGAAGGGGGTGGTGTAGGTGACGGGCAGCCCCTCGGCGGCCGGCAGGTGAGGGCAGCTGCCCGCGTAGTTGTACTCGCAGAGGAAGCCGTCGGCCGGCGCTTCGCACCGCCGCTCCTCCCAGCGCAGCTCCTGCGACACGGTCACGCAGCGCTCCCCGCACCGCCGCCCCGACGGCGCCCAGTTGGAGTAGTCGGTGCGGCGATCGCCCGTCACCCACTGGAACCCGCGGAGGCGCTGGGCCGGGTCGGTGCAGGGCAGGGGCAGGCGCAGCCCCAGCCACAGCCGGCCGCGGCGGTTCTGGAGCAGCAGGGCGATGGCGTCCTCCGCCACCGTGGACCGGACGGTCATCAGGTGCCCGCCGCCCCGCTCGCACGCCGCGCTGGCCTCCGCGAAGGACCGCGCCGCCCAGAAGACGCCGAAGCAGTCGTGCTCCAGGCACTGCGCTCCCGAGGGGGCGGCCGGCTCCGGGGTCCGCTCCGGGCCCCCCCCGAGCCCAGGGGGCGGGCGGGGGGCACCGGCCCTCCACCGAGCCGGCGCGGCCCTGGCTCCGCGTCCCACCCCCGGGGTGCCGTCGCCTCCCCCCCGGCCCCCCACCCCGCTGC
>JANZLQ010000079.1:1170616-1181701 GCA_026212715.1 Elanus axillaris
CCACTTCCCTCTCCCCTTCCCCAGCTGCTGCCGCCCCATCTTCCCGGTCATACTGGGTGGGCTTGTGCCTCATTTTGTACAACTGCAGCCGCTGCTGGGTGAGAAACCCGAGGTCCCTCGCTCGCTGCGGCGATGCGGGGGTCGCTCCCCACGCCCCGGCCGCCGAGCCGCCCCCGCTCTGGCCGCAGCATCGCCCCAGCCCCAGCACCAGTCCCAGCCGCGGCCTGGGCAGGGGCCGCTGAAGGCAGCCCCTGCGGTGGGGATCTGGCCCCCACAGCAGCCCCAGGCCGGCTCGGCCACGGGCGGGGGTCTGCGTCTCCCGCCGGGGAAGGCAGGCCAGGCGCTGGTCTGCTTGCCACAGGCTTCGGCAGGCTTTAGCATCCATCCACCCGTTTCACGTGGATTCGTGATGAGCCCTGGCAGTTGTAGACGGTGTCTGCAAAGTTTGACAGCAGTTTAGCAGGGGTAAAATGACTGGATTTAAATAAAAGTAGCTCTGTATAACCTTTTTTTTTTTTAAAAAAAGAAAACCACAAAACACCCACTAAGGCGCTTGGCTTGCCAGCTTATTCAGTACTGTTCAAGCCCTGTGCAAATAGGCAGATTTTCTGTGTTATTTTTGTGCCAGAATTGGCATCCGTACTGCCCCTATTGCTTGTTTTCAGCTCCTCCACTCCTCTGTAATCCAAGTAGTTTGGATGATTAACAACACCAGGGTTAATTATATTTCCTCACTTCCTACATGGGATTATTACATGTTCACGTTTTTTACACAGGTTTCACTACTGTTCATCCAAGTGGGTCCTGTTTCCCACCAGATACATGATTCACCTTGCTAAAGGTGAACAGCGCAAACCTGCTCGAAAAGGAAAAATACACAGGGCTTGCCTGAGTGTTCATGTTTCATTTCTGGAGTCATAGTATTTGACAAGACTGCTGTAAATTACAAGAGCAGAAATCGGGCTCTTTTTTTTTTTTTTTTTTTTTCTTTTCTTTTTTTTTCCTCGGTTAAGTCAAGGCACCTGTAAAAAAAACCCCGACCCCCCCCCCCCAGGTACATAATTTCAGGTATCCCCTTCTGTGCTCAGACACAAACAGTGTGTAGGCTGAGCGATCGCCCAGCCTCCTTCCCAGCTGCCTTCCCAGCCAGGGGCTCAGGAGCAGCCCCTTCCCCACGGGCCAGCACCAGGCCTGTCCCTGGAGTTTGCAGTCCGGCACACGCGACCGCTGGCTTCGGGAGGAAGGTGGCCCGAGTCCGGGGAGCCGGAGACGTCGCTGGGTGGTTTCTCGTGGCCGTTTATCCCACACAGGGCCCGATCTGCCTTCAGGCTGGAGGGTCCTCCTCTCCGGCGCGTGGCATTGCGGCAGTGCGGCCGTGGCCGCCTCCACGCTCCGCGTCCGGCAGCACCCGGGGAAAAGCAGCCGGAGGCTGGACCGAGGCCGGGAAGGTGATGCCCAGCACCGGGGAGCGCTGAGGCTGGGGTCTGCCCTGCAGAAACGTCCGAAACTCTCACACGGCTCTTCTTCTCCTGCCCTTCTCCCCCTCCCCTGTGTGTTCCAGGACATGGAGGCGTGAATCAGCTGGGGGGTGTTTTCGTGAACGGCCGCCCCCTCCCAGATGTCGTTCGCCAAAGGATCGTGGAGCTCGCCCACCAAGGGGTCCGTCCGTGTGACATCTCCCGGCAGCTCCGCGTCAGCCATGGCTGCGTCAGCAAAATACTTGGCAGGTAAAGGGGGGGACAGCGAATCCTTCCGTGTCCGTCAAGAGAAAAGTGTCAGTGCTGGTCCCCGAGTCGAAGGCTGCAAACAAACGGAGAGGCGTAGAAACCTCAGGAAACCAGTCCGGAGAGGAGAGGGGCTTCCTGGCTGCTTGCCGTTTTGTGTGCCTGATGTGGGAAAAAGGTGCCACTATGTGAACGTCTGCTTTGCCCTGTCACAGTTTCTTGTAGGTAACTGTAAGGCAAAGCGCAAAATGCCGTGTGGGGTGTATTTGCTGTGTATACGGCATGTATCCTGCACCTGTCTGCTCCGAACAAGTGGAGAAATCCGGGAGTCATCTTCAGTAAAATGCAAAAAAAAAAAAAAAAAAAGAGAAGTTGTGGAAGTTGCTTGTTTTGCTCTCCGAGGATGACTCTCTTTTAGCAATAATATAATTACGTATTGCATGAATGTTGCCATGTGCTCATTCACCCGGGCTATACTGCAATCTGTCTGCCCCACTGTCTAGCTGGACGTCTTTTCCTACTGTTGTGCAGGGAGAGATTCTTAAATTAGAGCACAGGATACCATAAGGAACTATTAACCATCTTAATTTTGGCTGGTTTGGGGAGTAGCCCACTGTTCAGGCTGGAGCTGGTCAAACCACTATGGCAAGAGGAAATTAAACTTCAAATTCATATGATTTCCTGATTTCATTTTAAGATTTGACATGGATTCAGGTGAAAAATACCATCCTTGCTTCTTTGTATCTTGTCAACAAATCTGAACATAATTTGTGAAAATTAGAGTGGGAAAGTGGTTTTGGACCCCAGGTATTCTGAGGTACTTGAGCGACTTATGTTAAGGAAAACATTTTTTTTGGTTGGGATGTGTTTTTCTTGATAATGTGGGAAAGCTAATTCCGGAACTATTCACTAAACTTTCACAGTTAACATAATTGCTTAGAATTTTACTCTTTTTATTTTACCGTCACCTCCTTTTCCAATTTTTAGCTAATTTGCTTTCCTGGACATAGCATAGCTGCAAAGACCGGGCAATTGTTTTTGTTTTTTTTTTTTTTTTTAATAGTATCGTGCAGGGGATCCGGTTGGATTAGCAGCATTTACCGTAGCAGCATTTATCTGCATGGCGGTTTAAGTGTTCAGAATCGGACTGGCTTGGCACAGCCCCTGGCTTCGTAGCTCTTGGCACTCTTTTCCCCACAGGCCCTCTTACCTCTTGCTCGCCTTAACCGGTGGACAGCATCTCCACAGCCCCGATTTAGATGGATTTAGAGAGCCGCCCGAGTCAGCGTGCCAGTTGCCTTCTGCTTTTTCTCTCCTGCCTTCACTGCAGGGGGATACGCTCCCCTGCAAGCGACACGTGTTCCTCTCGGTGTAGGTCTGAGGGTGCAGATGCCTCTGCTATTTTAGGGACGATAACTTTCTGTGCGCTTTATCTGAGACCTGCCTGCCCATCACGGCCTGTTTTCCTCCGTTATTGCCTTGCATCTGCTGCCGGCACAGGCTCCTGCTCCCAGCCGGGCTGGCACGGTTCGGCCAGTGATGCTCGCCGCTGCAGCGGAATTGCCACCAATTCCCATCAGGACCAGCGCACAGCTAAGGAACAGGCAATTTATTTGCCTACCAGGCAAATGTCCAATGGTTTTACTTTTGATAGTTTGAATAGATTTACCATTAGATATATTTGCACTCTAGAGCTAAGAGTGAGGCTCCAGAGCTTTGTCATTAAAGTTGTCAACAATAAATTGGAATTTCATAGCTCATTATTTTCATAACTAGTAATTACAGTAGGTAAAATGTCACTGTAATTGCAGCTCTGTGTGGGTTTTTTTTTTTTTTTTCCCCCATGTACGCGCGTGTGTGTGAAAAATGGGAATCCTTATGATAAATCCTTACATTTGGAATTTTGTGGTCGGAATTTTTCCGTCCTCGGTACAGACTTAAAAACCAGCAGTCGCAGTACAAGTGACACTCTCACCCCTTGGAGGGGGGGTACCGCAGGGGCGCCCACTCTCCACCTGCATTGGCAACTGGCTGGGAGCAAATGGGAGCAAAAGAGCCGGACCTGATGTGCATAAAATGAAGCTGAGCGCAGCCGTCCTTGCCGTTAAAATGGAGACGGGCGTCAGGGATGCCTGTGCTGTGCAGCCTGTGGGCCCTTTGGCTGCACCCAGGTCCATTGCGAGGGCGAAGAGGAGGGAGACGTCAGCCGCCTCGCTGGGCGAGAGCCGTGCGTGTGTGTCCCGTCCCCCCCCCTCCGTCGCAGCGAACTTTCCCGGCTGCCCCCGGGAAAAAGGGTCCGGGCCCAATCCTGCACCCTCCCGCGTGAGGCAGGTCTTCCCGTTGGGACGTGCGTGCCTTTGCAGAGCTGGGGGTGGTTGGAGGGTTTGGGAGCGGAGGTCTTGCTGTCCGGAGGGTACCAGGGCTTTGTCCCCCGGTGAGCTTGCCGCTGCCGCAGCGTCGTGGCGGCGGAGGGCTTTGGCTGTCGTGGCTTTACCTACCGTGGCGAGTCGGCCGTGGGAAGCACCGTCTCGCCTGTGGAGCCGCGGCTCCCCGGCCGGTGCTCTGCTCAGCTGGGCTGTCCTGCCTTGTGGGGTGTCACGGCGCAGCCAGGCGCCGTTCGAGAAGAACGTTAAGGAACATTTGTAAGATCCGTCATTTTGACTGGAACTAAGGAAACGGAGACTTTTGTGTCTGGTAGCGTTCACGGTATTGTCTGGCTTCCTTCCACACCCTCCCCACGGGAGAGGTGCCAGCAGCAAAGGTTTTGAGGCCAGGGGCGCAAGGTTTGAGTAGGTTTATGGTCCACATTTGCCGTCGTTTTGTCAAGTCCTCGGGAAGGATGGGAGGAGCTGAATTTTAGCCCCCCCTGCCCTAAAGCTCGCTGCTAGGCTGCGTTTGGGGACACCAGGGGGGTTAATCCATCTCTGACACTTGACGCTTCCCCTTAACTAATATTGCTGAAGTGGCTCGTGGAGACTGTTAGATCTGTGTCCACCTCTGCACCCAGAATATCTGAAAACGTGCACAAACAAGACGGTGCCGGTTTCTTTAAAGGAATTTTAGGCCCCGCACACAGAGCTCTCCCAGAAAGACTGAAAACCAGTAGGCTGGCAGAAATTTGACGAACGTGGTTGCGTGTTACAGTGAGACAGACTTCGGCTGCGCAGCCTGTTTGTGTTCTGCTCACGCTGGAAAGATTGGGGAATTAATTTTTTTTTATTTTTTTTTATATAATGTGTGTGTCAAGTAGCTGCAAGAAAATATATTAATAAGCAGTCTTACGTTCTTACTTGGGAGTCTTTTCCGAGCTCCTGACTAGAAATGCGGGCATGGACGCGTTTGAGCTGCCGAGAGCGCGCAGCTCGGCGGGCGTCTGGATGAAAGGCTCACAAAGTCGAGGTCTGCTCTGCACAGAAGGGACGTGCTGGGGCTGGGGCAGTTGTTGCAGGTAGGCACAGGGCTTAGTTTTCGTCTGGTCACGAGAAAATTCGCAAGGTACAAAGAAGTGCATGGCCCGGAGAATGCCTCGCACGTTGCGCTCCCTGACAGCACAGCACAGAGAAGCACGATCTCATTCCTGGTCTCCGTTCTGGCCCTCAGTGGGTAAGAGACGCCTTCCGCTCTTAACAGCATGTTCCAGGCTCCGTTTATTAAAGGGGGAGACTTGTGGGGCCGGGGATCTCAGCTGCGAGGCATTTTTGCAATGCTACCAAAAGCAGTTGCTCTTGTATGATTCACATCTGAGGAAATCTGGGAGATTCCTGTTGGTTCCGGGATCCAGTCCTCCGCTTTTCCTGGCGTGGCATCAGCAGAGCTGCTGGTGTGGGTGCAGGTGCTGTACCTGAGGAGGGGCCGCAGGACTGGTCCCAGAAACCAACCCCCAGATCCGCTGGATCCCTCCAGAGTGTGGGCAGCTCCCTTTTCCTTGAAATTCGTGATCGCAACTGCTGGAAGCGTAATGTTAGAAAGAACACATTTTGAAATGGTATTAACTGTTAAACCCGTAATATGTGTATTAAAACCATAAAGTGTTAAGAAGATACGCCAGCGTATTTATTCTGGAGATGCAAATAAAATACAATACCTACCCTTCATTTCACTATGAAATGATAACAAGCCGTAGATACTAATGACAGAGGATTTCTGTAGAAACAGTAATTTACTACAAAAGAGTCCACTGCAAAAAGTGGTCTTTGGTGTGATTTGTTTCTATTATTGCCAGTACTGCTGATTAATAACACACATTTTCAGTTAATTTTGGATCCCGGCATGCCCTTTAATCTTGCATTGTTTCTTTTGTCTTGCTATTACAGAAAAATATATATTGTATCCCGAGGCCCAATTCCAATTACTATAAGTTAATCTATTAGGTGATAAAGCACTACATAGGCAGAAAATGTGTATGTGAAAGTGAAGATGTATCTCAGGATTTGCTGGGGTTTGGTTACCTTGAAATTATGTTCTCTATAAATCTCAAAGCATGTTCTCTGTCTGTTTGTGATAACTAAAGCTTTGTTTTGGATGTTGTCCCAGGTATTACGAAACTGGGAGTATTAAGCCTGGAGTGATTGGAGGATCAAAACCAAAGGTCGCCACACCCAAAGTCGTTGAAAAAATTGCAGAGTACAAACGCCAAAATCCCACCATGTTTGCCTGGGAGATCAGGGATAGACTCCTTGCTGAGCGAGTGTGTGACAACGACACTGTGCCCAGCGTCAGTTCAATTAACAGGTAAAGATATGTCTGGTCATGGGGAGGGATGCTCCGCAGAAGCACTCTCACTGGGTCCTCCTTTCTTAGTCGGACTGGGTCTTTGGGGCCGTTCGCAAGAAATGGAGCTTCTGTGCGTTTCCCTGATGCGTTTGGGGCTGCGGGCTCATCTCATCAGCCGAAGCATTGCAGATTATGGACGTTTTCTGAGAACGGACAGGTTCTGCTGCTGGCCTTCGCTTCTTTCCTATCCTTTCCCCAGCCTGTGATCGGTGGTCCTTGCTGGTGATGGTCCTGCGTGTTTGCTTTGAATGAACCCTCGCTTCTGCTTGATGGGGTGGGGGTTCAGTGGGACGTGCTTCCCCCCGGGGGGAAAGCTCCGACGGCCGCTAAGTGGGGCGGCAGTCATCTGGGAAAAGGGGGGGGGGAGGTGCCTGGAGGAGGGGACACACGGCATAGGTCTAAGGTACCACTTCTGTCCCCCTGAATGCCTGCTCGGTCTCGCTGAAGTTGGCCCAGAAATGTGCTGGCCGCTGCCCGCTGCTGTCAGTGTGGATATCACCAGGGGAATTCGGTCAGTAGCTTTGGAGTGCCTCAGCCGCTGGCTTGGACGCACTTAAGTGGCCTTGATCTGCTTTTGCAAAAATGCAAGGGAACCTTATTTGGAGCCTCAGTCCCGCGTTTGGGAGTTTCGCCATGACCTTGCCAGGCAGGACTGGGTTCGTGGAGGGGTCTGGAGCTAGAATAACCTATTGCCATCTCAGTCCCACCTTCCGTGCTTGCCCGCTTCCTTCGGAGTCGAAGGATGTGTAAAGCTGGTGTTGAAAACCCCCAGTGAAATACTCTGTTATGTCTCCAGCCCTGCCAGACTGATAATAAGGGATTAACACTTGGAAGGCGGAGAGCTTGGGCAGCCTCCTGCACACCTACACCCTGGGCAAGCAGAGTCCTTTCATTTTCGCCCGGGGGTGTGCTCTGTGCCGGGCTTCGACCTCACCACGCTGGTGAGGTGGTTTTCGCTTGCGCGACTGCATGCAAATTCTTTGAAGGCAGCTAGCTATAAAGTCCCATCTGTGTCCATGGACGTGAAATAAATTGATGCAATATTCTTTTATTGGCTATCCCAACCTGATTTGCATTCATGGAGTTGCTGCTCGAGTAGCCGGAGCGGCTTCCCCAGCGTTAGAGGAGAGAGGTGTCTCTGTCTTGCCGAACTGAACATTGAGTCATACGTCCATGGCTTTAGGAGCAAAAATGGGTCAGTTCGTGTACAGCCTTTGCTGCTGCCTGCGAGCTTCTGGCTCTCCAAGGCTCCAGCCAGCAGTATTCATAACCCTACAGATGTGGCATTTTCAGTTTTAAAAAGGATTTGGGAAATTATAATAGAGACCCAGGAAAACTGAAGGAGACTTATCACTCTGACTGACCTCAGGTTACTAAGGGCAAACTCCGCTTCCACAAAAGTCAGCCCGAGCCCTGCCCTGTCAGAAGCATTGCTGCTGTGAGCAGCCCTGTGTTTGCGTACTGGGGCTTCCAGCGTCCTCCGGAAAACTACCGAAAAGGCAGTCATTGCTCTAGGAAAAAGAGAGACCGAGCAGCTTCCTGGCAAGTGTTGAGCCGGTTGCCGTGTTCTGCCCCTTGCTGCGTCCCTTGTGTGTTTCCCCTCTGGCAGCGTCCACGCGCTCACCGCCTTTGCATCAGGCACCTGTTTCATGATCTGCCACCAATTTTTTGGGCCAGAAATCTCATTCTTTCTCACCTGCTTGCGGCTGTGGCTAAGGTCTTTTCCTGCTCTTAAAGGTGTGAAATCCCTTTCTAAAAACAGGTGCCATCTTTCTGAGTCAAGCTGTTTACCCAGAGAATTGTTTTTGCCAGCCTAGGAACATGTCCTGAAAACCCCAACCAAACTATCACGACGAGAAACCCGGAACTCACATCGTAACACTTGGCCTTAATGCTGAATCCTTCCAGTTCCACGTTGCGGTCTATGGGTTTTACCCTCAAATTTAAAAAGAAGCGTACACTTCAAGGCTTCGCGGGTAGGGATGTTACACGGGATGGATGCAGACCCCTGCTCATGGTGCCCTTATTCCTTGCCGAGGTTGCGGATCGGGTGTCACCCTGTTGCCACGGTCCGGAACCCATCCAAAATGGCGCAGCGTGGTTCCCATCCTGCTGCAGGGAGGGCGAAGCTGAGCGGTCGGCATTCCCGCACAGCGGAGGATGGAGCCGTCGCGCTCTTCCCCCCCATCCCAGCCTCCTCGGTGGAGAGAGGGGATCCCCCCGGGGCCGTGCCGTTCCCTCCTGGAGAGCTGCCACTGCTTTTGGAGAACACGGGGCGGGGAGGGGGGGGCACTGGGACAGACTGCTCAGCACATCCCCGCTGCCGAGGCTGCCTTTTAGCAGATGAATTCGAGCCCCTGCCCCCATATATGAGTGAATAATAACTATTATTATTAATTAATAACATTAATTAATATTAATAATAGGCCACTCTTCCGCAGCAGGAGCAACTCTGTGTGATTAAGGCTTAATTAATCATTGCGATTAGTTTTGCTCAAATAAGCCGAGAGCTGCCCAGCTGCTTCGAAGTGCTCCAGTCCTCCGTCCCTCTGGAGATGAAGACATTTAAGTGTCAGAAGGACCTGGGACACCCTTCCCTTGCCACAACAGCCAGGAGGTCTTGTGCAGGGGGGGGGGCTGTTTCCACTCTCGCTCACGCAGGGTCCCAGGGTTTGCTCAGCTCCCTCCGACCCCCGTGCTCCAGGCCCTGGCATGGGAATTTGCTGCCAGGGGCCCAGCCGCAGATGTCTAACGCCCAGCAGCTCTGCTGTGGGGCTGGCGGCCGAAAACTGGCTTACCAAGAGACTTAGCCCCCACCACCTCCATCAGGCTCGGCGGAGGGGTGGGAAGGGAAGGGAAGGGGACGGCCGCGTGTCCCGTTCTGGGACGGGGCCGGGCATCACTGGTGATGGTTCCCACACTTTCGAGCAAGCGGCTGCTCTTTGTTCCTCGGAATGCGTCCCCACGCCGGCTCCGTCTCACGCCTCCCCTCCTCTCCCCTCTCCCAAATTCACGGCAGGCAGAAATGGGAGAAGAGTTTGCTGGGTAGAGAGAGGAGAAGTGCTTACTGCAGCGTTACTGCTCTGCAGGCAGCGCGTCAGGCAGGGAGGTGTGCGGTGAGCCGGCTGCCTGCCTCCTCCGAGCCCGGTCTGATTCCTCTACCGTCGGTGGCAGAACGGTGTTATCTCCAGAGACGTTTCGGACCCCGTCTTTCCTTTTTTCACACTGCATCGGGCTGGTGAGCGCTTGGCAGAGTACCTCCCCTGGCCTTCGTAGCAGCTACCCTCTGTCCTGCAACACAACACACGCCTTCTTGTTTTTCTGCATCTCTGAATTTTTCCTGATTGACATCATTATAAGTCAGACCAGAGGCTGCCCCCAGTGATGACAATGTAGTCATTCAGTTTTTAAGATCAGCATTTAACCAATTTTTGTTTTAAACAAATTTCACAATTACACAATTTTTGGTTTAGTATTAATTTGGCTAAGCAGCTCCTTTTCCAAGGTGGTCGAGTCCTTCAGCAGCCCAGAATGGGCTGGAGACAGCCGTGCAAATGTGTCCGAGCACCTCAGGGTGCAGATCACAGCCCGCGGGGACGTCTGGGCTCAGAAGTGTCCAGCTCCCTGAGGATGGGGTGCTGGGCCACATGGGTGCCCGAGGGGCAACGGAGGCCCCTTTTCTGGGCGGTGAGGACTGTCCCCTCAAAAGCACCGAGCTCCGCAGCATCCCGAGGAGTGGGTAGGAGTCAGTCCCCCAAACGTCCCTGATGGCAGGGGCTGGGGGCAAGAACGTGCTCCCGGGTCCACCCGCCAGACTTCAGTCTTTCACCGGATGACGAGGGGATAATAGGCAGAAAGGCATTTTTGTACTGATGTAGGTGTCCTGAACTGAAAAAAATAGTGTCTGATGCCCCCTGCAATTGTGTGCTTAATGCTAAGTAGTCATTTCTTTTCAACTACACACAGGATCATACGGACGAAGGTGCAGCAGCCACCCAATCAGCAGGTCCCAGCCTCCAGTCACAGCATAGGTAAGGAAAACTTTTTTTTAGTATTAAAAAAATAGCATAATAGATTACAAATATTCTAAAGAACTTTTAATCATTCTATGGACAGATAATTCTGCATAAAACACTTCAGCACACGTGCTAATGCGCCTTCTTTGTCATTCTCCAAGGGCTGAACATAGTAAATGAATTTTATAAATACTGCTAAAAGGTTTTGAATTTTACTGATTATTATGATAAATAGCTTTCACCATGAGACAGAAAATTGAAATCTAAACCAAAAAACCCCCACTAATGGGGGTCTATAGAATGTCAGATAATTAAAGTAATAAATCAAGAAAGGGATACTTATTCATAACATTTTCTGCATCATTAGTCAGTAAGTAGTTTTGAATGTGTTTTTTTCATCTATCAACCATCCCTTCCATAATTCTTTGTGCACTTGCAGTCTTGAGTGGAGAGGTAGCAAAACTTTCCGAAACTTTAATTCAGCCACAGACGAGTGATGCTGGTGGAGGGGGTCCCTGGGAGGGGTGGCACGGCTGGTGAGGCATCCTCAGCCCTTCATGAGGCTGATGGTG
>JANZLQ010000079.1:1191756-1209279 GCA_026212715.1 Elanus axillaris
CCCCGCCTCCAGAATCCCAGGGAAGTGCTGGAGTTTACAGTAATTTCTAGGTCGACTTCAGCAGTGCTTAGTCACTGGAGTTGTCTTTACTCCTGGGGATAACTCCAGTGACTATAATGAGATGAAGCCTTTGAAGGGAATGAGGTTTCGCAGGGTCAGCAAGTACTGATTTGAATTTCTCCTGCTGATGCAGGTTGTCCGTTCCGTTCAGGAATCCTTCCCTGGTGTTGCGGAGCCGGGTGAGCTGTTTGTCCCATCGGTTCATTAGCTCCTCGAAAGAGACAGTTTTCCCTCTCCACATGGACACTGAAATCATCCTTTTAGAGTTTGATCTGGACTTCCCTAGTTACACTGCAGTGATGGCTTCATCTGTGCTCTACCCAGTGCAATCTATGGCTTGGTGGAGGCTTTAGTTTTTTTATTTTTTTTTTTAATTTCACTGAAAGCTTTTTTCCTGAGTCCTTGGATATAATTTCCCACAAGACCGGGGCTTTTGTTTGTTTCACTCTTTGCATTTACCTTCTGTGCACCTTACACAAGGCATTCTGAGTGTGCTGAAGTGGCAGCAGCCTCCGGCTGCGCTGGCAGTTTGACACCGGCACTGACGGTGTCACCCGTGGGTGGTGGTGGGTGTCCGGAGGAGGAGTTTGACTCCCCCACGGCATGAGACTAAAACCCTTGGGTGTTCCCAAGAGCCACCCTCCATCCGTGGGGTTGTTGGTGCTGAGCCGGTCATCCTGGCCATGAACAAGCGGACCTCAGCTGGCGCAGGATTTCTTCTTTGAGAGAAAAAGAGAGTATTTTGACATTCCTCGCGAAACGCTAGGGGAAAAGAGAGTAAATGTGGGTCAGTTCAGATCTCAGCTATGGCAGCGTTAAAACGGTGTGGTCCGGGCTTCCCAGAAAGGTCTGCCCGTCCAAATTAATGAAAATGAAACAAAAAGCCATTTCAGCACCCGGGCCGAGCGGTTCCGGCACTTGAGGGCGATGCCTTCCCATGAGTGCTGCCGAGGCAGGATGGTGTTTCTGGGGAGGGAAGGACCAACCTCTGCGCAGCTGGCTGATGGAGCCTGCGGGCTGAGGTCCTCCTGGGACAAATCCCTTCAGTTCTGTGGGACAGTGGAGCATCCCAAGCTCTCAGCCGTCTGCGTGGTTCCCGGCTTCCCCGTAACACCCCGAGCCGCGAGTCGGGCTGCCGGCATCCCTGTGCCCCGGGGTACCGGTGCCAGCAGGTGACCTCTTTGGGGTCCCTGCGGACATGGGCGCCCGCAGTGGCTGGTGGGCAGCCGTCCCCGGGGGCAGACACCCCCCGTGCCTTCCTGCCCCGGGGGTTCGGAGGGACCGGCTGTTTCTGCCCCGGCCGTGGGGGATGCTCGCCCGTGGGCGGATTTTGCGTGTGCACAGCTCAATGCGGGAAAACTCCCCGCCAGCGCAGCTGCCCTTTCCCATTGAGCAGGTTACCGGCTGTCGTGTGTGCACGTCAAGCGCGTTTGTCACTTTTCTCCTAATGCAGTCCCCGGGGCTGCTATTTTCTAGAGAGCTCTCCTCCAGCTCTGGGGTGAAGCCCTGCTGGTTTGCCACTGGCTTCGCCGGAGCGAGGATTTTCCCGGAGCTATGTTAATGAAAAGCCCAGACTTCCACTACTCCTTACAGCCCTGCTGTAGCTCCAGCTGTTCTCATCAGGAGCTGTCGAGTGCTAGATGCTTTTCAAGGAATAACCTCTTCATATAGGTTTAGCTAAAATCCAGTTTAGGGGTAGATCTCTTGTCAGGTCGTCCTGATGGTGCCAGAATGGGGCTGGCCAGGATTCTTTTGTGGGAATGCATTTCCCAAAGGAAAAGCGGTTTTGTGGAAAAGCAGAACTTGTCAATTTTGATGGATGTTTGTTATAAATGCTTATATAAAATAAAATAGAATGGTCATGAGCAAGATGAATCATTCTGATTTTATTGAGAAATTGGTAGAATCCAGAGAGGAAGAAATACTGAGGTGCAGTTACAGCGTGCGTATGTACCTATGTGTCTATACAGCATGTATGTACGTACCTCTAATGTGTCTATCACCTACGTATATGTACAGAGAGAGGTGGTAAAAGTTTTGCCTTAGGATGGGTATTTTATGTTACTCACAGACATTCACAATTAGCTTTCCACGTCATGAATGATGGCAGTGATCTTTGAGAGGAATGAAGAACAAAACCAAGAAGAGACAAGATTGTCGTTTGGGTTTTTGTTGGTGTACCTGGTTATTTTTGTGGCTTTCTTTCAAACGACGTGCTCGAGCGAGGTGTTTCGGTGAGAGGAGGG
The DNA here is from genome assembly GCA_026212715.1 of Elanus axillaris. NCBI lineage: Eukaryota > Metazoa > Chordata > Aves > Accipitriformes > Accipitridae > Elanus > Elanus axillaris. The sequence goes on from JANZLQ010000079.1 coordinate 1,194,063, forward strand.
TCGCACGCGCGGTGTCCCCTTTTTGCCCTGCGTGTAGATCCGTGTTGCTTGGGTCTGTCAGAATACATCCGTGCTGTTAAAATAAATGCTTCAATTTCAGGCATGTAAGGGGAGCTCTGGGGAGCTGCGGCTGGCTCAGCCTGCGTTTACTCTGGGAAGAGAGAGATTTGGCCAGTTGCAGTCGGTGCTTGGAGAGACAGAGGGGCTATTCCCACATGACAGATCCAATGCCAAAGCATTAAGTAAATGTTTTGGCACCGCCATGGTAGCAGGAACTCTCCAAGCATCACGTATTTCTGCGTCAGGCTTCCTCTGTGCCCCTTGGAAATGGTAACGGCTTTCCCACTGCCTCGTCCCGTGGTCCTTCTACGCACCAGGGTGACTGCCTGGGGGGGGGGGGGGCACGGGTCGCCCGGGGTCTCCGTCCCACCCCCCAGGTCTGCTCTCCTTCCTGGGTGAGCAGTAAACTGGATTTTCCTGCGGGTGACGGCAGGTTAGCTGCCTTCTCCATGGCTGCACACAGTGTAGTGCTAGCGTCAGGATTATCATGTAGGACTGAAGTCTGCTGCTGTCGCAGCTGGTGCAAGATTTGATTCGCCCTTACTGGGGTTTTAAGGTCAAAATTATTTTCTTGGCTGAAATGACAAACTCCTGCAATCCTGAATGGGAGTGGAAAACCATTTTTTTTCTGTTGGTGCTTTGGGAAGAGCCAGAGTTAATATTTTAAGCTCTAATGGCTGTTGTTGCCAATTGGGAAGTTCCTGGTAAGCAGACAGCGCAAAATCAGAGAGATGCAGCAAACGGAGGTGTCCTGAGACGGGAGGTTTTCTCCAGTTCATTTTTTTTTGTCTGCTGTGGCCTTTGTGTGTACTCTTTGTGCTGAGGTTTATTTATTGCTACAGGTGGTTGTGTGGCATAGACTGAATCCCGCCAATTTTGGCCTCTGCTAGCATTTGCAGGATAGTCCCATTATTTACAAATCTATCCAATTACTGAACAAACATTGGAAGGAAACGCAAGACAGGCTGTGGGGCTTATTTACAGCAGACTTGGCGACTGCATTTTCCGCTTTGTGTGGGTTTTAGCTCATTGCGTGGATGGCTGGTCGTACAGAGTTTGCAGAAGAACTGGACTCACACCTGCAGCCTGTCCAAATTGTCGGGATGTGCCTAAGTCACGAAGAGCACCTTTACAAGTTGGTCATGGTGTAGTGACCAGGATGCGGCAGAGCTTGGAGCGAGCTGTAGTACTTAAAAGGGACAGTGGTTTACTCACTGTGTGCCATGCTGGAGCACAAAACCCCGTGGCAGGGCTTCTCCTGCCATGGAACTGCAGGTGGAAATGGGGGAAGATATACGTTGCGGCACGTGTGCAGTGCTCAGGCTTTGTGCGAGCCCTGCAACCCCCAAGCTTGCCCAGCAGCTCTCTGGGGTCCCAGGCATCCAGCAGCCATCACCAGCAACCAGCAGGAGCTTTGAGCAGACGGCGGGACGTCCAGATGTGCTGCACAGATAGCCAAATCCCTCATTTATTTATTTATTTGTTTATTTTTCGCTTGAGCAGACTTTACAGATGGAAAATGAAGATGTAGTTGGGAAAATCCAGAGATACAGTGTCCCTCCCAGCCCCTGATAGATGAAGTCTTCCACTGGTGTTTTGCTGAACTTCCACAAGAAGATGAATTTCAACTTGTTTCCTGTTCAGCTAGGCTTTTTTTTTTTTTTTTTTTTTTTTTTTTTTTTTGTCTGTGTTTGTACCTGTGGGCAGCTGTGCTGGGTGGTCTGAGGTTTGTTTCCCTGCACTCCAGCTCTCCTGTTGTGACAGGAGCGAGCACAGCACTGGTGCTGGCACAGGCCAGTGATAACCATGGAGCAGCTTTGCATAAGCTTCTGCTTGGAGTCAGTTTAAGAGCTTTTGCTTTCTCGGTTTTCTTCATGAAGCTCAGCTGTGGAGGCTGAGGCGTGTACATGGAGATGCCTGCACAGCTGCTTCCTCCTTCTGTGTTCTTGCTTCTGGGGCAGCAACCATCCACGTAACGACTTCAGAGATGGGAAGAGCAGTGGAAGTGCTTGGACTTTGGAAGAAAAACATCCTTTTCTTCCAGAAGATGCCTAGAAAACTTGAGTGTGGAGTTTCCCATGTTTTATCTTTTTTTGAGAATCTGCTGAGAGATACTTGTAGTCCAAGTGTACTTATGGCAATTACTTCCAAGGCTATGGCTCTAGCAGGAGACTGACTTTCCTTTGCTGCTGCAGTTCTACATTGCAGGTGGAGGTTAGAAACTAAGGATCTTTAGCTGAGGTGCACTGTGTTGAAAGGAAATCCAGTTAAAATCTCCTATCAGCTGGGCACTGATCTGGCTGATTTGTAGCATGGCAAAAGAGATGTCTACAGCGGAGGTCAGGGTATTGGAAATCTGTCAGGGACTAACACCGGTGAAACGCGACGGCTTTCTGGTCACATGGACGCTCCATCTTCATGAAAGAGCTTCCCTGTAGCTGTGTACCGGGGTGCCGAAGCAATGAGACATCTGAAGGCTATGTCCGCTGCTCTCTGAATTTATTTGGTCACAGGCTGGGTAAGGACGTGCGGCTGTTGCCAGCACTTTGTTCAGAAACTCTCTGCAGCCCTGTCATTGTGGCACTCCCAACATCTTGCAAACAGGCAGAGGGCCAGGGAAAAGAAGTCCCCTGTAGGACTCCAGAGGTGCCGCTGAGCGGAGCAGGCGAAGAGGTGTAGGGATGCTGTCCTTGTGGGAACGACGGCATCACCGAGGGGAGGTGCTTCTTTCAGATGCTTTGCACGAGTCGTGTCAACTTTTGGTCGAAAAAGTGAAGAAAGCAAACTTGCAGTGAGGAGACATCTGGAAAAACAGCTTTGGTTGAGGGATGGCCATCTCACACAGCAGAATGTCGTTTTGCCTCATTGCAGCAGTAACTGGGGGTGCTGGGTTTTGCCTGGTGGGCTGTCGTGTCGGCCGGCGGGAGTGCGGGCTGGTTTCGCCTCCGGACCAGCGCTTCTGAGGGCTGGGACACGTCTCCTCTTTGCTCTTTGTTTCAGTGCATCATGAGAGAGAGAAGGCGCAGCCCCAAGGGAAAAGCTGTGAGATGGTGCACGCCTGCACACATCGAAGGCTTCATGGGGGCTGCACATTTCGGTTGAGGACACCAGAACATCTTCAACTGGCTAAACACACTTCAGTTTCCCCCTTACAATTCTGAGCAATTACTGTTGGACTCTGTGGTCAAGGTATTCCTTCTGGTTTTGCTTTCCTTGCAGTATGATTTTCTGTAGCTGCTGTGTCTGGGCCATTTGCGTATCAGGTTGTTCTTTGGAAGGTCTCAGAACAAGCGGTTGTCATAGGACATGGTGGTCTGCAGCTGCCCGACTGACCTAAACACATGTTTCTTTGAGTTGGACCGATTTTGTGGTGGAAGCTTTTAAAAAATTCAGGCTGTTCAGGTGTGGTACCAGTTTCTTGACGGTCTGATACAAGGGCTCCAAGTGCCTGCCTGAATGCAGGCGGCTGGTGCAGTATCTTGTGCGTTAACTGGAGGCTCTTCAGCAACGCCTACGGCCTTGGGGTCGGAGCCTGGCAGTGTGGGGATGGACGCATTCCTGCTCCCTCTGCTCGGCCTGTCCTCTGCTGGGGCCAAAGGGAACCCCCCAAACAAACCAGCGAGGCATATCCCCAGCGCAGAGACCGTGTTCACTGGCTCCTGCAGCTGGAGAGAGCTCAGGAGCCTCCTGCCGTGCCAACAGGGCTCCTCTGCATTTCCTCCCATCCGCCTGTAATGGATTTTACACCTGAGTGGTTACTTTTGGTGGTACAATTCTTACCTGTCCCAAATGGGACATTTTGTCTCTTGTTACAATTCACAGAGCTAGACGGGGCTGCTGGTTTCATGCTGTGCAGCATCGACACATGATGCCCTTGTAAACATTACTGTCAGCAGTGGCAATTCCATCTCTATTGTCCCAATAAGATTTCATGCTTGACAGTGCCTGACTTTTTTTTCTGTAAGTCGACTAATAAGAAAAAGTCATGTAGCAGGTTTTCCCTTCTCTGATTCCTCAGTTTTCCAGTTACTTCTCCGAGAACTGGCACCCGGCCATCCTCTCCCTGTTCTCAACCAGCTTTCCTCCCAGGCAGGAGGATGCAGGAGGTGGCATTTCTGGAAGAGTGAGGTTTTGCAACACAGCAGAGCCTCTCTCCTCCTGCCTAGCCCCCGTCGGGGCCGGGGGGGACACAAAGAAGAGCCCCCATCCATCATGCCTTTGCTGACAGTGGGGAGAGTGGCCAAGGCCTGTCGCAGGTGGTCCAGGATGGGAGGAACGTAATTATAGGTGTGCCTGAATCCAAGGAAGGTTTTTTTTTGGAACTGTTTAGGTGTGTGGCTTTGAGTTCTGAATTGGTGTAACTCTTGTTTTACCCGTTCTCCCTCTCTTACCCCCACGTGGTCCTTGTTGCAGAGGCATTTGGAGCCTGACAGTTCGGTCACCCCAGCACCTTACTTTAAAGAGGGAGGTCAGGGTGTGGGGATGCTGAGAAATCCGTCTGTGGTTCCCCGGGAATTTGGTGTCCAGCGTGCGTAATCCATGTCCAGCCTTGCTCTGCTGAAGGCGCCAGTGCTGTCCTCGCTTTGGGAGAGACACAAATCTTCCCCCTGTGAGCTGTGAGCTTCAGCATCGCCTTGCACCACCGGCAGTGGCACCACGCCTGCTGTGCGCACGTTTGTCACCTTGGAGATGAAAACAAGCCAAAATCGTTAATCTCTGTTCTGTCCTGTGGCTCGCCCAGCCGGGAGGCTTCCCTCACCTCTGGTATTTAAAAAAAAGTAATGGTGCTGCTTGAATTTGCTTCCTGACGCCCATGCTGAGTTTGTAAGCTGGTCACATCTAACCAGTTACCACAAAATTGATTCTGGAGCCTTCTGTTTAGAAACCTGCAAGGTACATCCCAAGCAATCACGCTATCTCCATCAGGCACTGAATGAACCAGTCAATAATCACCATTGCAAAGGGTGCAGAGGTCTTTCCTATTACCCTTGATATTTTTTTATGAGCATCTCTACATAGGGAATAGCTGTATGGGTGGACAGATGGAATACAGGTGGTCACTATGCATGCGTATACGTGTAGTATAGATGTGTATAAATGGACGGAGATAGTTCTAGGTATGTATATGCACACTAGTGCGTTCCTGGTAGCTCATTCTCTTGCTTTCTGACTACATTCAAGTACGTGCGTCCAGATTTTTAAACCAACCTCAGCTAAACGCCTACAGTGTCTGTCCCAGACTTCGTGGAGATAATTGCAAAACCCATGACAATCACCCTGGTAGCTGGAAAGCCCAGAAAAACCCACCCCTGTGTTTTTCTGAGGTGCCAAAGAACTTTTGGATGCTCTACAGACAATTTATAATGGGTGGGACTTTACTGGTGGGAGCTTTTTACTGCATTACGTGTTCGGTTAGAGTGCCCTCACTTCACCAGTGGGGAAACTGAGGCACCAGGGGCTGGAGAAGTCTCGCGACTGGCTGCCAGCAGTGCTGTGGAAGAGCCAAGGCTTGGAGTCGGGTTTGTGGAGAGCCGGTTCAGGGCTGCCCTCGCAAGCCCGGTGCCGTGCCCGCTCATCTCTGTGTGTCCCATCGTCCGAGGCAGCCGTGGCTGAATCTCTGTGCTTGCTCGCAGGAGGGGCATCCTTGCCGACATGCACAAAAGAGAAGCAGTGGCCTGACAGGGACAGCTAGGTCTGTTTTCAGGTTGATAGGGTCCGCTCCCTTTTGGTGGGCACTGTCCTTGTGCGGGGATGTGTTTGCTCTCACGTTGTACCTTTGTGCGCTCCCCACCCACTCATGGACCGAGCATCTGTGCGCAGCACAGGGGAGTGACGGAGACACGTGTGTAAGACCTCCCTCTGCCTCCAGGGAGGCTGAAATTAACTTTGTTGGGCATATTTGCACGGGTTTGTGCTCTCCCCTGCTTTTCCTTGGGCGATCCCACACGCTCCGAGGGAAGCTGAGGGCGGCGTGGGCAGGGCAGGGCAGGTTGGGTTCGGTCCTGCCCTGTGCCTGTGGCTCAGGTGCCTTCTGCATCCAAGGGACTTCGCCTCTTCCTCGCTGATTAGCGTTGGTCTGTTCCTTCTGGCGCAGCACGGCATTGCTGCTTCACCTTCCCGGTCATCCTCCGGATCCCACCACTGCTGTTGACCTCTGGCTGCCGGTGCCGTTCGTTTTTATCGCCGACGCTCGCCTGCCAGCCCTCCTACCTCGCGAGCGTGACTTCGCCTCCTGTCGCCTTTCCCTCTCGCTGCTGGCACAGGCAGAGGACGTTGAGATGGCGTGCGAGTTTGCTTCCGAAGTGGGATGTTTTGGGGTCGCGTGCCAGCAGCCGTCGCTGGTTCTGGAAGGCTGCAGCGGCAAGGGGAAGGTGTCTTAAGCATTGCTTTGGTAGGTAAGCACCGCCAGGTACCGTGTCTTGGTCGGACCTTTCTCCGGGTGAGCAGAGAGCGAGTGTGGCTGTGACGAGGCGGGGGGCAGGCACGGGTGCAGCCCCCGGCCCCGTCGCAAGGTGGGGAGAGCCCACCTACAGCTGCCGCTCCCTGCGCTTGCTCGCCGCGCGTCAGAGCCTGCTTGTCACGGGAACGGCTTAGAACCTCCAGCAGCTCTGGCCACACCATCGCTTCCTGCAATACGGCTGTTCGGGAGCAGCGGCCTGAGCTAATGAGGGTCTCTGACGATGGGACGAGCGGAGATCCCCGTCAGCAGCTGAGGAGCATGGTGGGAGAGGAGGTGGCTGCCGTGGGAGGGAGTGGGGTGGGCACACATGTTGGAACCGAAACCCGGCCGTCTGGTGGGTCCTGGCAGCTATTAGAAGCAAATCATAAATGGCAATACCAGATACAATTGCATTGAGATAGCAGAGGTCCTGAGGAGTCCTGATGGGCTGCCGATAGTCAGTTGAAACAAATTGCCCAGTGCTGTGATACCTCAGCTCCCAATAACAGAGGGCAAATGGCCTTCCAGGGGGAGATATAGATTTTCCTTTGAGATATGGAAAGGGAAATAAATTAAATTATGTTCAAACATAGGGTTCTCTCTCTCTGTCTCTCTCTCTCTCTCTCTCTCTCTCTCTCAAAGAAAAAGAAGGGGAGAGAGAAGGAAGGAAGGGAAATGGTGGGGAAAGAGAAAGAGACAGAAAATAAGCTTCAGCAGCATTTGCAATTTAATTGATATTTGGCGGCAGGAAGCCAATCAGTATAAGTAAATTGACGTTATAAGATAAAAATAATCGCCTAATGGGATGCCTTCCCCCACGGCTGCAGCAGGCCAAATAAATACGGCATCGCGTGTCGAAGCAGCGTGGTGGCCGTTCCTGGGCACAGCCTGCTGCCAGGGCTCGGCACAGGCTGCGGATCATTTTTATGGCATCTGTCTCCACTCCCTGAGAGCAGGCAATGAGGGGTTGCGCATTGATTGCCGCTCCAGCCAATGGCGGCTGAGGGAGAGACCGTAATTAATGGCTTTATTTGCTGGAGCACCGCTGAGAACAATCGAGTGTGTTATGGTAACGACCAAGTGCCCGCGTTCCGGCGGCACGGGGAGGCATCGGAGCCCGGTGGGTGCCTTCCCGAGGGCCAGGCATGGGGCACGCTGGTGGATGGGAGCCGGCAGTGCTCCAGGGGCTTGGCCGGCGGCGTGCTCCTGGTTCATCCCGGCGGCAGCCGAGCAGAGCCCGGGTCCTTGGCCTGTCGGTAGCTATGGGCAGAGCTGCCACGCCGTCCTCGGGAAGAGGGAAATTGGCAACGGTTGCTGGTGTGCTGGCGGAGGGACCCCTCGATGCCTACCTGGCGCGGGTAACGGCCTTTCTGCCGGACCCCCCCCCTGCTTTGCACCTACCCCCCAGCCACCGCCCGTGTGCCTGCTGTGCAGTGGTAGCAGAGTTAGCTTGGCAGCTTGCAAGTTTCCTTTCTTTCTTTTCTTTTTCTAAAAAAAGTCCTTCAGAGGCTCCACCTGGAAGCAGAGTGGTGCAAACCAGTCATTTTTGTGAACCGTGCATGGTTTCATCTCGTCGGCACTAGCTTTAGGGGGGGTATGGGAAGGTGGTTGTGGCTTTGCAGAGCATGCCTCCTGAAGAACCCGTGGCTACATGTAAACATTTATGTATGCGCATATGTACGTACATAAGGAAGAAAAATTTTAGGCAGCATGCATCCTGAGTGTGCTTCCTTTCTTCCTAAAGGCAATAAAGTCAAGAATAGAGCTGGGGGAGTAAAACCATGAAAAATTACAATGAGCTCCTCCTAGAGATTCTGTAAGTCTTTTTAAAGGAAAAGTACTTGTCTTCTACTTAACTGTTTATTGCTCACCACAAAGTACAAAGTCGGAGATATTTTTAGTTTTTGATTAACTGAAACTAATTTGTCTTAAAAAGCCTGCCAACTCGTGTTCTGCAAAGCAATTTTTACAAAAGCTACAATGAGAAATAACCATGCCTTGCCCAAGTCATGCAAGATAACTTGAAGAGTTTGCTTCCACCGGAAACACTGATTTTTTAAAAATATGTATTCTGTTGCCCCGGCTGTGCAGAGCGGCAGCCCAGTCTCTTGGGTTACGTACATTTTCACTAGCAATGAGAAGAACGCCTCAGAAAGCATCCTGCCCTCCATGTGATGCGCGGCACCACAAGCACGGACAGCAATGCAGTAAACTGCAAGGAAGGCTGACACACTGGCGCGAGACCCACCTGGTCCAGAGGATGCTCCCAAAACGGGAGCAGATGGTGGGCGAGGAAGGGCTGGTGCCCAGGATTGGTCAGTCATGAGGAGTGAAGGCTTATTTACTTCCTAATACTTCTACATGTATATAGATAGATAGGTATAGATAAACAGATGATAGGAGGAGAGGAAATGGCCTCAAGCTGCGCCAGGGGAGGTTTTAGATTGGATATTAGGAAAAATTTCTTCACCGGAAGGGTTGTCAAGCACTGGACCAGGCTGCCCAGGGAAGCGGTTGAGTCACCATCTCTGGGGGTATTTAAAAGATGTGTAGATGTGGTGCTTGGGGACACGGTTCAGTGGAGGACTTGGCAGCGCTAGGTTTACAGTTGGACTTGATGATCTTAAGGGTCTTTTCCAACCTCAATGATTCTGTGATTCTATGGTTCTATATAAGCTGATTACTTTATATTTAAATGCTAAAAAGATTTTGAACTGGAAAGCTAAAATAACTTTAGTTTGAAAGTCTCAGAAGGGGCTCCCTTGACACGTTCAGGATTTTCCCCAGTAGGGCTTTGTGTCATGCAGTTCTTCAGAAAAGATCCACCCCCCACTTGCGAACAAGATTCAGTTTCAGTCAATCACTGTTTTCGTATAGAAGCAGAAGTCTCAAAAATTTCCCCATCGCTGCAGGTTTGCGGCACAGTCAGAATCGCATCCCCTGCCCTTGGCTGCTGTGGCACCGAGCAAACCCAGAAGGGTGAGACTTGTGTCTGCCACGCTGGACTTTTGGTCTCAGACACCAGTACTGATTCACAGAAAATATTGGTTTGCCAACAGCTGCCTGTCGGGAACAGAGAGGGAACTTACGGATACAGCAGTCTTCAAAAGCTGTTTGCCAAGCTCTAGCTGTATATATACATGTATGTATTTTTAATTTTTATTTTTCCTGGAGGAATTATCCCATTAGATGGGAGGAGACTAAGTGAGCTTAGGAAAACCGGTCCAGGCCGGAGCGAGAGGGCAGTCTCAGCTGGTGGTGTGGTGGGGCTGTTCCCAGTGTTTTTGTCTCAAGGGAAGTTGCAGGAATGAGCTCGCCGACTTGAGACGTCACTGGAAGAATTCCCGTGGTGCAGCCCAAAAAGTCACCCCACTCAGCCTCCCTCTCAATGAAAGCAGGTTTTGAAATAACAGCAATAGGTGCAGTGAGATTCTCCCATACTTGCTTAGTAAGGTCATCCATGTGATAAGCACAGTGTCAAGGGAGTTGTACTGTAGATGGCTGAGTTGACTGCAGGGTAAATAATTAATGTTTAGGTGACACTAATTAATTATGGTAATTAGCAAAGAGCTACGCTGTTTTTCCTTAAAAGTAAAATCTTGGTGATTAATTTTGTTCCGTGTCCAGTGCATCACAACATTTAAGGCAGAACCATAAAATGCAAACATATACAGGGAGACGTCACTTCTGTTGGGTCACCAGCTGCCTTTTTCACAGAATCACAGAATACCAGGTTGGAAGGGACCTCGAAGGATCAGCTGGTCCAGCCTTTCTTGGCAAAAGCACTGTCTAGAGAAGATGGCCCAGCACCCTGTCCAGCCAAATCTTAAAAGTGTCCAGTGTTGGGGAATCCATGACTTCCCTGTGGACATTATTCCAATGGCTGATTGTTCTCATTGTGAAAAATTTTCCTTTTGTGTCAAATAGGAACATCCCCAGGTGTAACTTGTACCCATTACCCCTCCCCTTTTCCACATGACTCCTTGTAAAAAGGGGGTCTCCATCTTCTTTGTAGCCACCCTTAAATACTGGAACATGGTGATAAGGTCTCCCCTAAGCCTTCTTTTCTCAAGGCCGAACAAATCCAGTTCTCAGCCTTTCCTCATTAGGGCAGGCTTCCCAGTCCTTTGATCATCTTTGTGGCCCTTCTCTGGACCCCTTCCAGCCCATCCACATCTTTTTTTTGTATAGCGGGGTCCAAAACTGAACACGGTGTTCCAGGTGTGGCCTGACAAGTGCTGAGTAGAGTGGGATAATGACTTCTTTATCTCTGCTGGCGATGCCCGTGTTGGTGCAACCCAGGTGCATCCCGTTGGCTTGCTTTGCCGCAGCCATAGCACACCCTTCACTCGTACCGAGCTGCTTGTCCGTCAGGTCCCTTTCCACAGAGCTGCTCCCCAGCTGGGTAGATCCCAGCCTGTGCTGCACTCCTGGATTATGTTTTCCCAGGTGCCAGACCTTATATTTGTCTTTGTTGAACTTCATCAGGTTCTTGTTAACCCGCTCTTCCAGCCCATCCAGGTCTTCCTGCAGGGTGGCTCTTCCCTTCTGAACTGTCCACTTCCCCCTGCAGTTTGATATCATCAGGGTACACTTTGACCCCATCATCCGGATCGCTTAGGAAGTTACTAAACAGCGTTGGGTCCGTATCGATCTCTGGGGGACCCCACTTGTGACGGGTTGCCTGTTTGAGAAAGAGCTATTTACCACCCCCGGGGGAGTGTGGGCTGTCAGCCAGTTCCCCACCCCCCTCGCGGACCACTTGTCTAGACCGTAACGCATCCGTTTCTCTAGGAGAAGGTGGTGGGAAACCCTATCAAAAGCCTTGGAGAAATCCCAGTAGACAACGTCCGCTGCTTACCCCACATCAGCCGAGCAGGTTACTTTGTTGTAGGAGGCAATATCAGGCTTGTCAAGCGCGATTTGCCCTTGGTGAATCCATGCTGGCTTTTCCCAATCGTGAGCTTCATTTGACTTGTGACGGCCCCCAGGAGGATTTGTTCCATGACTTTCCCAGGGACTGAAGTAGGACTAACGGGCCTATGATTTCCTGGATCGTTCTTTAAGCCCTTCTTGTAGATGGGAGTGACATTAGCCTTTTTCCAGTCTTCAGGCACTTTCCTCTATCTCCACAGCTTCTCAGGGATTATGGAGAGTGGCTGGTCAACTTGGTGAGGCAGGCTTTAAACTGGAGGACTTGTGGGGCAGGGTCCAAAGTGGCAACGCTCACGCCATTGCAACCAACTGGGGAGTAAGCCAGGCCCACCGGAGCAGCGACAGATGTTCCCTGGCTGCCTTCCCAGGCGAGAACCCGAAGACCAACGACCTCAAGCGTTTGTGTACAAACACATGCTTTTTGTCATCTTCTGTTCCGCGGTTTTAAAAAAAGCCAAGAGTGTGGAAGCACGAGTGCATTCCGAAAGCTAAAATAGTGATAATAGAAACAAATATGATGTCTAACTGCCTCTGCAGTTAAACCACCCAGCGTGACAACTTCCCAGGACCTTGCACGTGCTGAGGGCACCTCTTTCTGCCCCCCCACCCCCGCCTCCAGCTACACCAGGGACCCTCTGGGCTGGAGCTGGACTTGGCACACGAGTGGGGCGAGAATCGGGTCCCTGAGTCTGCTGGGACTCTTAACAGGGTCTCATGCCACAGCAACCTGCCAAAGACAACCAAGTGCTAACGCTGCCGTGAAAGGGTCTCCCCCCCGCCTGCCTGAGGCTGCAGGCTTCTCCCCCTCTCCTGCTGCTCCTCTTCCTCCTTCTCCTCCTCGGCCTGAAATGAGGCGGGGGTCAGGAGTGATAGCAGCTGAATTTCCCTTTTGGGACCTGTCCCCCTTCAACTGGTACGGCGTGGCAGGAGCGAAGGAGGGTGCCCAGGGCTGCCGAAGTCGGCATGTCGCTGCCTTCCCCACTCCCCCCCCCGCCTCCGGCATCTTCAGTGCCCATCCTGCGTGTGCACGCTTGTGCATTCACACCGGGTCTGAGGCTTGTGGGTGTCCGTCCACGGGATTTTGCTCCCTGCACCCTGTTCATTCACAGCACCTCCTGCGTGGGCAGGCAGCGTCTCCCAAATGGCAGCCGTGAGAGCCGGGGTGGTGGCGGCAGCGCTGTGACCCCCCTTCTGGAGGAGGATGCTGGGGGCTGGGGGATGCCAGAGGCTTCCCCACGCAGGGTGGGCTGCAGCGGGAGGACCTCCCGTGGGTGCTGTTCCCGGTGGAAGACCTCCTTGTCTGTGGGAGCCGCCGGACCACACAGGCAGCAAACTGCACCGTGAGTGCCGTGGTGGTGGGATGGCCCTGGGGGGAACCGCTCCCAGGCGGAGATCGGGCATCGTCTCGGCACCCCCACTCCGCGCTCCCATCTCTGGCTGACGGCAGCAGTGGGATCCAGAAAACACCTTGGCGTCTCTCCTTCAGGAGGTGGTTGATGGACCTCCTCCGTCATCCACCTCCACTTAGAGGAGGGCGGAGTGTGGGTAAGCACCGTGCTCCGCCGGTGCTGCCGAGCCAAGCAGGTGGATGCTGCACAGCCAGCGGGAACAGGCAGCGTGTCCGGCAGCACCCGCGTCCTCGCCCCTGTGCCAGGTGCTTTTTTAAGCACAAAACGGTGCGGTGGACCCAGGGCCGGGGACGCCTGCAGCTTGCGGCCGGTGCGGGAGAGCGCATCTGTGTTCAGGCAGACAGAAAGTGCAGCTGAAGGAAGATGGATGCACAGATGCAGCACCTGGATGTAAGAAGTAAACTGAAATTTTTGAGGCGTAAAAACCCACATTACACAGCTGTGGAGAGCGTTTAAAAGTTAATTTCTCCTGACTAATGCGTGTGGATAAAACATATAAAAATACTGTTCAACCTGGACTTTTTGTAACTTGTAAAAATCTGTAGGTACACATTATATTACATTTTATAATGGCGTTTTATTGCTACGTTTTGCATTATGCCTGTAAGCTGCTATGCTATCCACTTGCTGGATGGTGCGCAGCGTCTGTCTGCAGCTTGCAGCCATGCTGCTGGTGGAGCGAGCGACGTCCTCCACAGTCTTTCTCTCTCCTTTGCACGTAGTAAATCCAGCCTTGTCACAAATTGGTGGTACTGTTTGAATGTTTTCTAGGGATTTGCATTTTAGGAGAAGCAGCATTGCTGCGTGGGAGTCCTCTGCGTCTCTTAGGAGCTTTGCCAAGGTCTTTGGAGGTGCGGTGGAGAAAGGCTTTCCTGCCCAGGGAGAGCTCGCCAGCGGTCAGCCTGCTGGGAAGCAGGAGCGCTCTCGGTGCTTCTAAGTTCTGCTCATCAAGCATGTGGGATGTGGGTGAGCTCTTCACCACTTTTTATTTTCTCTGGGTAAGTTTCCCGGATAGCGCTCTGCGAAGAATTCAAGGTGTCAGGTGGAAATTTTGCTTTGCTGTTTTGAGCTTGCATGGAAGAGCTAGTTTTGACCGATGACAACTGAATGGCCTGTACTTTTCCCATGAAATGTCAGTTCGTGGGGAGGGCAGAAGTTTGGCAGTCTCTGTCAGGCCCACGCAGGCTGTAGCTGTGGCAGGGTGTGCATTGCCAGCCGCTCGGGGTGTGCAAACTTCCCGCTGGCTCCTGCGGGGCTGTTTTCTGCTCCGGTGTCTGCTGCACTTCGCTCCGCTGGCATAGCAAATGCCCCAGAGTTACTGTACCAAAGGGTCCCTTTTCTTTGCAGAGACCCCATCAGGCCGCGTTCGCATGTCTCCTACCACTGCGTCTTCCTTTGGCTGCCAGATTTTGGTCCCCCAGGGTTTTTCAGAGCTGTAAATCCTTTTTCCCAGTCGGTCATAACCAGAGGCCAGTTTGGCGTCTCCAAAGCTACGCAGAGCACAATTTCATCTTCAGCCTACTCTAGTCCGTGTCACCCAAGCATACCTAGAAATGATTTTTTGAAAGCGATGACGAAAGAATGTGTTATGGCATGGTATGGAAGTAGGTATAAACTATGTTAAAATCGCTTCAATGAGCTTTTAACAGCCATTTAAAAATGCACCTTGAGCTGGGAGTGCGTGACATGAAGTGCACGTCTCCACAGCATGCTGCTGAGCACAGCTTACAAAAATGGGTTAGGAAAAGAATCAGTTTCTCGCAATCATTTGCTAATAAACTCATTGACTTATTTTATATGAATAGTTACTGCAGTTTTATCTCCCCTTAAATACTGTAGCAGTCACAGACATGTAAGCCCGTTCCGGTGTTATGCTGCAGCTGGCTGAGGGGTCCTGCTGCCCCGGGGGCTCTTCCAGGAGCCGGCAGTCCCGGGAGCTATCACTGGGATAGGGGAGGTATCACTGACATAACTTTTGCTGCTTCTTAAACCTAAAGCTGCATCCTAAGAGCAGTCACAAAACCCACAGCAGCTCCATCACTCCCTCGAGCCACCGTCCCCAGACGGGCTCAGCCCTGTGGCGGGGCCGGCTCCTCGAGGGGGCTGCCTGGAGGCTGATGGCTTGCAGGCTGAGGACGGTCTGGACGACAACCCGTGCTGCTCAGCAGATGGCTGTCGCCCATCCGTTGGGACCCCCGTTGGGGTGGGAGCGTCCGTGCATCCAGCTTTGCCACTGCAGGTGATGGTCCAGAGAGCCGCAGGGTTCCCTGGCTCCCCTCACCACGGGCAGAGTGTGGTGGGTTGACCATGGCTGGATGCCAGGTGCCCACCAAGTCGTTCTATCACTCCCCCCCCCTCTTCGCTAGACAGGGGA
>JANZLQ010000079.1:1214547-1229558 GCA_026212715.1 Elanus axillaris
GGCTTCGCTTGCATCGGGCTTCACTTCACCAACATATTCACCCCCCCCCCCCCCCGCTCCCAAAATCCGGAGCTGCATTCCGTAGTAAAAGTGCTGCTGGTAGAACACTGGTCGGCTGTCCGTGTTTAAATACTACGGAGTCTCATTATACACCTGATCTCTGGGTGTATAAACAACGCACAAACTGTACTGGCATCGCCAAGAACATTTTCCAGGTCATGCCACGTCTTGGATCATTTCACTCCCTTTCATCACCCCCTTTAGACCAAAACTGCATAAAGCTTTAACTTAGATGCCAAATTGTGAATAACATTAGTTTAACCTGAAATTTAAAGCCAGCGTTTCCGTGCTCCAGAGACAGGGTCTCCCTGGCCTTTTGCTACCATGCAGTTAGCAACCAGAATCTTAATTTTATAAGCCATGGTTGACTAAACCCAGCACTATTAGATATTATTTGATTTAGAACAGTAGAAAAAAAAAAACAACAGGTACGCTGCTTTCTTGCATCCCTTTGTATTTTTTTCACAGCTCTGTACACATGCTTAAGACTTTATATACAGAGGACAGCTTCAGGGTTTTTTTTTTCCTGTGTGGAATAAACTGATCCTTGCACTTTATAAGAGCCAACGTTGTCTACTCTCGATATAAGTTGCACGACTTTGTCTAAACAGGTAAATATAAAGCTGTTGATGCCTAAATTGCTGAACTAAAATTTAGAAGGAAGTTTGCAGCATTAATTGCTAGCATCAAATGCCTGTTCAGTGTAAGCAGTTTTGTACAGAGAGTGACCTAGGTTGAAAAAGTATTTATGTGCGTTGGTCCCGAGTTTGAGAGATCTGTCTTAAAGCATCCTGGTTTTCTGGATACACAGCATTTTCTGCAAAATCCAGCTGTGCTGAAGGATGATCTCAAATCAATAGTCCTTTGTGAAAAATCTTGTCCACTGGGCATCACCTATGGTACTGATGGCCAGTGCACGTCTGGGGACAAAACCATTTACAGCAGCAGCAGGGTGTCTTTGCACAGCTCCTCTCTGATCCTTGCTGTAAAAAAACTTGATGCAGAATCTACCAGGCAAGGTCTTGAGTGATGTTATTTGCCTGCAGACTGCTTGGACAGTAAGCCACTGCAACGTTCGTGGAAATCTTGTTGTTAAGGATGCATTTGAATTCTGATCCTCAAAACTGTCTTGGCAGCGAGATTCTATTTTTAAAATGTTTCCTCCCTCGGTCTATTGCGGTGTTGCCATCTGGAGAAGAAATCTGATATTTACTGTTGTTCTTGGAGTTCCACCTCCTGGAGTCCTGGGAATACTGCAGACCTCAGCTTTCAGTGCATAAAAGATACATTTCTAGCACTGACAGGTGAAGGAAAAGTAGAAAACCACAGTGAATCTGCAAAAAGCAAATTGAAACAAGCCCCTGTATTGCAAGAGTCTTCTGGAACTGCCAATCTAAACACTTCTCAAACTTGTCTTCCACGGCTTTTCAGCCATGGGCAGTCACTTATGACTTCTGCTAAAAATCTCTGCCAAAGGGGAGGGAGAGAGAAAAGCACGCTCTGGAGCCTAGGCTTTCATCACGCCAATAAGCTTCAGAAGTGCAAGGTGAAACTGCGGTGTCAGGGGAGCGCACCGGATCAGGTCTCGCGGAGGGGGCTGCAGCGGTGACCCTCACTCCGCCCCAGGGACATCCTGTCTCCGTGCGGTACCAGTAGTGCCTGTGCTTTGGAGGTTGTCTGGAGAGCTGCTGCCAGCGGGAGGTGATGCTGGATGGAGAGTCCACGCTTCCTGACGTGGGCGCACTGTAGCTCAGAGCTCGGCACGGGGACGGAGCTGAGCAAGACTTGCAGGTACCACAGGAAGGGGGTGAAGCGTGTGGGTGGTGACTGGGCAAGGCAGATCTGCTGGACCTGACCCAAGTTGACTGTGGCTGTAGCATCAGGTGATGGACTTGCCCTCCCGTGTCCCCTCGCACCCAGACCATGAACCCAGCAGGTTCTCGGGTGGTGCAGCAAAAGCGATGCAAGCAAAGGTATGACCATTATCCTTTGTCCTGCCTTTAGATTCTGTGCGAAATCATTAACGGTAAATTCCGCTGAGGGTTGGCTGTAATGGAAGACTGGTCAGTGCATCTTCTGGCCATATGTGTCTGGCTTGTAACCTCCTCTCAAAGAGTCTTCACAGTGTCGGCATACTGGTACCCACAGCTATGCAAGGGCTAAAACAAGACGCTCCTCTGTAGGTCTCGTCATTGTGATACCTACTTACCTTCTGTCTTCTCTCTCCTCTTTGAAAGGTATTCAGGAACCTCCAGTACCAAATGGCCATTCTCTCCCAGGAAGAGATTTTCTTCGGAAACAGATGCGAGGAGACCTTTTCACCCAGCAGCAGCTCGAAGTGTTGGATCGAGTCTTCGAGAGGCAACATTATTCTGACATTTTCACAACAACTGAGCCCATCAAACCAGAGCAGGTACTATTGCAAATGTTCCATG
This sequence comes from Elanus axillaris, assembly GCA_026212715.1. Classification (NCBI taxonomy): domain Eukaryota; kingdom Metazoa; phylum Chordata; class Aves; order Accipitriformes; family Accipitridae; genus Elanus; species Elanus axillaris. The sequence continues at coordinate 1,217,043 of JANZLQ010000079.1, forward strand.
TTTTCCGGACATGCTTTCTGCTGGCAGAGATCTGCTTGGTGGACATCACCAAGCACTTCTCAGAGTCTCAGTAGGAAGCCGTGGAGAGACAGGTGTCATATCAAGCTCTTCAGCCAAGTGCACGTTAGCCATAAAAGACTAAGTATTAAAAAATGAAGGAAAAAAACCTGTTATGTAAACATTAGCAACTATTTGGGCATGAAATGACACCTGATCTGGACCAGTTTACAAAATGGGGCCTTGAAGAGCATCACAGCTTCTGATGCTTTCGTTAGATCAAAAGCAGGCTATGCAGGTAACAAGGAGAAGACTTGCAAAACTCAGTGCCCGGTTTTTGGTTCATAGTTAGCATGATTGTGCACACAAATTAGATCTTTGTGTCCAGAAATGGCTTATTAGGCATGTAATTGGCCATTTGCTGAGAGAAACAACCAATTAGTATGTGAAGGTAAATTAGTTGCACCTACAGATTAGCAGTGTGTTTGAGGAGGACTTGGCACTAATTTTTTTGGGAAAGTTCCATTTTTGCAGGCACAGTACAGAAGCACATGCGAAAACCGAGGAGCTGTGTTTCTCTGTTGTCTTCTTCTTCTTGGGCAGCAGCCTTTAATAAGCTGCTGCGAGGGAGGTGGAAATGCATATATTGCTGTCAGCACCAATATCGGTCTCGCTTGCTACTTAATGATGTATTTGGCCATTAACCTTCAGTGTTCTTAACACTAGACCTGCTTTTTAGCAAGGTGGATGGACTCTCAAACTGCAGACAAACACCTGTTTACCTTAGAGGAATCTGTACATTTGAGGGCCGATGGAGATTATCTCATGGCAGCCAACTGCCGTTGTGGCTCCAGTTTAAGGAGCATGTATTGGTAGAGATTTTTTGGAAAAGCACTTACTTATGCTGAAAGTCATACAGTAGAGTAGAAATTTCTCATGCCTTTAAGCTCACATCTGTCATTTGTTATTTCATTCATCGAGGCATTTGCTTTTCACCAGCTTCTGCTGGTTTTGTGGCTTCCCTGGTTTGTATTCACAGAGTAACTCTGCAGATCTGAACTCAAACGGGAAAGAGATGGGGAAGATGCTGAGGTCAATTTGATTTTTTTTAAAAACTCGTTAGGAAAGCCAAACAGGCGGTCTCTCTGGAAGGTGAAATGGCCTTCACATACCACTAGATGGTGGTTATCCCATCTGAACACGGGTGGTACTGGAGAGGACAGGCACTGTGCCCACTACTACAGCACGCCGTTTCAGTGGTGGTCACTTAGAAGTTGCGTGGTGCTAGATGTGTCCCTACGAAACTTTTATACACCAAAAAAGTCATCGTAAAGAGAGCAGTGATGGAAGAGGATCGTTTATTTCTTTCTGTGTTCTGAAGTCTCTGAGTCATGGAGAAATGTAGCTCAAGGGATACAGTCTGGCAGTGAGTGAATGTTTATCCAGAGAGATGCTTCTACTGGTTTAATAGGAAGAATGGGAGAATTGAAACGAGGATGTTGCTGAAGTATTACCCCGGTTGTCAAACAGAGGATACTTGGCTGTTGGTGCAGCAAGGATCGCCCTGAGTCCACATAAGCAGCTGTGACTAGAATGGCTGTGCAGCCAGATTATTAAGATTGGTGATATGCTGCTATTAATTTGGTTGACAGGGTACACTCTGCATGCTCTGGGAAGTCAAACGGATGCTGAGAAACGTGGTATTATAACGTACAAAAGGTGCTCAGCAGAACCACCTTGCCTAGGCATTTTTAAGTTTAATTACAAATGGAGCTTGCAGGAGCTTTGCTTTCATATAGGTTGGAGCACTGTCTTTTGCTTTTGGAAAGCTGGGTGATGGTTGTGGGCTTGTGGCCGTTTGGGGTTGTCTTCTGCTTTTTGGTGGCATGTAAAGTGTAACTTTCAACACAAACATGTGTGATCTGTATCATTAGCTCTGGTTCACAAGGATGTGGTATGAACTCCACCCCTTACCGAAGCAGTCATGTTTTACCTCTTTGGGGAGTCAAGCAAAGCTGTCGTGATAGCCACCGAAGTGGAGAAGCTGTCTGAATCAATCAGTAAGGCCAAAGAAATCAATGAGAAAGAAAATACTGAGAACATCAGTGATGTGACTTGGAAAACCAGAGTTGTCCCTGCAATAGTTTGTCCTTGTAAACCAAGACCTGCCTCCGGCACCTGGCTGCCCAGCCTGCTGCCGAACCCAGAAGCAGTGGTTTAGGAGCTAAGTCAGCAGTGGATGACTTAGTTGGCAGTCCTGAGCTAGTTCTGCAGAGAAAATCAGGAAAAGGCGCTCCTCCCCACAGAGAGGAGATGTGGGGAGAAGTCTAGTAGGAGCTGCTGACCCACTGCTCGTCTGTTGTATTAGAAGCTTGGTCCAGTAGCAGCCAGCTGAATATCACTAATTTTACTTGGGCGCAAAAGCTTGTTGATGTCCCTTGCGCTGTTCACCTGAGGAGGGCTCCAGGTATTTTACTGGAAGAAATGCTGTTCTCTAGACAAGGAAGTTCCTTTTTCTCCCTGCTCTGTGGCTTCTCTCTAAGTCTCCCCCCCTGCTCATGTGCTGGGAACAGTCCCTTGGCCCCGCTGAGCTGTGATGCGGAGGGACAGGTGCCTCCTGCGCAGCAAAGCGTTTGCAGGCTCGGCGCGCTCGGTCCTCAGCTGAAGGCTGAGTCTTGCTGCCCAAAGTCCTCCTGATGCATTTTCTGGACAAAATTGGGGCTTGCCTGTTGGAAAGCGTCCATTGGCCGTCACATATGTAGATTTGCTGATGGGCAGTGTGGGAGTGCTTGCCAAACCCTTTCCTTTGAGTGCTTCCAACCTCTTTCCTTTCCTTTTCCATCTTCAATGCTTCCCTTAGTTCACCTGTATAAAATGGAGACTCATGAGTTATTTCTCACCTCAAAACACGTTGTGCTCTTGACAAGCATCATCCGGGTTTTCACATCGGCTGTAAGCTGTGCCTTCTATAGAGAGACCCACAGGGAATGGGAGTGAATACTTGTCTTTGGGGAAGGCTCCATACAGTGCTGAGAGGGAAGGCGACCACTGGACAATGACAGGAAAATAAAATACCAGACGGTCTTTGTTGAGAAACAGTGCCGACTGTGTGTGCTGGGTGAGGCAGGGATCCTACCGTGGGTTTGTGTAATTAAAGACTGTGTGCGTTGGGGGTCAGGAGTAAGGCATCTCCTCTTATGTGCCTCATTTTGCAACCTAATGCCTCATGGTGCAGCTGTGCATGCATAGGTGTGTACTGTGCAGCATGGGTATGTGATACCTGCTTCTGTTGTCCGTTTTAGGTTGGATGTTAGGAAAAATTTCTTTACTGAAAGGGTTATCAGGCATTGGAACAGGCTGCCTGGGGAAGCAGTGGCGTCATCATCCCTGGAGGCGTTTAAGAAACATGTGGACGAGGCACTTCAGGACATGGTTTAGGGGGCATGGTGGTGTTGGGTTGAGGGTTGGACTCAACTCAATGATCTCAAAGGTCTTTTCCAACCTAAACGATTCTATGATTCTGTGTAGTGCGTGAGAACGGTTTGATGGCAGGTGAAGCCCAGCATCAGCCTGGGAGCCAGGAAGCCTGAGGCTGAGTGTTGGCTCTGCAAACGGAGTCAGATCCTCTCGTGTCTGTGTGTTAGGGGGGAGTAACCGAGGCATGAAGTCAGTACTCTGGAAGCACCCTCACCCACCTTCCCCTGACAGAACCCTGTTGTAAGCATGACTTCTTGTAGAAAATGAATGCCTTTCCCTCACATTTGTGCCCTTTTGTGCTCATTTTTTCAATTTTTTCACAGCCCGTGGTTGATTTGCACTGGCTGCAAATGTTCACGGCAAACTGATTTCATGTATTTTTGGGCACAGATTTGGAAACACACATAGCAGTATATTTGCCACACCACTGTTGCGCTGCTGTTCTCTTCATGGCTGCTGGCCACCAGCGCTGTGCAGTTCTTTCATTGGCTAGGACAGAGCCTATGGCCTGAATGTTGTGTAATTCTCAGGTCCCAGGGAAGGAAAGCCTTCACAGCATCTGCCTCCTGGACCGGCAGCGGTTCCCGTTCTCCACTCCGTGCCTCTTGGTGTGTGTGTGTGTGTGGATGGTCCTGGCTGCTGCCTGGTGCATCGGCTCTGCAGCGCGGTCCCCCTGCCCGGATGGAAGGCTGTTTGTGTTGCTTGCAAAGCCAACATCCAGGCTTCCCTTGGAGCAAAGCCAGACTGACACAGGGAGAACACAGCTACGTCCATGGCAAACCACCGTACTCCCACCTGGCCCCTGCCGCAGGCAAAACCCCACCGTTCATGGTCACTGCACTGACGTTCAGGTTTTATCCAGAACTGGCAGTCATCCCCTGCCGTCCCTACGCACAGCGCTGCTACACCAAGTGGCATAATTTTCCAGTGCCTAGTCCATTAGGAGCGTCCAGCTGGAGGAACGGGAGGTGCTGGCTGTACTCAGCAAACCCCTCTGCGTGGGTGTGAGGTCGATTGTCCTCCGGTGGCTTCCCACGATTCCAGCCAGAGGGATGGAGGAGCTCTCTCCCGCTCCCCGAGGAAGCTCTCCCAGGCTGGCCGAGCCCGTGGCATCGGTCGCGTGAACTGTTGACTCAAGCACATTTGCCACTTAACGCGTGGACAGGAGATGTTCTTGGAGATGGAGACCTGGGAAACAGCCGCGAGCCGGGGGGGCTTCAGGCACAGGGGGCTGGATGGGTGCAGGGGGCAAGCCCGGGGCTTACAGACCGATGTGCTTTTGGAGGCTGTGAGAGGGGGATCAATACCTCTACGGGGGAAAATTGCGGGATGAAGGATATACAGCAGGATCAGCTCGACAGGAGAGGCAGTGCATTAATTTCCTCAGAATAAAGAAGAGAATTACCTATGCTGGATTTCTGTCCACAACTGAAATGGATTCTCTTGTATTTTCAGCTTCACACATGGGTCCAATCGAATACTCATTGAAGCCAAGAGGAATATTTCTATTGACTTCAATAGACTTCAGATCAGGGCCATAATGAGGCATAACATGATGTGACCAGACTCAACACTATGTAGGTCACCAGCTTAGAAGAGAACTGCTCGCTGCTAATAGCAGATAATTCCCAGGCCCTTGCTGATGCTTTCCCATCGCTTTTAGCTAGAACTAAACTGAATACCTGTTCTTGCATTCACTTCTGGATAAAGCGTAGACATTCTGGGATTAGGTAGAAACCAGGCAAACATATATACTAATATATGTATTCATGACATGCAGTGCAGGTAAGTCTGGATCTGGAGATAAGCACAGGCAGGTGACATTTGGACAGCTAACGAGCCTGAAAAAATTACTAATACATGGAAAAAAGATGGAAAAAATGGCACAAATTCAAGACCTGATTGCCCTCTGTTTCAGAGAGAGTTGTGATGAAGAAGATCTCTGAACTGACCAAGAGAGGGGCCTGAGTCCTTTCAAAAATCTTCAAGTTTTACTTTTATCTGGCCAGGTATTTGCCATCTTGGAAAGACTAAAGTTTGTTTTTCACTGTATGGAGCTGTGTTGGATGGTGCGTCCACAGGAATGCAGCTCCTGATAGCGTGGAGATGTATGGTCTTCCTTAGAATGTTGGGGCTTGATCTTCAGGAGTAACAGGGAAAAGTCAGAAACATGTCAGGTGAAAGAAAAGTCAGAAAAAGTCGGTTAAAGCCAGAAAGTGTGACTCATTTTTCTGCTTGTGTGAATGATCTGTTTTTTCCGAAGGGGCGCTACCTTAGGGCGGACGGTGGCTGCTGAGGATCTTCTTAATAGACCCTGAGACTTGCAATGAGAAATGCAAAGCTAATATATGCTTTTATCTTCCCAAACCTTTATGTCGTCCAGCAAGCAGACAGCTCCGCGTCTGCAGGCGGGAGTCTGGCATGCATCCTCTGCGGGGCTCGGCACCCCGTGTTATGGCGGAAGGCACCCTTGGCTCCGTGGGGCCGGCGAGGAGTGGACGTGGCGATGGAAGGGGGCGGGGGGGGCTGGTCACAGGGCACGGGACAAATTTATGGACGGCTGCGTTACCCCCATGCCATCCCGTGCCTCCCCCTCTGCCCGCGGCCGGCCGCTGGTCCCGCGCCAGCGGAGGTGGGACAGGGTGGGAGCTGGAAGGGCTCCGGCGGCACTGGCTGGGGGCAGTCGGTGGGTGCTGCCTGCTCGACCCCATTTTTCCAGCGCCGGGAGCCCCTCTGCCTGCAGGAACGGGCAGGCGAGGGCAAGCGTCGGCAGCGTGGAGAGGACCAGCGAGCAAGGGCGGTTCTGCCGTTTTTACATCTGCGCCTCTTCCAGCTGAAACCTCCTGCGATCCAGTCTGTGGCTTTATTGGTGGGAGGGGAAGAAAAACAACTCTAAAATCTGGCCTAGGAGAGCATGTCAGGAGAGGAAAAACCTTCCCATATTTACTCTCGGTAGACTATTAAACAACACCAGGCTATTAATTTGGCTTTTGAGTCTTCACTAAAGCCTATAAAAGCGCACAGTTGTCAAATGGAGTTCATTTTAATTTCCTTTCAATCACAGTAAATTATTCAGGTGATAAATCAGCTGGGGCAGCCTCCTGGCTGTAATAGAAACCCTAATTCCTGGCTAATTATCCAGCCCATTGCTGCCAGCAGATCAATACCCCTACCGAATGGAAAGGGCGCGGGGTCTGGGCAGGCAGGGTGGTGGAGGGACGGCAGCTGGGAGCACGGGTGTCCGTGACCCCTGCCCCATAGCAGGGGGCTGCGGGAGGGGGGGGATAATCTGTGGAAAAGCTCCCTCCTTCCCCCCGCTGCTTGCAAGGGAACGCATCCCCTCCGGGCAGCACGGTGGGCCAGGGCAGCCACGGCTCGGCCGCCTGCCTGTCTGCCTTCGCTGTGCTGGGGAGCGGGATGCGGTACCCCCAGACGGGAGTGTGGGTGTAGGAGACGGAGCCTGCCGAGGGCCGGAGGGGATTTCGGCACTCTCCTCCCCCAGGGAAGGATGCGGCGCTGGCCCTTTGCTGCGGTTGTTCTGTTGGTTGCCGGAGCGTGGGACAGTGCTGCTGATCCGCAAGATGAGCCGTGGCGGGGTGCTTGGGTGGTATAGGATCGGGGTGCTTGCATCCTGGGCAGCGTGTGTGTGTGCTGCGGAGAGGTACTGGCTCCTGGTGCTGCCCACCTCTACTGGCTGGTGGTTAGAACAGGCAAGATGGGGAGAGTGTCCTTTGAGGGAGTCGGAGGCTGCTCAGAAGGAGATCTTGGGCTGGTAATATTTTTTTCTTGCCAAGGAGTAGCTTTCAATAATGGTAGAATTTAAAGGGGTATAAAAAAGACTGGAGAGGACCAGCACTGGGCTGTAACACAGGGCATTTCACTGGGAAGGAGCAGCAGCTCTTTGGAGATAACAGTTGCACTTACCCCCATCTCCTTGCATGAGGTGGTTGTTCAAGAGCTGCTCTGCGCACGAAGCCCTTTGAGCCCTGAGACGGTGCTGCTAGCCATGGCCTCGGGTTCACAGGGAGCCCTCGGCTCCTGGTGAAATAATGGGTTATTCTGCAGGGTAGAGCTCCTCCATCTGCCAGGAAACCCCTGGATGCTCCGGGGGGGGCTCAGAGCTCTGAACTGCCCTTGGCTTCTGGAGACCGAGCCTTCAGCATGGGAGACTTTGTGGAGGATCCCTGTTCCTGTTCGCCATCCTTGGGATTGCTGCTTATTCACATTACAGCGTTACTGGGAGGGCCCAACAGGCAGGACGGGGCTAAGAGCTTTGTGCACCGGCTGTCTAGGGAAGAACAATATCCCCGAAGGACATGCTTTTTGGATGGAGAAGACAAGTAATGGCTGGGGAGAAGAAGGCCATTTCACCTGCAGTGCAGATGGAGAGAGAGCAGCCCTGTGCAGTGACGTGTGTGTGGTGCCGCTGAGAGGCTGAATCCTGCTCGGGACAGAGTCTCTTCTCTGAGCTCTCTGTCCTTCCATTGCACCGCTGCGGGGGGGACGGACACAGGGATGGAGAGGGTACACCGCTTTCTCCTTTGGCTCTGCTCTGTTTTAGGGTCAAGAAGGAGAAAAGAATCTTGCCATGGTGTTTCTTCCTGCTGAAAATCAACTTTTCTGAGTAGAAAGCCTTTTCTTTTAGAATAGCAGCAGAAAAGCACAGCTCCTTGGGCCGACACTTCCCATTTGCATCCTTGCCCCCCGCCCTCCCTTACAAGCGTTTTTTTGTGCGTGAGCTTCTGAAGACTGCACGAAGTTCCCCACGTGTGCCGCCTTGTTGTGACATGTTGTGCTGAGTGGTGACAGTCACAGCAGACTGCGTTGTATGACACCGGGTACTTTGCATGACAGCGAGGCTGTGGTGGTGGGGAGTTTTCTGGGGAGGTAGTATGATATGAGCCATGTAACCTGCTGCATCAACATCGTCTTTGCAAAGAGCACCCTGCAGCTTGCATGGACGCCCGGGTGTGTCTGTCTGAGCAGGGGCTGGCATCGAAACATCTGGTCTTTGAATAAGCAAAAGAGGTAGGAAGAAGCCCAGGTGGGATAACCCAAGGGATGCCTGCTCTCCTGTCCAGGCAGGACACCCCATGCCCCCACCTGAGCTCCATGCCCCTTCTGATGTCTCCCTCCCTGCGGAACTGGGTGGTGACCAGCTTTCCCTCTTCATCTGGAAGCAGCAGGCAGCCTAGGGTCAGGATTTCTCCTGCAAACTATTCCAGAAGGTGATAGGGAGTGTTTGCAGGCACCTGCAGTGCCCTGGCAGTGCTGCCCTGCCAAAGAGAAGCTGCTGCCAGGGATTCACCGCGCTTATCCACCCGTGCTGGCAAAGCGTGGGGCACTCGTTGTCGTGTAAGGAAACCCACAGGCTGCTTCTTGTCCTTCTGGCTCTCTCTGGCTCTAAACCAGGCTGCAGCAAATCAGGGCCTGAAGAAATGGACCAAAAAAAAAGAGCCACTGCCGCATGCGTGCTACTTCCCTCTCTTCCCAGCCGCATCTGGCCAAATCAGTGCAACGAAACCGAGCTGGGGGAGAGCAGCTGCACACGGGTTGTGGGGATTTCAGGGTGTATTTGAAAGACTGGAGTTCTCCCAGTGCCTTTTACTGTGTCGGAGAAGGACCAGCAATGGCCTGGGTTTATGATGACGCTGCTTCCCTCCAAGTCCGCTGCATCGGGCTTGCTGGGGCTTGTCCCACGGCTCACGTGGCTTTGTCTGCAAAACACATCTGGCTCCAGTGGGGCAGAGCATGGGTCCATTTCCTACCTGGAGAAGTCCTTGTCACCCCCTCCCCTTGGCCCAGCAGGGAGGGGGAATCCCCAAATACCCAGGTAGACAACACCTTCACAAATTGCAGTGTGTTCCTGGGTTTTAGCCCCCCCTTTTTTCCTTCTGACTGCTTTCAGATATGACCATATGTGAAAATACAAATTCCCGAGTTAAAAGAAAGGCCAGCCTTGCTGTGTCTGGAGCTGCAGCATCTCCTTTGTCCTTGTCCCTTTTCTCTTTGCTCTGTACGGATGCAGTGGGGGGTGATTTTTTCCCCCCCCCCGGGCAGCCTCCCCGGTTCTGCACAGACTCACGTGAAGAAGGAGATGTCGGTGATGTGTGGTGCGACTGGTCAACAAGTTTCATCTCGGCGCTTTACACCAGCTTTACGCCCGCAGCTTAGTGATGACAATGACGACTTTACAAAGTCCTGTAAAGGCGTTGGGTAATCTCCTTCAGGAGACTTGCCACGGCTTCCATAAGCGTGGTAGAGATGTGGGAAATTTAAGAAAAGCTTTCACCTCTTGTTGTCTTGCCAGAAGTGCCCACATTTCCTTGCAATTTAGGACCTGCCTTTGAGTAATTGTATCTCTTTGTTCACCCTGTGTTTTGTAACACATAGCTAGTTCTTCTTTCAGTTTAGTGAGGTAAACCAGGCCTATCAGGTCAGCAAGTTTTAAATAAAACCCCACACCTTTGTCTTCGGATGAGTCTTCCTTCCAAAGTTTCATGTCACCAGCAGACAGCTAATGGAAAGTCTGTCATTGCAGAAGGAGTCACAGAAGTAGCCACTCAACAGTGGACTCTGGCTGAGAGCTGACGAGCAGTGATTTACTGGCCACCCGTCAGCTTTTCAGTATCACATCAAAGCATAATATATGAGTGAGATGAGTATAATTATCATTGCTCATGTAATCTTTGCCCCTTTGAAAAACAATAGGGGAGTCATCCATGCACTTTACAGTGTATGTGTATGTGATGCTCCACTTGCATAGGAAGACAGATCTGGAATTGTCCTGAAGCTGGTTTTCTCCGTGGAAAAAGACATCATCGTGCAATGGCACTAGTTGGCTGAGATGATCTCATAGAAAAAATTGACCGACCTCCTTATGTCTGTGTTAGCCCTGCAAGAGAGGGAGCGACAAATCTGTGAGTAAACTCATTTGCCCGTTGATTTATTTAATGCTTGACCTGCTCACATTATAGTGGAGGGGAAGGGCTAGCACTAGCACTTGAAAAATGGAAATTTTCTTCTTAGTCCTTGGCAAATGTCTGGATCCTGCAGGCTTTGAATAGTTTCAAATACAATGTCTACCCTTTGGTTTGGAAATCAGTGCTGTTTTACACTCATTCTGTAGGCTTTCTCTAAATCTGTCCATCATTTTAACCCCAAAAGATGGGTTTCTCAAAGTATGCTCCCTACACAACTAGCGAATACCTGGAGATCATGATGTGCTAAAGCGTCCTAGAAGGAGCCAAACTCTTCATGGTGGTGCATGGTGGGAGTACAAGAGACAGGGGTGTGAGCTGGTGTGGGAGAGGCTCTTTGGGGTCCAAGGGAGCACTTCTTCCTCCCAAGGACAGTCAGGCAGGGCAGAGGTTGCCCTCAGAAGTTATGCAGTCTGCATCCGTGCTGGTTTTCAACACCCAGATGGATAAAGCCCTGAGTGACCTGGTCTGGTCCTGTAGCTGGCCCTGCTTTGAGGGACCTCTAGAGCTTCCTTCCATCCTGGATTATCATACAACCAGCTATCTGCTGTTTATTCCAACTGTCACGATGTGACTTAGGGACGCTTTCATACAGTTGCGATGGGAAATGTGAACAGCGTGGTTGGTGTGGGAGAGCAGCCCCTGGCTCAGACAGTGTGCAGGATGAGATGGAGAGCTGTCTGGGATGAGGTGCCCAGGAGCCTAAGCAACCTACTCAGTGCAGATGCTGGCTTTTCAGAAGAATGCCGTGGTTTCGGGTTGCCATTTGTTCAGGAAGGGATTGAATGGAACAACCTGCGGAAGGGGTTGTATGATGACAAAAAGCAATTGTGGAGCTAAGCCACTTCCAGAAAAAAGGGCTAGTTTCAAAATTCCTCCCTGCTCATATGAATAGTGGCTGTTTAAAGATCTGGTGGCAGTGGAATTTGCTCAAGTGAAAAAAAAAAAAAAGTCTGAAAGGAAGGAGACTCCTAAGCTAAGAGAGCAGCGCAGCACATAGGGGGATGGTTTCAGCCCTGCTGCTCTCAGCTTGACCATGTAATTGAATAAGGGCAACCTCAGAGAGGCAGGGTTTCCTCTGCTTATTCTCTGTGCTGCAGGAGTCCCCTCCAGGCTCAGAGCTGACCTGAGGTCTGCGCCGGTCCAGGCTAGTCACATTCACAGACGTACCTGGAGGGCTGTGGGAGAACAAGGTGCTGGAGGCAGTGGGTGCTTTTCCGAAATGGGAGCTGTGGAGTGGAGCTGGGCAGAAAAACTGCACTCATCACATGCTGTGTTTGGCTAAGAGTGTTTCGCCAGTTATTGAGACCTGTCTAAATAATTAAAACACACAATGAAATAATAGATAAAATCAAGGCAGGCAAGAAATTGTTGTTAGATTATGTGGCTGATGCGTGGTTTCCAAGTATTGCCAAGTTGTGAGGCTTTGCACCAGTGGGAGTTTTTGTTGAATACACAGATCCAAAGTCCATGTTTTTGTTCAGGCAAATGGTTGCTCTCTGGTTCTTGTGATTGTAGAGAAAAGTTTGAAAACATAACCCCAAATACAGTTCTGGTGTAAGTACCGGGGCGGCTCTTGGGTGGAAGAGATGCTTGGATCATACCACCAGTGGGTTTCCTTCTGGTTGTCTGATGCTGTTTTCTCGCTGTGATATTTTAGTGCGTGTGCAGCACCCGGGTGTCTCCAGCACAGCTGACGTTTCAGCAGCAAAATGATCATTAGTACAACAGCATTGTGTCTTTGGCTGAACCTGTCTTTCCAACAGAGAATGTTTCGATAAAAACTGAAATGTTTCACTGAAACCTGTACTGTTTGATGATTTTTCTGCATAGAAGGTCCCTTGCTGGAGCCTTTCATGACAGAAGGGAGGTGCAGAGCCTCCAGCAGTGGCAGGCTGTGTGTCTGTGGTGGGTTGACCCTGGCTGGACGCCAGGTCCCCACCAAAGCCTTTTTATCACTCCCCCCTCCTCAGCTGGACAGGGGAGAGAAAATAGAACAGAGGGCTTGTGGGTCGAGATCAGGACAGGAGAGACCACTCACCAATTACCCTCACGGGCAAAA
>JANZLQ010000079.1:1229658-1287315 GCA_026212715.1 Elanus axillaris
CACACTGCTCCAGCGTGGGTCCCCCACGGGGTCACAAGTCCTGTCAGAAAGCCTGCTCTGTGGGCTCCTCTCTCCACGGGGCCGCAGGTCCTGCCAGGAGCCTGCTCCAGCGCCGGCTTCCCACGGGGTCACAGCCTCCTTCGGGTCCCCTCATCAGACTCTCTTTACCTGGAACCAGCACCCTATAGTAACCCTGTAGGTACCACGCTCATTGGTCTGCCTCTCTTCTGCTTTGTTTTCTTACACCCATGTGCAGACAATTCCCGATGTTTGTAGGTGTTTTTTTCTGAAGCTGAGGATCCTGTTTCCCTGCCCTGCGGACAGGCAGGGAGGACGGGGTGTTTAAGTGCAGAATCGGGTGTCCCTGGGGTGGGTGATGCTGTCCTGCAGGGCAGGGCAGACCCTCATTCTCTGCCAGCAATTTGTTCCGAAGCCTCCGCTCTCCGGACCTGCTGCTGGTCAGGTTTAGCTGACAGCAGGTGTCAGCTAATTAGCAAAGTGGAAAAACAGCTCAGGATTTACCCCATTAGATTAGTGGGGTTCAGTGCCCGTTAATCCTTACCGAATGTCCCAGCAAAGAACGCACTGCATCGCTGCCCAGGCTTTCCCCTGCCAAGGCGTTTCTGTTTTCGTGAAGCACGCCTGCAGCACGTGCGAAGGGGAAGGGGCATTTCCACACCTCCACGTCGCCCAGAGCCCTCCCTGGCATATCCTATTTGCTGCACAAAACACCCTGGTTAAGGGATCCGAGCCCAGGGGCATTGCATTGCCTTCTGTATGTGCATGGGTTGTTCCCCACAGAGACTGGTGCCTTCTGCCTCCCTAACCCCACACCCCTGAGGACCTGTAGCTGGAAAGTGCTTTGTAAATCTTACTGAAACAAGGTTTGTGCTTATATTTCGGACTTTTCCATAAACACATCATAATGAAAACCGGCTTGCAATATTGCGGCCCTTCCTGTTCCAGTCTTGGGTACAGGTGAAGAAATGAAAGAAAAACTGGAAAATTATGTTTGTTTATTTGTTTTTGTGTTATTTTTTTTTTAATGAGGTCAGTTCCACATTGGGGATTTGACAGGGAACTCAGCGTTTTAGGGAAAGTTGCCACCCTCAAAATGGAAAATAGAAGACTCCTGACCCTTGTAGGGTCACCAGGCTCCCAGGGGCACCAACCGGAAAAGGGGAAGTCTTTTGGAAAACAAAGAGCGTGTGTTTGTGTGCGGCTTTGAAAGTGGCCTGAAATTCGGGAATTTATGGGTTGATTTGGAATTGTTCAGCTTGGACTTTGCAACACGCCACTAAACACAGCAAACTCCTTGGCTTTCTCTGTTGGCTTCCGTCTGGGTGGAGATTCGGTGCACCCGGAGCTGCAGCAGCTTCCAGGACTTTGGCTACCTGGGAGGCTTGGTCCATGGCAAACGCTGCCCAGGGTATTTTGCCATGGGGAATGGCTTTGAAACCAGTTTATTGTACACAATACATAATATGATACAGGGAGCGTTCTGAAAGGATTCTCAGATGGCATTTGTGAAATACCTTCAGATAGTGCATCTGAAAGCATTACAGAAGTACAGATGTTGTTCTCGCACATTCGCACAAGACTTCTCAAGTGTCAGGAGACGTTGACAGGATGGACTGGAGATCTGGCAGTATTGATGTAAACTTCATGCACATTCCCATTGTGCCTTCATACTTCTGCTTCGTATTTCTCTGTAGGGAAGTGCTTGACTGTGCTGCTGGTTGTGTTTTCTTCCCTGCTCACCCATGCTGGCTGCTTCAGTGGAAGCAGTGGAGCCACCGTGATGGAGAATCGTCCATTTTCCCTCCCCCTATGGCTGAAATTGTTATTGTTGGGAGCGAAAGTGTCCAATTCCTGTCCTGAGAAACAGCGGGTTTTAGCAATATCCTGTGGCAATGAGTGGCATGAAGTAATTATGTTCTGGATTTACAAAAAAGCAAACGGCTTTTTCCACCAGGGCGGGATGTGTTATGCTTTATTTTAACTGGGCGTGTTACGCTTTATTTCAGTGGGGTGTCCTCTTTCTAGTGGTGCGTGTAGGATGGTGGAGGCTGCTGACGGGGCAGCGAGGTGACCGGTCGGTTCGTGCTGGGGTGAGAGGAGCCACGGGCCGGAGAGCGTGGGAAGGAGGGAGAGAGGAGAAACACCCTGTGTGAATCCACAGGAAAAGCTGGAGAGGAGCAAGCGAGGGTCTGCCCCGGGTGGGGAGGAGGAGGAGGAGGAAGGCTTGGAGAGGAGAAGTTGGAGGGGGTTGGGCGAGATGCTGTTTCGGGAAGGATGCCTGCCCAGCTGGCTGTGGTGCAGCAGTCAGGATGGATATGCAACGCCAGCACCCGGAGAAGGCTCCTGCAAAATTTGTTGTGCCATTTCTGTGTTCCTCAGTGGACTGAACTGGGAGGTTGTGGCATGGAAATGGTGGGAAGAGCCTGTGCAGGGGCTGTGGAAGCACGCCTGGCGAGCCGGGAGCCTGGGCAACGCTGAGAAAGGCAGGTGGGAGCTGGGGAGATTCATCATTTCATTTCGTGTCCTGGAGGAAACGGAGCATATTTATGCGGAGAGAGGAAGGAGCTGTTGGGGATGACTGTGTGATGATGGAACTGGCTAATCCTGGCAAAAGCAGAGGTCGGCTCTCACCACCGCTGTGCTGCCGCTGTTCATCCAGGCGCTTGTTATTGGCCTGATGAGGCTGAAAAGTGGAAGGCCACCTTAGCAGCCAGGGCTGTACGTGTCCGCTTCCTTCCCTTGGGCTGGCCTTACCATGATTTTCTATGGAGGCTTCTGCTTACAAACCAGAGGAAGAGGGTCTGCTGGCATCCTCTGCCTCAGCGGGGTGACTGGGACTGCAATGGCTGGTGAAAATCATGGTTGAAAAACACCTGCCAGTGTCTGCGGGTCTTTGCTTTCTTCCCACCAGACCTTCCGGGAGAGGTTTGACTGCGGGTGTGAGGAATGGCCAGGCAGGGATTTGGCAGACTTAGGGGGTCCGTCATCGCCCCTGTACGCATGCTCAGACAGCACGCACGCTCTTCAGACCTTGCTTTTATTTAGTCTGCTAGCTCTGACTAAGCAATAATAATAATAAAGAAAAAAGGGACAATTTCAGCCGCAAGCATGGGCTGTTTTCTGTGCTGCTGTTTCGCGGGGTTTTGTTGTTCACCACGGGCAGCCATAGTGCGTGCGTGTGTGTGTGCACGGGTGTGATTTACTGGCCTGTGCAATGCCACATGTCTTTAAAATTACAGTGCCCATTTCCTGCTGAAATAATTTCTACAAAGAGAGGCTCCTATTACAGCAAGAGGAGCGTGGACGTCATGATTTATTATTATTTATGGTCCCAGGGCCTTGTTTATGCACGATGGGTTAGGTGCTCAGGATAGAAATGCCATTATGCAAATGACATTGAATGTCCTTACTGAGCCTAAATAATTTTTGTGTTGGACGATTAAACCTCATCTGTTATTGATATGGGCTGCAGTCGGGCTATTAAAGAGTCCCAACAGTACTTACTCCCAGTAATGGGAAAATTGAGAGGAAGAGGCTAAACAATTGCCTCAAGTGTGCCGTGATTGTCTGGTAGGAGTGGAACATAACGAACCCCCTGAATGGAAATCGTGTTTACTACTTAGGGATAAATAAAAAGGGAGAACATGCAATAAATTACGCTTTGTGATGTGATTCAGCACACCAGAGAATTTGCGTACTTTCAATTTATTTATTTGAATTTTGGGGGGGCGGGGGGTGGGGGTAGGATGTAGATAGTGGGACCAGCCAGGAAGGATTCCCGTAGCGTGTGCCCCCGGCCGGGCGGCTGGGGAGAGCTGTCCTCCTCGGGAGCCACGCCGCCACCGCGCCGTCCGCTTTGACACAGCTGTGCGGTCACATTTTGATCAGTGTTGATAGCTTATGAATTCCAAAATTGACAAAATTTACAGAAAAATGAGGATAATCCATCTTCCTTAGCAGCCTGTCAGGAGCTGGCTATACTTCATAATCTTCAATTACAGATGCTATTTTCAGACATTTACATGCAGATATTAGAACAAAATGAAAATGAGAAACAAAGAGCGAATGGAAATGCAGCTATTTATATGTATAAAAGAAAAACAACAGGTAAATTCTAGGCATTTAGATTGGATTTGGGGGTCCCTTCGGAAAATCTGAGAACGGCTGTGTCCGCTTACGGATTGCACTGCGCAAATGTAGACCGTAGCATGTCGTTTCCCACATTCAGATAATCTGAAGATTGGGTCAAAAACAGGTCAGTTATTCTGACGTATGAGGGTAAATCTGTTCGTGGCAGGGTGCACTAGCTATTTCCCACTGTCTTCGGAGGAATCTGTGGGGATGTGCACAATCCTAATTGGATTTGGGCTAAAACAAAGCACAGCTGTTAATTTTTTTAAAAACACGTATGTTTCGTGGAAGGGAGATTCAGAAATATTCCATTTAAACCAAGGGAAGAATGTTGTACCACTGAAATCAAACTTCCATGCCCTAGGAGACAGCGAGGAGCCGGACGTTGCCGAAAACAAAGAGAAACTGGGGTTCAGACCCAATTAGCTGTGTAAATAGCTTTTGCTCCAAAGCAGAATTGGTTTCGGTGGTTGCAGCGGGCAGCACAGGGAATGTCATGTAAATTATGAAGCGGAGAGGTGGCTGGTGGGCGGCAGCGGTGAGGCTTTGATGTATAGGTTTTCAGATGCCTTTCCCATCCAGGTCTGAGGCAGCTGAGGAGGAAGGTGTTAGGATGGATTTTCCCTTCCCATAAAATTTCAGGGAGAGCAGCACCAACGCCCGTGTGGCTGTGAGCGACTCTGGGTTTCTGAAAGCCTGGAGAGATTAATTAGAGCTGCTTTGGATTAAGCTCTCCGAACCATATCTAATGTTACAAATTTCTTCCCTTTGTCAGGCTGAGGTGGGGGTTTCCATGGACAGCCTGCCTGGTGTGCGCCACTTCTGCCTTTATTTACTAATTTTGACGTATAAAAATGCGATGGCTTGGGGATGTTAGGGATGAGTTCTGGGTCGCTGCTGCCGGGAGGGCCGAGCAGGGGCTTTGGTGGCTGTGACCCGGGTGGACAGCACTATGCCTTTCGGAGACCTCAGATTAACGCCTGGCTCAAACGAGGAGAAGCACTGCTTTCGGCGTGAAGGTGCTCTGCACACGTCGTCTGCCGTCGACGCAGAGGCAGAACAAGTCCCAAAAGCCCCGAGCCGGTGCATCGCCTTGATGGTGGGAGCCCGCCTTGCGCTGCTGCTGCTGCTGCGTCCTCAGCAGCTCCGCGGATCCGGGGACGGCCGTGCCAGCAGCAGAAGGGCACAAGAGGCATCGCTTCGTGCCTGCATGATGTTTTGCAGGTGTGGTTTGCAAAGCGGAGCAGATGCAAAATGCAACACGTGCGAGTCCCAGTGGATGCCAGCTGGCTCCTCTCAATGGCCACTGGCCCCCTGCAGCAGACGGCTCTTTTCCGTCTTTGCCCGGTGCCGTCTCTCGACTTCGGGTCTGCGCCCCAAAAGGGGACGGGGCAGGAGGGGGATGCATTTATCTCGTGCTGCCTGGGTCGCAGCGCTGCCGCAGGGCTCATCCCAGTCTGTGGGACCTCCCCGAGTTTCCCACGCCGGCACCCCGGAGCCAGGCTGTTTCAGGGAGCAGTCTTGTTCCCCACTGTGCATCATCCATCTTTGCCTGCCACTTTGGGATAAAATTCCAGGTAAATCTCAAAGAGAAGATTGCCGTGCAGGTGGGGTGGGTTGGCCTTTTGGTGGGTTATGCTCAGGCATCTCCTCTAGGAAAAGCTCAGGGTGAGGCTCTCTATGGGCTGTCTTGCCGCTCCGCTGTAGCGCGGCAGGACACAGCATGGGAACTGTTTGAAAATGGTACTGGAACACTCCTGCACCCCTTTTCCCTCCATCTGCCCGTCACATCCCCCACCCCGAAGGGTAATACTTTTAGAAATGAAGCTTTTGCAGTGGAGGCGGAGGTGAAGCTTCTCCCAGTGCAGAAACCTTCCCGCTGGCGCTCTGCAGTGGAGGCTGGCAGGGAACGGGTCGTGCGGACCCCGCTGCCCGTGGGAGGGGGTGTGCTGCCGCCCACGGGTGCGCAGCGACCCCCCCCTCCCCTCCCCACCCCGGCTGCTCCCCCACT
Source organism: Elanus axillaris (assembly GCA_026212715.1). Taxonomy (NCBI): domain Eukaryota; kingdom Metazoa; phylum Chordata; class Aves; order Accipitriformes; family Accipitridae; genus Elanus; species Elanus axillaris. The sequence continues at coordinate 1,235,822 of JANZLQ010000079.1, forward strand.
GGGCACCGTGCCTGCTGAGCACATCAGACCCCCCATCTTGCCCCTGCTTCCAGTTTGTCCTGCTCGGTCTCTCCTTTTATATATTCCTCGTTTCATGTGTCTGTGTTTTCTCTCCTCCATGCTATGGCAGTGGTGCTCCATGCTGATGAGACAGTGCGTGGTACAACCGCAGGCAGTCATTTTTCAGGTAATTTCTAGGGTACTGAACACCCGACTCTTGCTTTTTCACCTACTGAGCAGCAGGTCAGGCTTCCCCGCTGTGCAGGGAGGGACCCGTGGCCGTGCCCGGCCATCCTGAGCTGCTCCTTGCCGGTGGCAGTGCCAGCTTGCTGGAGCAGGAGCCAAATCTGAGACCCCCTTCTGCTACCCCCCTCCTCGAGCAGCTGGAGAGGCTCCTGTGGAGGGTCGGCAGGAGGGTCTCGGCGGGGCCGCAAGGTGAGGGGCTGCTCTGCAAGCGCTGGTTTCCCCCGGGGTTTCCTCTCCTTCCCGATGGGATGTCTGGAAGGACGAGCTCTGCCTGGGGGCGGGGGGGGAAGCGGGAAGGGGGGACACCGCTGTGCCCCCCCACGGGTGGGTGAACACCCGGTACTGCAAACCCACAGGGCCAGTGGGGCTTGCTGCGTCTTTGGGGGTGCTGTGGTCCCCCAGCCCCTACACGGGGGACAGGAGGGCTGCAGGCAGCGCCTGCTGGTGGGTTCGGGGATGGAGGCTCTTCGGCTCTGTGCCCCTGGCTACCCACCCCTTGGGGGCCAGAAGATGCCTTCTGCTGACCCTCACCTCCCTGCAGCACCTCGCCCTTGGCAGCAGCACGTTTCCCTCTCTGCCCGCAGCCAAGTGCCAGCCGTAGCCTGGCACAATCCCGGCTCTCAGCCGCTCCGTCTTTCACCGCTGCTGTGCCAGCCTGGTGGCGGCCCTGGCCGTCTCCCCGCTGGATCGCGGTGGGAGCTGTGATGGCAGAGCTGGGTGCGACGTGGTGGTGGTGGGGGGTGTCACTCCACCAGGACTGGAAGGAGGAGGGGGTCGGCAGAGGTCGGGGTTGCCCGTTGGCCTGGGCTCGCTCCACTTGGGTGCTGGGAGCCGCCATCGTGGTCGGTGCATGGTCGGTGCGGCTGCTGGTAGCCCATTGCTGGTGGCTCTGAGGAGGGATGTGGGCACAGTCTTGCCAGGAGAACAGGGAGGCGGCTGGAAAATCCCTGAAAACCCCACTGTTCTTACCGCTGAGAAAGGTTGCTGGGCCATTGCAAAAGAGGTGCAGCTCCTGTCGGCAGCAAGCTACTGGGACCAAAAGCAGCGAGAGACCCCAAATCTCTGTTTCCCACACCTCCATCTCCTGGAGACCTGCAGCAATGCCACCCAGCTGCGGACTCTCCCTCCACACCCTGATGGGCAGCTGTCACTCACCCAGTCCCTCCGGTCTGCAGAAGTGGTTCTGTGGTTTGAGGCCGTCCCGCTGCAGCTGGTGGGATGGGGCAGAGCTGCCGGAGGGATAACCGTGCTGCTGCCCCATCACTCCATCTCCCTGTGGCGGGGTGACATGGGTGAGCACAGGGTACCACCGTCCTGGCCCCCGGTGGTGTGCGCTGCACCCCGATAGCTGCTGGCTGCCGACAAACTGGTTGGTCCCTCCGAGCTTGAAGAGCCAAGCTTGCGGTTTGTTGATGTGGTGGTGCTTCCAGATCGTTACAGTTAAGAGGTGAGACCTGGTCCTGCTTCCTCCGAGGTCAGATCCTCGGACCTCAGAAAGGAAGCGAGCTGTGGTGTTTCGACATCTGCAGCCTGCTTTGGACTCCCGTGTCTGAGGTTCGCAGCCAGGGCACCGGTGCCGTTTGGGTTTGTGCAAGGAGCAGTGTCCTCAAAAGCCGCTTTTTGCTGTGGGGTTTGGACGTGCATGTGGCCAAGCCTGTGGCACAGCTGGATACCTCCATCCCAAATTGAAAGTGGCCAGCTCCCCCTTCATAAGCTGGAGGCCATGTTCACACCCTGCCTGTGGGGAGCAGTGGATCGGCGTACCACTGGAAGATACAAAAAAAAAAAAATTTCTAGCCTGGATACGGTGCACTTACGGCTTCCTTAACAACAGCAGGGGTGAAATAAGGCGTCCTTCCCCAGGGAGCGGTGTGTGCTCTTCCGCAGACTTCAGAAATACCGAACAGCAGCGCACAAGGACAGCTTTTTCCTCTGCTGCGCTCCTGGCCCATCCCATGCCACTCGTGCATCGTCGGCTTCCCGGGATGTCCCTGCAGGGCTGCAGGCGTGCTGTTGTTCCTCCGGCGTCTTATCAGATCAGGGCTTTGGGGAGTGAAAAAAAAGCAGCGGTGCCGCTGCACGCGCACACACCCAGTGGGAAGGTGGGGCTGCAGACGCAGGACAGCGTGGAGTGGTGTGGAAAAATGCACCTTGGTAGGGCGTGGAATGAGAAGAAGGAGCTTGGGTTGCACTTGTAGGGAGGAGGAAGGCTGGGAGCATCGCTGGCATCCTTTGCAGAGGAGGGATGCTCCAGGGGCTGTCCTCCCCAGGGTGCAGAAGTGGGGCTGAAGCAGGGGTGTGGGCAGAGGTGGCAGAAGAAGGGGGGTGGGTGCGTGAAGGCAAGGGAAAACGTGAGGGCACGGAGGGTGTCGGAGGAGGATTGAGCTGAAAGGGGTGCGGAATAGGACACGTTTAATGCAGGAGTTAGGGAGGAGCATAGGAGACGGGTCACTGCCAAGAAGCCTTCAGTCCAGAGGACCCCGTAGTGCTGATCCGTGGGCCAGGTGAAGGGACAGGGTGGCCAGCAGCTGGCCACTGGCAAAGTGTACTTGACCTGCTGAACTGCAAGAGGCTCGTCTGGGGCATCCTTCAAGGTGACAGGTTGTACTCATGCCTCGCACAGACTGCATCCTCAGAAGAAACATGCGTATTAACAGTCACCTGCTAGTACAAGGTTATCCATGCAAATTAACTTTCCTTGAGTGAGAACTGAGCAACAGAGACACGGACACATATATCTGACCCAAAGTGCTGAGCTCGTGGCAAATACCAGCTTGTGCGCTGGGTTCTCAGACATTTCCGAGAAACCAGAAAGAGGGAGAAAGATGTGTTCACTCCAGTCAGCTTTTGTTTCCTCAAAAAAAAAAAAAAAAAAGTTAACTTTCTGATTTGGTCACTCAGAAAAATCACAGGTTGCCCTATGTTGTTTCAGCTCTGCACAGCTTCTGCATTGACTTAGTCCGCAGAAATACAGTGGGGATCAGCCTCGGGGTGGGTGTCCTTCAGTTCGTCTGTTCCTATTGCTGTTCTTCACTTGAAGTTGCCACCGTCCGATTGTTATGGGCATGATTACAATCTCACAAATTAAAATGGCAGCTTTAAGTAGCAACAGGGAAGGGAGAACTTTGAAAGGAAGCTTCCCGCATTTGTGTGAACAATCCTGACAATAAGAAATCATGGTAAAAGGCAAATGAATATAAACTTTCTGTTCTGTACAAGTCCTTCTGGATGTATGGATTGGCCTTACCTGCTGTAGACTGCTGTAGCCACATGGACTTTTACAGGGTTGTAGGACAGAAACAATCTGATTTCTGAGGACTGGCGTTCATTTACCGTAGCTTCAGCTAATGAGATTATAAAATTCCCACGAGATGAGAGAGCATCCTTAAAAGAGTCAGGTGATTTATTTCTAAGTAATTTGGATTTAGAAACAGTTGGCTACAAATTCATCCATTAAGCAAACACTTTTATTTATGTGCACTTTATTTCTTGTGAGGTGATGGGGAAGTACAGCATTCCCAAGAAAAGGGGGGAAATGGGACACCCTGTTCCCACCTGCGCGTTAGTGCATGTCTCTTGAAGTGCCACCACTGAAATAAGAAGAGTTCAGGTAAACCAGCACGAACATTTTTCTCTTAAGAAGCAAGTAACTTGCACTCAGCATTTACAGCCCCCAGTTACTCTACAAAACTTCCTCTTTAAGTAAAGCCTTGTTACATGTTGATGACTTTGGCTTCAGTTTTCTAAAGAAGCCCGTTTTGGTGTTCTTCAGGAACACTGGTGATAAGCACAGACCCGCTTATTGAGCACTTTGAATGCTTAACAGTCCTGTGTAAATGGGTATTGCCTTTAAAACTGACTGAACAAAGGATTTTTGAGTTCTGTATTGCATCTACTTTTTGTCAGACAGGCAAAAGCTCTTGAACAGTAAATTTATTATCGCTGAAACGCCTTTTGTTTCTTTTTCCAGGCAACTGAATACTCAGCCATGGCATCATTAGCTGGGGGATTAGACGACATGAAGGCCAATATAACCAGCCCTACTTCTGCAGATTTGGGAGCGAGCGTTCCCGGGCCTCAGTCGTATCCTATCGTCACAGGTAAGCAACTTTCCAATGCCAACAAGCGGTGGGAAACACGTGTGTCCACATTGCAGGGTGATGCCCTTTATGGAGGAGTTGCGTCAGCTGTGGACTGCTCATTTGCTCAGAAAGTCTCTTTTTAACTGCAGTTTCATAGCAGCTGTACTGCAAGTCAGGTGCATGGCTTGTGTAAATCAGCAGTGTTCACTTGGAGCCAAAGGATGAAGCATCCATCCCTCTTGGCCAGGAAGGGATATGGCCCCTCCACCCTAAACCTGCATCCCAAGTACCAACATGTAACTGAAAAACAGAATGCTCGCCTCTGCTTTTGGGCTTTGTTGCTCATTTTTCATAAAGGCACCTGGCATGTTTTACTGGATGGGGTTTTTTATGACAGTTCAGACTAGCCTGAATTTTGGATGCTTTTTATTCCTACAAATGCTCATGTTTTATACCGTTTCTGGAACTGTGTGCACTAAGTCTAAGTATTTAAATGAAAAGCAGAGGTTGTTTGTTCAAGTCATGCAGCATCATTTTAATTTATTTAGCAGGCCTAGAGTGAGAATTAAGGAACAGCTAGAATTTGGTAAATGCTTTGGTCACCTAGTTGTTTGGGACTGGCCACATCTCTTGGAAGGAGATTGCCTGAATGGAAAGAAAAATGACAAAATTTTGTCCCGAAGGAGTTGTGGGAGTCAGAAAAAAAAAGGGATTTAAAAATGTTAGGCTCTATGTTTCATATGCATATTGCCTCTGTGTGTTACTTCTGTCCGTGTGTCTAACCTGTGCAGATTTTGTCATCAGATTTTCTCTCTTTCGCCAAAGATTGGAGTTACTTGTTTATTTTGTTGCTAAAGGGAAGGTGATACTGGTTTTAGTATAATATTATCATATCTTGAAAGCGCTACGATGTCCTCTAGCAGGAGAGCAGTTTTGAAAACGAGTGTTGTTGCAAAAATTGTTTCAACCCAATATGGCATCAGTCTTTAGCTTTGCTTGCCAAAAGTTTACGAGTATGCAAAAGAAGTTAGAGAGTTACGTGAACCGTAAGGAAATCCGTGTTTACCTTGAAGTGGGAGGGAAGACTGTCCTCGAAAGAACAGTTTAGTACTGGATGGGTGGTTTGAGCAGTAAACCCATAGATAAGAAAGGTGCCTAGGGGTGGACGGGTGGACAGAAAGAGGGATTTCTCGACGTGCGGCTTATAACAAGTTGGGAGATAGAGCATCGATACAGATATATAGATAGAGTCATAGAATCACAGAAGCATAGAATCATAGAAGAGAAGGAATCTAAAAGGAATATAAAAGAAGGAACATGAACCATCATGTCTGGGGTCATAAGCCACTTGTACAGCCTATGGAAGTTAAAAAGAAATGCCTCCTAAGGCAAATCATTCTGTAATTGCTTGCTGCAGAGCTCCCTGTGTCTTTCTTTGAAGGCTGAAGCTCACTGCAAGGCTGCCTTGGCACTCCACGGGTGTCCTGTTGCCCTTTGTTCATCTTGTCCCTTGCTGGTCCAAGCCCGTGCCGCCGAGAGAAGCCCGAAGCCCCGTCAGAGGCCCTTGTGCTCTGCTGATGGGCACAGCCCAGCAGCACCTCGGAGCGCGGGAGAAGGTGCTGTGGGCATCGCTGTCGGGGGGCTCCCAGCTGGGAGCATCTGCGGCTTGCAGCGTTGGATGGGAACTGATGGGAGCTGTGTCTTGAGGGGCAAGCAAAATAGCAAGAAATTACTGAGTTGCATTATCAAGGAGTGGAAGTTAGGAAGGCAAGAAGATGATAGAGGAGCTGAGTGCTTCCTTGCTTCTGTCTTCTAAGCAACTGCCTATCCCAGATCTGCACCTGGCCAATAGGAGCTTCAGCCAAAAGCTGTTGTTCTGACTTGATACTTCAGCAGTGCCTGTTCTCTTACGCTGGTTTAAGCACTTCTTGTGCTTCTTACGTTACTACTTCCTTAGAGTTCGGTGAGCTGACTGATCGTGTTAGAGCAAAACTGACTACAGAAGTGACACTGCGGAGCTCGTTACAGATTTTGCATGAGTTCTCCCTGTGACATTACCTACACTTGAGCAAAAGTTCCAAATGATAAATTTACTAGTTCTCATCAAAAACGTGGAGCAGGCTTTATGAGTAGCAAGCCTAGAAAAAACCTGCCATTGGTCTTAAATGTGACAGGGTGAGAGCTATAACAGAACACATTTTACAAGGCAGTAGGTATTTATATCTTTAATTTGATATTGCTATAGAGTTTTCTAACACCTGCATTCATAAAACTTAGATTTACACGAGCATATCAAAACCCTTTTAAAACCTATGCCTTCTGATACATTTTCAGAGAAGATTGATTGTTATCCTCCCTTTTCCTTTGCTAACACCCCGAGCAGCTGTTTTGTGCTGCTCGTGCTCTGGGAGCACCCAGAAGCTCCTGGCATGACTTGGGCCCTGTAGCTCTGGGCATATATGATACCGCTCTCTCTGCCCCGAGGCTTTCCTAACAAGCTGAGGGGATGTGCAGACTGTTGGGGGCAGAAGGACCGAAGCAGTAAGCCATTCTTTGTAATGTGCAACACATCTCGTGGGGGACAGACACTTGGTGACGCATTTCTCACCATAGCTCTGGACAGACGTCTCCATTTCATCCCAAGAATTAACTCACTTTTTCAGTCATGCCTGTTTTCCCACCCCATTTCATCGGTGGGACAGGGGTTTGGCAAGAGGAGATGCATTTATTGATCCTTTTTCACTTGTAACCAAAAGTGGCATATTGCTACTGGCCTTTCATCTGTAGTACGTACCACTGAAAATTTTAAGGAACTGGGCAATGATACACAACGGTGGCTATGAGTGCGAGGTCCAAGAAATGTTTGCTAACGCATCAGGTACTCTGCCTTCTGGGAGCTTTTTTGTCATTTGTGGTCTGACCAAAGCTATAGTAAAATTCATTGATTTAGTGTTCCTAAGCTGTCGCCAGGGTTGGTGGTTGAGGTTTAGGTGGCTGAATAAGGCAGGCAACACCTGGAAGAAGGTTAGCTTTGCATCAGCCCCGCTTTGGTGATCGGGAACTGACTCCTGAGAGGTCCCACCAGAGCCAGGTCCTGGACTTTGGCCCCTCGTCTGGCAGGCGAGAGCCTGAGCCTTGCGGACCTGTGATTGCATTTCTCCTGCAATTTGCTCCTCATTGGAGGAGGAATGGACAACTTGAACTCCAGTCTTTTCTTGCGATTCAGAAAGTGGGGTTGCTTTTAGTTTCTTCACCCTTTTTTGAGTCTTTCTACTCTTCCTCGCTCTGGACAGGCTGTCCTGTGATGCATCCAAGCAAACTGAGAGCAGGAGACTGAAAGCCTTGGGGGACAACTTGTTTCAGTCATGCTAGGTAGTGTGTTTTCAGCTGTAAAAGTGAGGGGTGGATGGATAAAGCTCAGAAAAAATGTTGAAAGTCTGTGTCTGCTGGTGCTAATGGCTTGAAAGGCTGACCTCACCTCTCAGTTGTCATTCCAGATTATAAACACTTTTCTAACAGCTTCACTGTCATGAGACCAAGAGCAGCTTAAAACACTGGCAAGTGAGTTGTAATATCCAGAACAGTCTGTTGGCTGGAAATGCTGTTTGTAGCAGGAGCTCTTCTGGTGTGCGTGAAGCAGAGCTGAGAATGTGTGACTGCATGATGCTTCAGCAGAGATGGGGGCTCTTGGTGGGCGTAGAGCTGAAAAGCCACATTTTTGTGGATAAAGGCCTTGAAATACGACATACAGGAGTTTGAGCCAAGAAGGCTTATGTCCTTTTGATAGCTGGTATGTGCCATTCAAGCTTAATCAGTTTTTATGAGAAAGTCTGGAGACTTTCTGGGCTGCCATATCTGAAGAGACCTAAGTCTAGTTCATCTTGTCAGTCTTAAGCCTGTAAGATGCACTGTAAAAGAATTTGATGCAAATAAAGCTGAGAATGGAGATCTGAAGTGAATTATGATCCTAGTCTTTCCTTGTTCGTGTTGCTGGGCTGTGGTGTGGGTGGCAAAGCAATGTTGAGGGTTGAGATGCAGCGGATCCTCTGTGCAGTTGTTGGCAGAAAACGTAAATTTTCTATTTCGTAGCAAGCTGGTAGATCAAAACATTTGGGATGTTTCTGGAGGATGAAATGATTGCTTAAACATTGGCATTCATGCTGGTCCTTGCTGCTAGAATACGTCTAAGGAAAATTCAGTAGCAGTTCTCAGTACCACTTCATCCACCAACCCTGTCCTATTATGGACCACCAGCCAAACCTCTGATTAGAGAACCACTTCATTTCTCTGCATTGTGTTTATGACACATTAAATATTAAGTTTAAAATAAACCCCCTTCTCTTACTGTTTGCTGCCATGGTCTGCAAGTGCTCTCTCCGTTCACAAGGCGATGACATATGCCCAGCTCATTACTGCTGTAGTCAGCACTTTCCAAGCAGCCCGTGATTGTTGCTAATTACCTGCAGATGCATTTTCCCTGGTCCGGCTTGCCGATTTCAGTGTGGTCAGTATCACTTTGAGAGGACAAAGTCACGCTAAATTGACACCTTCCTGCGGCTCCCGGGCTGCAGAGTCAGTTTGCATTAGCAGAGCCAGGAGCGGCTGTCGGCCAGCCTGGCCCAGCAGCCGAAGGAGCGTGTGCTGCGGTAGTGGGATCGGACATGAACTCCGTATTGCTCCATTAAAAGGAGCAGCGCAGAGCGAAGCGCTGGCAGCGGGCTTTGGTTTTGTTCCAGCGTTGGAGTGGGGGAGCCTGGTCTGCTCCCAGGCTGGGATATCTCCATCCCCCTTTGCTCACCTGCCCTTCTCCGTTGCTGCCGGGGCACTCTCGGAATCACTCCCGCCTGGTGAACGTGTCCTCTTGCAGCTGTGCTGATGAGCAGGCTGCGGCGCGTTTCACAGCTTGCACGGGGAGATCCTGAGACTCTGCCAAATGCGGACAGGTTATTCCTCATCCTTGGCACTCAACCTTGTAACCACACCACAGAAGGAGAATTACCTTACGAGCTCCGTTGTGGGGTCAGCCTTGGGAACAGTGGTCCCGCAGGGCCAAACTCATTGGCTTTCCTGCAAAGAGGTATGCACATCGAAAAGATGAAAGGAAGCCAAACAAAACTGGGACCAGAGTCACTTTGTCATCTGGAGGGATGGGGAAGGAGAGACATTCTCGATGGCCATCGTCTTAGTTGTCTGCTCCGGCTTGAATTGCTGGACTCGGCCACCAGGCGTAACTGATCCCAGGCTTCAGGCTGAAATGAACATGGAGTGAGTGGGGCAAATGCATCTGACTGAGCAGGCTCCTCCACTCCAGGAAAAAATCAGCTTGACTTTTTTCCTTAGTGTGGGGGCATCCAACACCTTAGGTGTAGTGTATTAAGCCAGGTAGTTATTTCTTCATGGGTGGCGCAGGTCTGTGGCTCATGAAGGTAACAGGGATGTGTTTAACCTTCCATATTCCTGCATGTTTTGTCAAATTTTTGTAGTTAGGAAATGAAAATGCTAAAATGGGATAAACGCATGTCGAAAGACGAGCCGTCTCTTGCTACTGTTCAGCTGTAATGTACAGCCCTCAGCTGGCCTCTCAGTGTTTTTCCTGAGGATTGCTTAGTCTCATAGAAGTCTGTTTCCAGACCCTTCATCCTGCTTCGTTCATCCCATCGTGCTGCGACTGCAAGTTATGAGCCGCTGTTTCACCAGATTTTGTTGAATGGCAGATATTGTTGGTTACTTCTGGTTACTTACCAGGCACAAGAAGGTGGCACTGCAGGAAACCTTGCCAAAAATAAATCATCCCTGAGCAGGTCATTTTTTGCAGCCAGAGTGGATCCTGATGCCTTCAGAAGGAGGAAGAGCCACTCCTCTAAAATCCCAGGCTGATCTCTTGCCAGGATTAAACACTGATAATATTTGGCATTTAGCTCAGTGCAGTCCAGAAAGACTTGCTGGGTTTTTTAACAAGGAAACAAGTGGCACGTAGGATGCTCATTGGCTGCGGAAGAATGGCACCAGACCCTTTTCAGCCTACGGTTGGAGGATTCGTCTGAGCAGCCCTAGACACCAGCCTTTGGGTGGAAGAGCCTGGAGACACCTTCCTCTCTCCACAGGCTAGAGATCAGGTATTGAGTTTGGACTAGACACCGACTTTTTGCATAACCCAAGTCAGGGGGTCTTATAAGACACTCGATCGCGATACTCCTGATCAAAGGGTGGTTTGGTGTCCAGCTGACCCCTGATTAGGGAGGGTCAAGCAGTTTTTGAGCTGATGTGAAGGACGGGTCCTATGCAAGTAGCTGGGCTGGCACGCACCTGACAGACAGCAAGAGCCGGAGCAGCCGGCAGATGCAGCAGTTTGTGCAGAAGGATGCAGAGAACGGGGCCAGAAACTCATGTGGATGCTTGGAAGCGGTGATGGTGTGCCCTGCTAGAGCCGAGAGGGCTTGCGCTTGAGAAGATGAGGCTCACGGAGAGTGCCTTCCCCATGTGCATCAACAGGCGGTGGAAGGTGGGCAAAGCAAAGAGAAGCCAAGTCTTCTCGGTGGTGGCCAGTGACCAGGCAGGAGGCCACAGGCAGAAACCGAAACACGGGAGACTCCTCTTCCGTGTGAGAAGAAACCTTTCTGCCGTGAGGGTGGTGAAACGCTGGCACAGGTTGCTCGGAGAGGCTACGGAGTGTCGGTCCCTGGAGACCTTCAAACCCCGGTTTGACACGGCCCCGGGCAGCCTGCTTTGTGTGACCCTGCTCTGAGCAAGACTTGGACTAGACGAAGTCCAGAGCTGCTTTCTCACCTCAGCTGCTCTGCGTTCCCGTGGCGGGCACAGTGCTTCCCTGTGGCTGGGGAGGAGCTGTGTGTCATTGTCTCTTTGGTGGGACTGTTCCCGAGCGGCTCCAGGACAGTCCTGGACACGTCCCATGGAGCTGGGACCACTGGTACCTTCTGAGGGTCTGCTGGTGCTGGGCTGTGCCTGAAAGTGGAGTAGGTGGGTGAGGAAGCTCTCTCATCTATGTATTTTGCTCGTTGTCCAGCTGATGTTTGCGGAAATACTGGTAAGCGTCAGTTTTACAGCTGTGTTTTGACTGGCTGAATGAAAGGATTTAAATTATTTTGATTTCAGATTGAAAAATATTTGCAGTTTTTTAATGAAAAGTAGTTTCAAAGAGAACAATTTGTACTTCCCATTCCAACTCTCTGAAATAAGAGTAATGTAACATTTTCACAATTCATTCTTTTTTTTTTCTTCCCCTCCCCCCAAGATCAACACAATTTTGGAGAAAGTAAAGAAAAGATTCGGTTTTGTTGAAATTGCTTTTTCTTCTGGAAAAATGATCTGTTAAATTTTTTGTTGGCTAAGTGTAATAAAAAGTCTTCTTCTGAAGCCAGTATGTTCTGGTCGTATAATCTGTCTCTATGTGGAAATGTTCATCAGTGTTTAAACATTATCACCAAATTATATTTTAATTTCTGTGGGACTGTTTTGAAGTGCAAATCAGTGTTGGAAGATGGCTGGTTTCTAGTGCAGCATAATGCTAGATTTACAGCTTAGTCTCTACATTTAACAGATAAAAGTGCAGATGCATTTTCCAATAATCTATTCGTCACTCCCAATAGGCCCTGTCATGTTAAAGGCTTGAAAAAAGGCCACATAAACTCCCATGGAAAGGCAGCCAATCTGAAAAACAGAAGTGTCATTTTTAATGACAGGACAGAGTCTAACTGAAACACTGTTGAATTTTTCCATTTTTATGAATTCTTATCTCGCCATTAAGATAAAGAACAAGCGCATTTGAGAAAGCAAACGAGGCCACTTGTACCCCACTAAGACCTAGGCTATTAACTGCCTCTTTTCATGATGTACATCCTGACTCTGTTGGGAGTTGTTTGGCTGTGGATTTAAATGTTGAATTTAACTATGGTAAACATGTTTTGGTGCAAAGCATGTATAATAACAATTTGCATTTACATAGCATCTTTTACTTAAGGATTTTGCAATCTCTAATTAATTAAATCTGTTTCCCCCTGCCCCCAAGACCGCTGTGGTATGGATAATAAATACAATTTTAAATTGAGCAGCCATGGCAGGAGGATTAAGACAAGAGGGTTCTGGTGCCTCCACACGGGTCCTGATTGTGGCGGGGCTGGGGCTTGTTCTGCAGACACGCTCAGCAGCCTCATCTCGTGCTCACCCTGGTCCGAAACGCCCTGAAAAAAACTGGCTTTGGGTGCACAGAGCTTGCTGCCTCACTGCTTTAAAGCATCAACGGCCAATTCAGTCCTGGCATTTTTCGCTGCCAGAGGAATGCTGCAAATCTGTCGTAGATGTCAAATTGGAAATAAAATAAAATAAAATAAAAAATAGAAAGGAAAACACTCCGGTTAGCATAAATGCTTCCTAAATTGCTTTTTTTGGCCTGCAACAATAGCAAAACATCTGAGAGTGTCTGTGCAAGCCACCAAAATGATATTTCCAGGTGGGCAGAGGGACACGTTGGCATCTGTGTGTATGCACGGCATAAAAATAAAGTTAAGTGGCAGTCTCAGTCAGACTGCAGATACCATTTATAGAGCGAGGTAATCGTTTTGATGACAGTGGTTGAAGACACCTCCAAACTTGCTACACCATCAATGATGGGTGGCCTTAGTTGGCCAAATAAGAGTTACTTCTCGTCTGATACCTGAGCAGTTGGGAGATTCTGCGTATTTACACAGGGGAAAGTGACTTGTCAGACAGGCGGTGTGGGAAGAGAGTAGAGGGAATGGTAAAACAGAGACAACTTGAGGTCCGTCTGCACCGCTGGGCAATGGAGAGCATGTCACGAGGACGCTTGCTCCCTGCCATCAGCTCGCGCTCTCGTACCATCGACTAGAAGCGGGAACGCGCCTTTCTTTTTTTAATCTAGGAGAAGTCCAGGAGAAACTTAGGAGGACTCAAGAAAGAAAGCTGCAAAGTGTAAAGTGCTCAAAATCTCATGAGCAGAAAGCCTGGTGGGTTATGCTGCCTCCAGGTACCGAGCAACGTTGGTGCTTCCCAAAAAATCTTGTCTCTGAAGAGCCCTGCAGAGCTCAAGGGGATGGGATCTCCAGCTTTATGCTGTGGTCTGTGGGAGGTCAGCGGAGATGGCTTTAGCGGAGAGCCGGGAGCGGGGATGAGTTGGTGCTGCTGGAGCTCTGACGGTTCCATGCCAGCTCCTCGCTGTTGCCAGTCGGGAGCTCGCAAAAGTGCCCGTTGCTGAGCCAGGGGAGAGAAAGCCAAAGGATCCAGATTTTCTAAAGGTGTTGCAGTGTGTTTTGGGAGAAGGGGAACATCTTCTGGTGCAGAGTGGGAAGGAAAGCTTGTGCTTATTTTCCCCGCTATCTTCTTTGAAAGACCTCTTGCTGTAATTCTGGCCCTGGAAAACACCATGTTATCTATGAATAGAAATTTTATAAACCCATTTGGGTTTGGTTTTTTTTTTTTTGTAATGTGCCATTGTTTCTTTATGACTTCATATTAAAACAGGCCAAAAATGTGTGAATTTCAGGTTTTGATGTAATTTCTCATAAAAATGTTAAACTGTAATAAAAAAAAAAGAAAATGCAATAGGCAAAAGGCAGCGGGATAAAGAAAATGTCACTGGCATTTCTTCAAAATACAAGTTGCCTGGTTTTGAGCTGCTTGATGAAACTGGCACATCTACCAACAGTGAGGAATATCGCTTGTGGAAATCCCATGGGAATCAGCAGGGACAGGGACTGCCTGTGCTGCCATGGACTTGACACCTGACTTGGGATTTTCGCATAGATGCGGCTGAAAAGTGAATTCAGTGAGGACATGAAAAGAGTATCAGGGTCCCACTGGAGTTTTCCTTCTTTTGATCGTACATTCTTTGCAACAATCTAAACTCCTTGAGCTCAGCCCTGTGATGAGACTGTACCTTTTTTGAGGACTAGCTCCTAAAAAAAGGTTTGTGCATCAGCAATAGCCCTCTAAAGAGGGGACATACATGGGCTTTCCCCTCCCCAGTAGGTTTTGTTTCTGGCAGTTGTGGGTCCAGATGTGGTGGCCTCCCCAGACGTGAGCATCCTCTGTGGGAAGGCTGGTCCTGGGCCATTGGGTCTTGACGATCTGCAGGAGGATGGAGGGTTTGGAAGAGTGTGGTGGCAAGCGAGCAGGTGCTGCTGCAGCTGCGATAATTGCAAAGTACATTAGAGGTGTAGGATATTGTGGGATGTGGATCAGACTCCCTTTGTCAGCAAATCTGCTTTTTGATGCTAAACAGAGAGTGCTTCTGCTTCTTCTGTCCTTATTAATGCTATAATAAAGATGGAATGTGGACACAAACTGTTTCCAGGCACTGATGCAGTCTTGAACTGGTCTGATAGCTGTCCACTGCCGAGCAGAACTGTGTCCTGCACTGCCTGGACTGCCTGCGTCAGCCAGTACAGGCAGACCCAAAAGCCGACTGGTCTGGCTTGGTGCAGAAACAGCCAAGCTGGTGGGTTGGGCACCAGCCCGGGTGCCAGAGCCGCATCTGGACCCCGAGCTGGCTGGAGAGCATTGCCCTGGGTAGCCCTGCCGATCTCTCCCTATGGAGCTGCGCTGGCCGCTCCCCAGCAAGCAAGGGGTAGCTGTCGTAAGAACAAGTAGGCACTGGCTATAAACGGTGGGACAGGGACACACGGGACAGGCGTCACATACATCACGCCCTGTACCTACACGTGTGGTGTGCAGGGGTGCAGAGCTGTGCCTCTGCCCGTGGCTGCTGGGGTCACACGTGCCTCCCGTGTCCTGCACCAGAGCATCCCCATGGCTTCATCCACCCTGGAGCAACCAGCGCTCACTCCGCAGTCAGATGTTTGTGCAGCAACCTTGGCATTGCCAAGCCTGGCTGCCTTCCCCGGAGCACGAGAGGTGTAGTAGGCAGCTGCTGTGGCCTCTCGCTGTGAGGATGCTCAAGTCTTGTGGAGCTGTGCAGAGGTGGGATCACCAGCTCACGGCCGGGCGCACCCTTGTCCGTTGTATGAGGGCTTGTATATAAGGGTTTGTTGCTGCTTAACAGGCTTGGGGATGCGCTGCCGCAGGCTGCTCTGTGCAGCTCAGGGGACAAGTGTTGTCCGTACTTTGTCCCAGGTGTTCACCACCTGCAAGTCTCACCAGCCCAGGTTTTAATGGGAGAAGCTCTTAAGGTCTTAAGATGTGAGTGGGATATTGGTGGGCCCTTCTGTCACATGGATAAAGTAGCTCCGTGACGTTCCTTGGCTGTGTTATGAACCATGGCTTTGGTACTGAAGCAGAGGTGAAGGGGACTCATCAGGGCCTTTCAGCATGGTGTGGACTCGGTAAAACCTCGTCTTGTTGAGGTGGTGGTGGCTGAGGAGCAGGAGGTGGCCCTGTGCGCCCTGATGGGGAGACTTGCACCGTACCTTCTGCTGCCCTTTACCCCTGGTCCAGTGCTAGGCTCGTCTGCTGAGTCTCATCTCCCTTTGCCTGTGGCTCCTGGAAACATACCCATCGGCTGTTTGCCGTCCGAGCTGCCTCCCCAGCAGCTTGGCTCTCCACCCTGGCCAGCGTGTGGTGGGCAGCAGTGCCTGGCCTCTTGGAGTGATGCAAAGCCGATGCTCTGGTGCCTCACGGTTCACCAATGGCAGGGTTACCTCCGTCCTTTCTTCTGCAAGGCGTTGCCTGCCGACCCTCATCGCAGTGCTCCTTTTCCGTAGTGGCCGTTCCAAGGTCCCCTCGCTGCAGCAGACCTCTGGGGGAGGACGGGGGCTGGATAAGCGTGGGGAGCCAGCGTGGCATTCGGCCATCCTTCCAGGGCAAGGTCCGAGCCCCTCTTCCCCGTGGACGCTCGGGGTGGTAGCGATGCCCCGCAGCTTTGCTCAGCATCACAGATGCCCCGCAGAGAGCAGGGCAGCTCTGCCCCCCGTCATCAAAAGTGCTGTCCTGAAGAGACTCTTTCCTCTGACCTTTGTAATTATCCCTGTCCAATCTTTCTTCATGTTTTCTTCTAATTATTTTTCCCTTTCTTCTCTCCCTCTCTTTTTTCCCCCCTCAAACTCCACCACTCCTCTCCAGTGTATTAAGGATGTGAGTGAAATTGATGGCTGGAACGTCTCAAGTCTTTATGATGATGAATGACTTTCACTGCCAAAGCTTTTATTGTCTGTGATTTGGGAAGAAGGGGAGCTGATTTATTGTGGCCGACTGTCATGCCATTTAATACAGTTATAAATCCCGGCGCCATGACGGGCACTGTGGGCCTGGGACCTCCTCTGGCCCCTCTCCTGACCCCCTTTTCTCTCCCCGCTCGCCGTCCTCTGCTGTGCTCCTCGGAGAGGGGGGGCAGATGGGGAAATCTGAGCCAGCAGCTCCCAGACGGAGGGTGATGGCTGAGGGCTGGGCAGGCCCTGAGCATCTCAGCCAGACCTGGGCAGGGAGTGCAGCCCCCGAGCTCTCGGGGGGGGTGGGGATGCCCCACCACCACCCCCGGGAACCTCTGCAGCATCCCTTGGTCCCGGCACCGCCTTGGTGGGGCAGCTCTGGTCCTGCTTGATCGTGGCAGAAGGGAAAACTCCCACTGCGGCGTGGGAGCCAAATCCCGCCAGCTGCTCTTAAGATGCAAGAGCCCTCAAAAAGACGGGTTGGTTCATGCCTAAATACCTTAACTGCGTTTTTCTTAACTGCATTTTACTGACCCTGGTGTAATGAGGCAGGGCACCTGTAGTTTTTGCAGGGAGGAGCTGCGTGGTGCCGTCCCCTATGGCTGATGCTGCCGTCAGCTGGCAAAGATTTTCCTTCCCCGGGTGACGGGGAGGGACAACCGGCTGGTGGAAAAGCACAGGCAGAGCTGGTTCGTTGCCTGCATTGCTCGCTCGGCAGCTGGGTCCAGCCACGAACCCCAGGCTAACCAGCATTGGCACAAATAGCATCTGTCGGCGGTGGGGAGAGGGCAGCCCCCCCAGCTTTGGCCAGAAGAAACAGCTGAGGTGGTTCCTGCCAGGGCAGCGGGAAGCCGCATTCGGACCTCGTCATGCCGGGGAAGGTGCAAACACAAACCTGCGAAATGCTGCCAGAGCCACGTTGCCGTCCAACATCCATGTGTTGGGCTCCGCAGGCACTGGGGGTGAGGCACGAGCCGCACAGCAGAGAGGGAGAAGGCTGCGCGGTCCTCCGGGGACGCCAGGTTTTTTGGCAGAAAAATCACATTGGAGCATTTTTGATCAAGCTAATACTTTTCTGGGCAGAGATGAAGTATGTTCAGCACAATATTAAAACTTTTTCTGTGTTGCGTGCTCTATGGAAGTCGCAGTTCCACACCTCGTTCTGTCCTCTGGTCTGAACTCACTGGAGGACACTTTCCGTAAAGTAATCATGCATCTTTTATTTTTCTGAACTACCTGGTGCATCAGTTGAGCTACACATCCGGCTACGTTATGGGAGATGCTATCTACCCACCAGGCAGCTAGGAAGGAGATGGGACTTGGGAATATGAACTTGGTCCTGCTGCTTCACAGGGCAGATGAACCATGCAATTTTGTCTTAAAGTGATTTCAAACAAAGCATTTCAGGTTCTTTCAACTAAAGAGAATGAAGTATTCCAATCTTGACAATTAAAAATATATTGATGGAAAAATACTGAAACCCAAGTATGTCAACATTTCCACAGCTCCACTTTTTCCATCACAGAATCCAGGTTAAGTGCCTGATTTCAGCTTTTCATGCTATTTCAGGATAAAAATAACATTACTGAAATATCAGAAAAATCACACCTGGGTTGCTGATCTAGACTTTGTTGAGCCCTAATGAAGATGTTAAAATCCAGGGTGTAAATATTTTTCCTGTGAGGAGCAGAAAACTGCTGATGACATTAGCAGTGATCCTTAGATTGGAAATGTCTCCGTCTCAGATTAACTCCAGATGCAGATCATAAATATTGATTCTTGTGAGATGGAAGATTTCAGCATGGATTTAACGTCTCTGCAAAAGAGACCGGTGGAAGCTGTTGGGTGGCTTTTTTTCCCCTCTGTGCTTATCTAGCAAGATGAATAACTGATCGCCAGCGTACTCCCCTCTTCCCCTTCCTGGATGCGCTGGTGGGCTGCAGGGCCATGCCCACCCGTGTCGGTGCTCACAGGGCTCCCCTGCGCTGGGGAGGCTGGACGTGCCGTGGCCCCGAGGGGCGACACGACCCACCAGCGCATTGTCAGTCTTTGGGATGGGTGTTGGTGAAGGGTGCCAAGGCTCCAGCTTGGGGCTGGCAGGATTCGCACCGAGGCAGGCTTGCATGGCTCCTGGGCTTCTCCTCCCGCTCTCGCTGCTCCCAAAAGCCCTCTGGATGTCACTGCTGTCCTTTGCAAGGCGACTGGAAACCCACATACTTCTTTTTCGCCCGGGGTGTCTGTCCGGGTCCCTCCGGGCTGCTGTCAGACCACCTGCCGGCTCTCCTGCAGCCAGCTGGGGAGCATCAAGCCCCTTCCCCAGCAACACCAGCCAAGCCCAGTGGGTCAACGGCGGGCAACCAGGGCTGGCCAGCCCACCAGCACAGGCTTGCCTGGCTTCTGGGACCCTCCACAGACCCCCAAGCTCATGTCACAGCCTGGAGTCCCCCAGGTAGCCCCAGCCCCAGTCCCAGCAGGAGCGGGCAGTGGTGGCCACCAGCATCCTCATCCTCATCCTTCTGGGAGCGGCACTGTCGGTGGGCGCAGGTGGAGGGACTGTCTCACCGTGCCTTTCCTCAGCAGCATCCTGCTGCGATGCCAGGGAATGTCTCGGAGGCAGCTGCCGGCTGTGCTGCCTGGTAGGGGCGAGGGAGGTGCCTGGACGCCGGTGCACCCGTGCATCGCTACGTCGGAGTTGCCTGTGGACAGCAGGGTCTTTCGGCCAGGTCTCCAGAGTAAATCTTGCAGGTCCTAGCCCTAAGGAAGGATCCTCTCCCTTCGTTCCCAGGGCAGCTCCAGGCTTTGGGCCTGAGGAGTGGATTAGAGAAGAGCGAGTAGGCAGGACCACCGGCCCTCCTCAGGGCTGGCTTTGAGACACGTGTCCCTCTTGTTACCTGCTAAATATTTGCTAAATGGGCTGAATGTGTGGGGTTGAAAATCCGCTGGGTTTTCATTTCTGAAAGAAGGAGAAGTTGGAGGCCAGCCACCTCTCAGTGTACATATCCACTGGTTTTCAGGAGCATCCATGGCTCCTCCGTAAAATGCTACCAATGCTCTTGTTTTCATCCTGTAGCTCCTAGTGGTTTTTTTTTTTTTTTCTTGTAGCTCCAGTGTCTGGGGTCCTGCTACAGTGAGAGGAATTCGTCATTCTTCACAGACTGATACTAGCTTTCTAGTCCTCTTGGTTGCAGAGAGAGGCTAGAAAACAGCTTCTGGGTGTATGCAAAAATTCAAACACTGGAAAGGAAACAAAAGGGAAAAGTACTTCATTTAAACATCTAGTGGTAACTCAGTCGCTCTCACAATTTTTGTATTGAACAGCTAGCTCTGCATTTGCAGGAACAGGGATCCCTTGGACCACAAACTTTTCGAGCTGCCGATCCTCTTGGTCGTCTTGCAGCTTTCCAGCAGCACAATGATTACTGTAGAGACAGTCTTACGGAGCCTGCTGTGCTGTTCTTATTAGAAGTATTGCTGTGCTGCAGAAAGGAAACAACAATAAAGGGAATATGTTGCTTCTGCATGCGTTAAGAGCACTGATCAAACCACATGAGATCCCATTTCAGACATAATGTGCATTGGAGGGCAAAATTAGATTGAGAAGTAAATGGAGCCTAAAATTTCCATAGCTTTATTCGTCAGAAAGCTGTTTCATTGCGTGGTTTAATTCTCCTAGTTCTTTCATTCATTGCGTGTAGCATGCTGGCTGGAGTACATTTTAGAAATAATAGGATGAGAAAAAACATCTTTAATTTGGCAGTGGTTGTGAGGTGTGTAAGGGCTGTTCAGACCTGAGATGTGAGGGGATATAAAATGCAGAAGCGTGTTATACAGCAGCAGAAAAACAGCCAGACTGCGTTTTAGCAGGAAGAGGTGTTTTGGTCTGGGATTTTTTTTCTTTTCTTTTGGTTTTGGTTTCTTCTGCATTTATTTAGAGTTCTGAACTATTTAAAGTTGGTTTTATTATTTCTATTTTGGAGTAAATTTTAATTACATTACTGCTTGTAAAATACACTGCAGAATGAACTGCACTTGTCCAAAACATAATATTTTCTAGGCTAAGGTACTCCATGGTGGTAAGCCCATTATTTTTATGTGAGATTTCTTTTCTCTCCCCGTTTAACATGTCTGTTTGACAGGAGGAGGCTAACTGGTCTCTCAGATAAGTAGACACATGGGGTTTTTTGCCTTTGAAGGCAACACTTGATGTCATTTCCAAACTAACGCAGATTGCTGAGCAGAGCACTTGATGTGCAGCGAATCCCTTTTGAAACAGTGAAAACTGCAGTTTGGTATAATTGGAACCAGTGGTATGACCGGAGCTGGAGGAGAAGCCCGTGCCTATCTCTGTCCCACGTACATCTTTGTGCATCCGTGCTTCCAGGCTGCACTTCCCTGGTCAGGTTTCCTTCCGGAGCCCACGGAAGCTGGCTTGGTTTCCCTCACGCTGCTTCATGAATTCTCACACGCTAACTGCCTGCAACGTTGCCTCTTCCCATCTTGGATTATGAGCTGTGGAAGTGTAAATGGGAAGATGTGCCTGTTTCGGGCTGTTTTCAGCAAAGTCTCTGTCCCCCCCTCGCTGTCAGCGGGGACAGAGGGATGCCAGTTCTCACCTTTATACTTCACCTCCATGTAAAGAGGAGTGACCAGACACGAAACTTGTTTGAATATCTCCATCAATTTCAGTGTTAACTATTTGGTGGCCTCGTCTTTGGGGTCTCATTTTGCCCATCAGCAGACCCCGTCTGTTGGGGCCAGGACAAGCCACCTTCCCCTGCTCCTGAATCCTGGGGTCTGGGGAGATGCCTCTTCTCCACGCTGGTGGAGGGACTGAGCCCTGGACCAGAATGTAGTGGGGGCTTATCCAAGCTCGGGCTGTCGGGTCCTTGTGACCCTGTAGCCCTTTTTTGGGTCCCCATCAGGCTGAGCGCATGCAAGCTCTAACGTCCCTTGGCTGTGGCCAAGCCCCGCAGACCCCGCGGCTGCTGGTGTATGCTGAGCCATACTCAAAACTACGACTGGAGGGAATGGGTTTTCCTGCCCTGTGAAAATATTGAAGATTTTGAATTTTTTCAGGCCTGTATTTCCTATTAAAAAAAAAAAACCCAGAGCTGAGGAAGGTTTGACAACTGAATGTAGTGAACAGGGTAAAACCAGCCCAGAGCAGCGTGGGCCTCTTGTTTTTATTTGGACCGCTTTTTGTGTCTGTCCTCAGTAGCTGACATTTTACATGTCAAAGTCATTCCAAAATTGAGAATGGGATTTTTGTAATTTTTTTTTTTTGAAGGAAAATCAAATGTTCTAACTCCTTCAAAGCTTTCCCCAGAAGCTTTTGGAGTTAAAATGGCCAAATGAACAGCCTCTCTGCTTGCATAAACTCCAGGTTTCCACAGCTCAAGTTTTTTAGGGGCATTTCTGTCTCTTAATGAAGAGGTTTCATTAAAAAAGGTCTTGGCTGGCTCTGGCATAGAGGTGAACCTGACGTGGTCTGCCGCATCTTCCTTGCCATATGCCGGAGGAAGCCCCAGCACCTGCCCAGCACAGCCCCGTCCTGAGTTGCACAGCTTGTCTGTCTGCCTGCCCTTGCTTTGCTCTCCTCTTCTTTTTTCCTTCCCCCGATTTTATTTAATGAGCCGACATCGCCGATGTTGAATCAAGAGAACTGGAAGTGCTGGCTAGAGCCTGCAGTGGCTTTCAGCGAGGGGCCACAACAGCAAGTGCGCACACACGCCATTGATGAAGTGCAGCGGCGCTGGCAGGTCTCACAGGTAACACACCTCCTGCCATCCTCAGCCTGGAGATCGTGGCGTGGCTACCTACGGAAGCTGTGCCCTTGCCCAGTGCTGCTGAGCCTCCTTTTTCTGCAGTGATACAGCATCAGAGCATCCTTTTCCCACGCATCGCCGCGCTTGAGCAAAGGGTGGGGTGCGTTGCTGCTGGCAGCGGGGTGACCCTGGCTGTGGATGGGGTTTCCCAGTGGCTGGCAGTTCATCCCCTCCTTTGGGAACGACTGTGCTCCTCAGTAAACCTATTCGCAGGTTTTACGCACGCAGGAACCGTGCAGGGACGGGCACTCGTGGTCTGTGCCAGGCTGACTGCAGCTTCCCCCAGAGGACCCTCTTCTGCAGGGTGCTGCTCCCTCCGGCTGCAGCGGGATGCCCCTGTGCCCTGCTGCTCCTCTGCTCTTCTCCCGGCAGGAGTAGGAGGGGAAGGACCCCACAGAAGGGTTTTAATGGATTTGTTGATAAAATGCCTCCAGACCTCCTCCCACAAGGTCTCATCCTCCTCGTGCTCACCTCTGTCTGCCCGCTGTTCCTCTCAGTGCCCCCCTTGATAGATGAAGTGCCAGCAATGGATACGTGTCCTCTGTGGGGTCGGTGGTGTTTTGTACCCGGAGTGCAGTGGGACCCTCTCCATCTGTCTGCCGTGCATCCCCCACGCTTCCCCGTGCTTCCCCTCATCCCTCCACAGACGTCGCTGGGCACCTGAGACCCAACCACGCTGTGCCTTGCTGCCCTCGGAGAGCCGGTGTGCCTGCCAGCCCCAGGCTGAGCTTGTGAGGCACGGAGGGTTCACTTACTGGGAGCCAGGGAAAGCTTAAATTACGCTGATGCGTTTTAGTATGTAGCTAATTGTTGGCCACACGAGAATTAGGGTAGAGGTGGGTTCTCGCAGAGATGCCGTCCACCTAGAGTATCTTTTCCCAGTCTCCACACAGACGTCCCCTCCAGTCCGTGTGTGTGTGCATTAAATGAGGGGTCAAACTGGGGAATTCTAACCTTGTACATCTTATGGGAGGGGAAGGAGACCCAGGTAGACATCAAAGATGCAGGCGGATGACGGTGCAGCTCAGCTCAGGTCGGCGGACAAAGCTTTCTCGTACTAGCTACCCTAGAAGGTACGTGAAAAGCTGGACTTTTGGGTCGTTCATAGGGTGCAAGAGCTCCGTGGCTGCAAGGAAGAAGGGACAGGAGTTTTATGTGGCAGCAGCAGCAAGAAGAGATTCTCCAGAAGAGACAAGGGCAGAGCACTCTGCAGCTTCAGGACTCTTGCTTTGAAACTGCAGAGAAAACAGACTAGGGTATTCCATCTGTACTTCTCCAGTGCATTTTTTCTCTACCAGAAAGTACCATTCTTCCTTCCTTTTTCTTTCCCCTCCCCTGTACCTTTTTTGAAAACATAGTCGTGTCAATGGGAAGAGTAGCAGAAACACCTGCTATGAAGGGCAACTCTGGATTCCTTCAGACATCTGCCACTGCCTTGCAGATGAGGAGAAAAATAGACCCACATCTGCAAGCCCTGTCTCAGCGCAGTGTGCTTAATCTGAATTTTATGGCTTTGATAGCAGATTACGGTGCCACTGACACAAGCCCTCACAGCCCCAGTCACGGTGGCCACTGCGCATTTCAATACCTCCTCCACTAATCTTTCCCCCACTGCTCCCATTCCCTGGCTGCTAATTTCACGCAGGCACTTAAACATGATGGATAATTGTGTTCTGCTTATCAATGTTTAATTTAAGGGCTGTTCCATCTGACCTGGATGCCCTCTGCAAGAGCTATGCCTCATTATTGATTTCATGGTCACACCTGTGACATTACCTGCTTTGTAGGAAGTAGACTTTGACATTCCTGTGAGGCTTTGGCAGCCAGAGCTAATTGTCAGAAGAATAATCGAGTCAGCAAAATCATTACAGGTGATCTGTGTGTTACCACTGTTTTATCTGCCTCTAATTAGGTGCAGGAGAGGTAACTCATCGCAGTAAGCATGCCGCACTAGGTTTGATGTCCACAAATAGAGCTAGATGAGCACAGGAGGGAAGTTATTCATTAAGAGTGGTGTTTCGGTATGTCGGGGTCCTGTGCCAGTGGTGACTCCTTTCCCAGCGTAACGGGGTGAGATGCGATCCCGTGGGCATCGGCAGGGTGCAGAGTCCAAGCTGCGTTAAGGCAGGACCGAAGGCTGGGGCACATGTGCAGCGGCTCTGGACCCAAGGCAGTAACGACAGAGGTGCCATGCTGCTGTTGTGCCGAACGTGGAGCAGTCGTTTCATATGTGATAAAACCATATAATTTTTTTAAGATATGCTTGTCTCTTTTTGGGGGTGCTCCTCTGCCCTGTGCCGCTGCCCTGGGCAGACCCTGGGCGCAACACACGTGTCCCCAGCCTCAGGGGGAGCAGGATCCAGGCGATGGAGCTCGCCAGGTCCTTTTCCTGCTAATGGGTTTGTGTGTTCGACCAAAGCATTTTCTTTAGGATAACGACAGAAACAACAGGGTTAGCATTATCAAATTCTTCACTAGGCAAAGGAAGGCTTTTCTAAGCAGGAGCTGGGTTTTTCAAAGCAAAAAGTCAGTCGTGGTAACAGGTTTGACTGAAATAGGCTGAAATTTTGGGTTTGCTTCCCAGAGATGAAGAAGCTCCTAAAACACCATCTCTGACATTTACTTGTTTTTGATTTCTCTTGCGCTAAGCAAATGCATTCCTGGCTGCAAGGCAGCGCTCCCTCACTTCTGGGGTCGCCAGCGCCTGGCGTGGCGGGGAGGCTGCCAAAGCCCATTGATGGAGAGAGCGACGCGTGGTGGCTCCTGGGGGGCAGTGGGACAGTCCCTGGGGGTCCTGGCAGCACCAGTGCAGGGCCCTTCCTCTGCTACCGACACTTGCAGGCTCTTGACGAAGGCAGTGCCACGTGCTGGGGCCAGGAACTGGATTCCAGGGGCAGGCGCTGTCCTTCTCCCATTGTGCTGCGGGATCCTGGAGACAGCGCGAGGTCATTTCAGAGGGAGCACAGCTGAAATCCAAGCCCGATCCATCCAACTTGCCTGCCTTTCAGAACAGGTTTGCCCGTTCGTGCCGGTGCGCTGCTGTAGTCATTACACAGCATCCCTGCGTGAAGCCAGCATCAGGATTCCTTGCGTGCGGGTCCGCCGGGCAAGGGGCCGCGGACCGAATGGGATGGTGCTGGAAGCGCCTGCCCAGCTCCTCGCGTGATCCCGAGGGCAAGTCGCAGTGTGCTGGTGTGGTGGCATCTCTTCACCTCCACTTCGCCTAGCATAAACTTGCATTTTTCCCAAATCGCTTTCTGGAAAGATGTGAAGAGTCTCGGGTGCGATGGCAACCTCTGCGTGGAGCCAGGGAGGGTGAGGGGGGACTCTGCTCCGTGTGGGCGGGCAGGTCTAGCGGGGACCCTGCTTTGGGCAGGGGTGCAGAGGGTGTGGGCACGTGAGATGGACCCTGGGGAGATGCTGGTCTCGGCTGCCGGAGCACCCTGGTGCTGGGCGTGATATGGGGTGCGCGCTGCCTGGGGTGTCTGTTCAGCTGGGCTAACGCCTCGCGGTGATGCCTGCGACGGGAGCAAGCGCGCATGGGGACTCGCCGGCACCGCCAGGCTGGCTTTCCTGACACTGCCCACCTGTTGGTGTTGAACCTTTGTCTCTGGAGAGGTGGGATTACCCCGTTAACCCAATGCACTGCCTAATGGTTGACCACGCTCCTGAGTGGATGCAATTTTCCGTCTGCTGTAAGCATGGAGCGGTGGGTGAAGGCTCGGTTTCCCTCGGTGCAGCCCACAGCGTGTCTTGAAGGGGAAAATCACTGGCCTTGCTATTGTGGAGGATGGTTCTGAGGCAGCGGCAAAGGGGTTTGTAAGCCCCCTCCCCACCACCTGAACCCCCTGCATTTTCTAATGTATCCTTTGCAGTAATTAATTACCTCTCCAGTGGGTTCATTTCTTTCATACTGTTACTGGCAATCAGTTAGATAAAGGCAAAAAAACATGTTGGTGCCCTGTGGTATTGAAAGTGAAGGGTTTTCACACTGTCAGGGTAATGAATTCTGTAAGGGTTTGAAGCACCTGAGCTTGGGGAAGTCCTCGTGTCATGTGTCTGGGAGTGACAACCCCCAGTGGTTAATTACTGCCATGGATGAGAGCTGAGCTGATAGCAAAATGAGATAATTTCATTAGTAGTTAAATTTGAAGTTAATTGGATTCACGTTTACACACAGTAGTATACAAAGACACACTTGGAAATGCTCTTTGCTGCCTTTTTTTTTTTTTTTTTTTAAAAGGTAGTTGAACTGAAGAACGCTTCTAAACCACTCCCTCAGTTTTTTTCACCATGGTTTGGAGACAGGAGGGTCTTTTGCTGCTGCATGCTGCTCTTTGCCCCAGCCAGCCTGGGGCAGCTTGTCCTGCAGCAGGGACATTTGCCGATGCTCGAGCACTGCTTGCCTCGTCTGCTCCGCGGGGTGTTGCTGACCGCTCCTGCAGCTGGTTGCAAAATAATTTCTTTTATGGGAGAAAATTACTTATTTGCACTTTTTTTGAGAAATGATAATTTCCTTTCAGTGCGAGTGTGCTGCCGGCTCCTGGTGAATGGAGGGTTGGACATTTATTGCGTATCTTCTGTGTGCAGAGCCAAGCACTTTGACATGTGGCTGTGCCCTCCAGCCCCGCAGTGCCAGTTGATATTTTTATTATTTGGCATTGTCATATTCTGGGTTTTGGAGTAATGCGGGATGAATCCTGGCAGGGATATGCCTAAGACTGGAAATGATGTACAACTTTTCATCCCTAGAGCTCGCTCGCGATGATTGCGTATGTGCAGGAACGTCTGTAACAGAGGTGTTTGCTCTGCTCCCCCTGAGGCCCGCCGTGGTACTGGTGCTCCCCCCTCCCATGGGATACCTTTGCTGTCCAGCTGCGTGGCCCCCAGCCCCAGCCCCTCTCCAGACGGGTCTCACGGGCACAGTATCGGGTGTTTCCAGTTGGATGTGCTCTCTCGGCCTGGGGCCTATTTGCAGGCAACCTCGCCAGGCACATGCACTTGGGCGGGCAGCAGGCACAGGAGCTCTGCTGTGCTGGTCCTGCACTGGGACGCCCCAGAGAAGTGCGTGATCCCAGTGGCACAGGCAGCTCCCTAAGAGCAGCTGTGTCTGCACGGAGGCTCGCTGGGGCTTTGCAGGGAGCTGGGACTCCAGGCTGACCGCTTTTCTCAGAGCAGGAGAACCGGGTGTTGCGACCCTTGCAGCATTTCAGTGCCAGGGCTGGGGAGAGGCACCGTCCTGCAGATGAAGTGCTTCAGCTGCTCGGACCGCCGGGGGGGCCCTGGGTCCGTGGCGTGGGCGGCTGTGAGCTCCTGCAGGGAAGCATGGTACCCAGGCCCATGCCTGTGCCTCTGCCCATGCCATCTCCTCCTGTGCAGCTCCACACCATCGCAAGGCAACGCTGGTGACGGCTCGCTGCTACCTGCCCGCCCGAAGGACTGCTTGGCCACTCTGTCCTTGCTGTAGCACATCTGGGTGGGAAAAGTGCTTGAAACACTACATTGCTTACCATGCGGCAGCACTTTCAATCCCTCAGACCGACACCAGCTCACTGAAGAAGTGGTGGACATTTTTTCTCCGTTGGAGAGACGGAAAGGCTGAGACTTGGAGAGGGAAAGCGGCTTGTCTGTGGCAGCATTTAAAACTGAAAACGAGCTCCTTACCTCCTTCTCCTGGATGGAGTCTTCTCCAGTCATCTCGATCTCAGGTCTCTTCTGCTCTGCATCTCTGCTTTTCAAAGAGGGGTTATTCGCCTGTATCCGTGTGATGCTGTGGCAGAGGTCATGGAGTGCAGATAATCCTGTGCTCGCATTTTTTGCCCAAACACCACTTCTGGTGTTCATTTTTACCCTGTCTCTGTCAACCTACTTCAAATCAGGCTCTGGCTTAGTTGCTGTCCTGGTGAATGGTATGTTTTGCTCTCTGGCTCGTAGACATAGGGTGCTGCAAGAAAGTGGTGTGCCATGTGGCATCAGCAGCATGCCATGCTCATGCAGTGGCAGCCCATCTCCTCAGCATCACACCTGGCTGCTGGATGCTCTCCTGAGCCTCCAGAATACATTGCCTCCAGCTGAGGGCTCCAAATCCTCACCTGCTGGGCTTGGCAGCCTGGGCCTGGAGTGTCCCAGGTGCTGCTGTAGGCAAAGGGATGGAGCTTCACTCTGCTGGTGTGGTGGGAAACATCTGTGGCAAGGTCACCTATGGAGGAGACAAAGCTTGATCAGAACCTGGCCATGATGGGGGAAAGGACATGCTTCCCATCCTGGGAAGGACACTGCTAGCCTTACTGCATCCTGCTCGAAGAACGTGAACCTATTCTACCTTCAGTAACACAAGCATGGTATATGGTGTGTGTTTTGAACACAACCTCCCTCGCACAGGTCTTCTAGACCCTCTCCCCTAAGATGTTTCTCCTCCGAGGGCTGGATAAGTGATGGGTCTGAGCCACCTTGTTGCTGCACTCTTTGGAGATGCTCTCCAGTGACATAGCGGAGCTCAGTGACGGGGCCTGGAGGAGGTGGCAGGGTGAAAGAGAAGGCAAGGTCTCCTTTGCCCGGATGCCTTCTCCAGGCTGAAGGGGCCTGAGAGCTGCCATGTTCTCCCTCCATCACGGAGGCATGCCAGTTGCAGGCCAGCAGATACTGCTGAAGGTACCAGCACTGCTGGGGCTAGCCCCCTCTCTACGGGGAGGCCGCTCCAGGCAAGACTCTGCAAGGTATTTGGGTACCTGAAGCTTCAGGCGGTGGGCCTCGTAGTGTTCTTGGAAAATTCTCATCATACTTCTCTGCAGGTTGGAACCGGCAGCTGAGCTGCTCTGTCCCACATGATGCCAGCCCAGCGAGGCAGGGAGGGAGGCAACGCTGCCCACAGCCACCTGTGCCCCATCTCCACCTTTAGGCATCTAAAATACCCTTAAAAAAGCCCAAATGAAAGGTACTCGGGAATAAGTGTGTCTTGAAGGACATTGGTCTCTCTGTCTCTGTGGCCCACTGCTAAGCTGCAGGTGTTCATTTCCTCTTGGCTGCTTCGCTCATGCAGGGTGGGAACACCCTGGGGTGGAGGCTGCTTCTTACCCTCTCTTTGTGTCAGGCTTATTAATGTTTCTCTGAAATAAATGATTTCAGTGCAGTTGAAACTTGCCAATATTGGAGGAAAATCTCCTGGGGGACAGAAATGCTCCACCCCTTTTTCCTCTGGGGGGAAGCACGTCAGATGCAATTGGGAGGACAAGGTGGGGTTGCAGCACTGGCAACTGTGCCCTTGGTTTTTGCCAGCCCCTCTTGGACACCTCCCAGGCCTTGCCTGAGACCTGGCTGCAGCGACCCTGCTATAAACTTTGTTGGCAAGTGCCAGAACTTTTGATTTGGAAATGGGATGCGATGGAAACCAGACCTGTGGAACAGACTGTGAATGATGTCTTGACTTACGGAGGAGCTGAGACGCTACTTTTCTTGGTGTCTGCAGTGGTGGCTACTTTGTTCGGTGCCCTTGTCAAGGATCCTAACCATGCTGAGTGTGACAGTGGTTTTGGAGAAAGTGAAAAACGTTGTAATGTTTCAATATATTGAAAAAAATCATCGGGCAATGTTGGTTATTTTTTTTTCATTGAGGACAGGGGAGTGGTCGGTGTGGGACAGGACGGGAGGGGAAGGTCGTCTGTTGGGCCACAGACCTGGGCACCTTTGGGAGACGAGGAGTCGAGCCCATTCCATGGTAACACTATGCTGCTGAGGAAGGGAGGAGCAGTGGTGGCCCTTCTTGGGTCTATGGAGGGCTCCTGGGTGGTGGTACCCGTGCGGAGGTCGTGTTCTTCTGTGTTGGGGACAGCCCTTAGTCAAGGGATGGCACATCCTGCCAGTGCCGGGGGTGAACTTCGCTTCTGCGACCAAATTTAAGTAGATCGCAGATGCTTCTGCCTTCCCTAGGCCGTAGAGATGACATAATCAGAGTTTAATTTTGTGCGGGAGAGCAGGAAGCAGGGCAGTGACAAGGGGAGAACATTTTAATCCGAAAGAGCCATTTTCTGCCTGCATTGAATAATTAGAATTCATGATGCCCTTCCGTAAGGGATCTGGCTTCCCACTAGAACTGGAGAGCAAATTAATCGATTGTTTTGAACATTAAATTCTTTCAGGATGTGGATGCACCATAAATATTCTGTAGGAAGGGCCTGAGAGGAATGGCGCGCATCCCGATTTGTGGATGCAGAGCGCCAAGGAAAGTGGGGCATGTGCTGAGAGATCGCTGCAGCGGTGCCCGCGTGCCAGGCGCTGCCGGAGCATTTCAGCATGGAGCCCTTCATCTGACGGGCGTGGTGGGGGAAGCGGCCTTTGTGGCCATGACCCGGGGGTGGTGAGCAGCAATTTGCAGTAACTCGCATTCCTGTCTCTTGTCTCATCAGATGCGGTCTCATTTCTTTGATGATAACACAGAAAGAAAGATTTTACAATTTTATTTTTAGATCAGTGTGAAATGAAATTATGGCTCAAAATCTCTTCCAACCAAAAATGCTAAAAAGTGGTTTTGGCTCACGGGAAAACATTTACTTTCAACCTCTCTGAGCTCTAAAGACTTGAAAAAACCACCGTCATAAAATCAAAGACCTATGGAAAATTATTTGAGCACTAGCTTCTGTGCATTTCTTCTTGCCGGTGGTCCTAAAATCAACCAAGTCTGGCAACCTTTCTTGTTGATCTGACATGCCGTGTTTTGGTGAAGGAACCTGCGCTCACAGTGACTCTCACTGGCAAACGGGCTGGTTTGGGCCAGCAGCAGCTTGGAGCTGGCTGGAGCCCAAG
Source organism: Elanus axillaris (assembly GCA_026212715.1). Classification (NCBI taxonomy): domain Eukaryota; kingdom Metazoa; phylum Chordata; class Aves; order Accipitriformes; family Accipitridae; genus Elanus; species Elanus axillaris. The sequence goes on from JANZLQ010000079.1 coordinate 1,266,911, forward strand.
TGGTCCCTGTCATCCAGAGGTTCGAGGAGTGGGGGCACATCCCTGGGACAAGGACCAGGGGCTCCCTGCGGCCCAGGGTCCCTTTCTCTTACCCGAAGCGCATGCTCGGTTTTTCCAAGCTCAGTACTTGCACCGCGCTGTTGCCTCAGAGCCTGCAGCTTGGCCAGAGGGGCCAGTCCCCGACGTGAGGGTCTCCTTGCTCCTCCCGGCCTCTGGAGCGCCATCCCTTGCCGGGATGGTGGATCGGGCAGATCCCCATAGCAGAGCGGTGGCCTGAGCAGCGTGTGACGCCCGTGAGGAAGGGATAACAGCCCGTATGTCCAGCTGCAGACCCGTCCGTGGTGTCCCAGGGTAGAGGCTGTCAGGCTCCTGAGTGCTTGTTGAAGGCAGCTTGTCCCTGGGTAAGTGATCTGCCCAAGGATGCCGTGGGAGTCCAGGAGAAGACCACGAGTGGGCTCCAGGGTTCCCCATGTGGTGAGGGATGGCTCCTTGCTGGTGGGATGACGGGAGCATCCCTTTCTCCTGGAGGCCCACCTGTGGCCACAGCAGACAGTGGTTTCTCCGAATTCCTGCTGCGGTAGCCTGCGGGGATGGTGGCTGTCCTGCGATTCCCAGATGGGAGCAGGGTCTAGGCATGGTTGGGCAGCACGGGGAGCTGTGCTGGGGAGGGGGGTGAAGAGAGAGCACCCCAGCAGCCTGGTCCAGGGGCAGGGGGAGGTGGGGGCCATCCCACCGCCTGCTTTCTGCTGGGTTATTTCCATGGAAGACCTGTGGGTGCTTGAATAAAAAGCCGTGTTTCTGCGGTCTGAGAGCACGACATCAGGCCGTGTCTGCAAATCTGACCCTTCTTCTGGCACCACAGCAAAGTCTATTTTAAACTGCCTTCATGTCTCAATGTCTTGTGATTGATTCTTTTTTTTTAACTGGCTTTAATAAGCGATAAAAGCAATGATGCCCAGCGTTGTATTTAGATCTCTGCAAACCATCAGCCTGTGCACTGTGATTTTCTGGAGAGTGTTTTCTGGGAAAGTGTCATTAAGATCAGTGTTATTTCACATTTTGCTGTTTCTGACTTTACAAATCTGGGCTTTGGAGGAACTTGGGAATAGGGGCGAGCAGCTGGAGTTCAGGCAGGCACATTCCTTTCCCTGCAGAGCTCTGCTCTTCCCCTTCCCGTCTCTCACTTCATCGGAGCTTTGTGGCAGCTTATAGAGAAGGCAAAACTGTGCCTGCCCTCCCTGCCAGGCTGGAAATCCCACGCTGGTCCTTGCAGAGCAGTGATGACAAATGCATGGCTGTGTTCTGGGCGCTCGGGGAGATGTAAAAACCGTGTCCGCTCGTTGCAATGCTCACGTGGTGATTTGTTGGTTTGATTCCTCAGGTCGCGAGCTGGCAAGCACAACCCTCCCAGGATACCCTCCGCACGTCCCGCCTGCTGGACAGAGCAGCTACTCCACTCCAGCACTGACAGGGATGGTGCCTGGTGAGTCTTCAAAACTTGGGGGGGGGTGGGTGGTGCGGGGGAGAAATAAAAGGAAAGAAAAAAGCATTTCAGGAGGAAAGTGTGGCACTCTGTGGATGCTTTGCACTAAGGCGAAGGCAGAAGCCGCAACGCTGAAGGGGAAGGGGAGGAGTGGAGTGGTCCTGAGCGAAGGAAGACCAGGCTCTCTAGCGCGGGAGGTAATCCAGCCTGTAGACTGTCACAGCAGATCATTTGCACTGGGATGCTGAAAGAGCCCCCAGCATCCCTTCCCTGGAGCCTGGGGATTGCTCCATTTTGGACCGTGCCAAGCTCTTCCCATTTGACACAGGCTTTGCTCTAACCTGCCTGTTTCCTCCAAATATGCTGTGTTCCTCCATGCTGTCCCAGTGCTGAAGTCACTGGCTCTTGGGGGCTGGACATGTCCTTACCCTGACATTTCCCTGTGCAAAACCATCCCCCGTCCAGCTGCCTCCTGAGGGGACGCTGGGTTGTCCTCAGGCCATGGTATTTCTGCGATTCCCTTCCCCTTTTGGAGCCTCCCAATGAGAGATGCTGGGTGGCATCAGCCAGCCGGTGGCCAAGCACTTGCTGGTGCGGCCAGCGGGAGCAGAGGGTGCGGAAGCAGCTGGAGCAGGCAGAGCAGGGTCTGCAGGCACGGAATGCCATCGGTCCAACCCTCCGTCGCTGCCGGCTGCAGACCTGTGCGTCACCCTCAGCCAGCAGACGTCAGGGTGCAGTGGTGGGAGCAGAGAGCTGGGCTCGCTCCTGCGCGAGCGCTGGAGGTCAGATACTGCTGGAAATCAGCACATTTATTTTAGCTCAAAAGAACTGCTGGGATTTGTCCCCCAGCTCTGTTGCCTTTGGTCTGGACATGACAGGCACTGCTGGCTATGAGGGAAAGCGGTATTCTGAGGCCCAAATACATATCTTAAAAGTCATGAATGCGGCCCTTAAGTATCATATGATTTGAAAAGTGGTGATAACTTGGGGATTCTCTTTCTTTCCCCTGTTGATTTCCAAGGCCTTCAGGACATTTGGGGCCAGCTCTTTGGAGTCAGCATGGTCAGAGAGTTACTGAGGAAAATCCCTCAAAGTGGGATTTCATCTGTAATCACGTGGCTCCAGGAGGTGGTGATTTAGAAAAAAGTACTCGTTAATAGGGAAGTGGGAGTTGGTGACAGTGATTTGATGTCCAGGTTCATTTGGGGTTAGTCTTTGTTACCAGCCTTGATTATGTTCTGCAAATTGCTTTGTACCAGATTGCTAAGTAGTTAAGAAAAAACCAGCCATTTTATGTATGTGTTAGACTTAGAAACTGGCTACAGAAGTTACATCACAGGTTTTGCAGAAGCCAATTTTTACCCATAAAATGTAACCTCGGAAGGAGCTGCTGAGAGGGTATCAGAGGCAGTTTGTGAGAAGTGGGAATAAAAAGTGAGCACCTGAAAGCAAGTCTTGCTTGAAAAGAGGGTGAGGTTTGGTCCTTGTTTCATGCTGCGTCTCATGGACACACATACAGACGCTGTTATTGGGTACGTTTCTTCCGCTCAGCCAGGCCTGCCTGCATGCGATGGCACAGCTGACTGCTCACGTCAGGTGAAGAGCTGAACTGGCGTCAGCTCTTCAGCATGACCACAAGCCGTAATCATGCCTTAAAGCGTGGGGAGCAGCAGGCTTGGTCGGTTGTGTCTGCGTCTCGGGGGCAAGACGTCTTGCCCCTCTGGTCCCCTCCTCTCCCCTCCTGGCCAGTCCCTGCTGGGCTGGCTCTTCACTGATGCCCTGACCCCCCCCCCCAACGCCTGTGGCATCCGCCTGCTGAGAGTGAACATCTGAAAAACCCGAGTGCATTGGACCCGTCATTCCTGGCGAAGGTGGAAATTCAGAGGCTTTTAGAAACCTTGTGGGAATCTACCACCTTCTTTCCAAGCAGCTTCCACTGAAAATCTGGCCGTGACCCCTAGTCCCTTCCCCAGCCAAGGGGAATACTTGCGATTCCTTCTTTTTTGGGGGAGTTCCCAGCTGTTCAGGAGCAGCTGCCAGGGTGGGATGGCAAAACTGCAGGTCGTGGGGCTTGGTGGTGCTCAGCCAGAGGAGGTGCAGTGAGGGTTCGGTGATGTAGAGTCATCTGAGCCGATTTTCCTGGGTAATAGATTTTATTTTTAACTACACATAGGCTTGTGTGACCCATTATATTGAATAACTGCACTGTTCCTCTCACTGGTTCCTTTAATAACAACCTTCTGCTCCAGCTAGTGTGAAGGTCAGCTGCAATTCCTGTAGGTTCTCCTTCTCATTTAAGTGAGGATTTGCTAACTAGCATCCAAAATACCTTCTCAATCCTTCTTCAACTCCTGTCCTTTGCAGGATCAGTTTCAGAGCCTTGCTAGGGAGAGCACTACAGTCTCTGAGGGCCTGACCGTGAAGCAGGTGACAGATCCAGTCTGGTGCTGTTGGCACATCCCTGCTTGTACTGAAATGGCCAAATTGCTGTGCCTGGGCTAGGTCCCGTGTTTGTTGTACCAGGTCTCAGGGATTCGTTTCACGACCTGCTGCTGCCTTGTTGTAGTTTTCAGAGCCTCTGCTAGAAATGGGCTTCCTTGATAAGATTTTTAATTGTTAGCTGTGAATTTCTGCTCGTAATTAAGTAATTGTGTGAGTTAAGTGCTTAGAGACATGGGAGAAATGTATACATGATAAGACATAGGCGGTGTTTTGTTGCATGCTTGTTGCTGCTGCCATCGCTCGTGCTTCTGTGAGTAAACCCATCCCTCGCCGCTCTTCTGGTGTTTGTCCCGCATCTGCCAGGGCTCTGCAGCACACTTGTGGGGCAGGGGAGACCACCCAGCTCCCTGGCACTTCCAGGCTGGAAGCAGGAGCTTTGTGGATTCAGCTTCTTGCTCTGTGCTTATCTCTCCTCCAGCTCCCCTGCTGTTCATCCGAACAGGAGACGCTTCTTCCCTCACCAGCCCCAGGGTCCTTCCCTGCCTCTCCCACAGGCAAGGATGCACACGGGAACCTGTCCCCGCTGCATCTCCGTGCCTGGCACAAACACCTGGTCCGTGCTCTCACATCTCCTCCCTCCCTTCCCTGCAAAAACAGGGACTTGTGTATCAACAGGGAATTTCCCTTTTTATGTGGCTTGTGAATGCACTGCAGCCCAGAGAATAAATTAATCAAATACTTTCCTCTAAAGGAACCAACCAAACAAACACATAGCTTTGGTTTAAATAAGTCCAGAGCTTTATGAACTGAGAGCTGGCATCGCTTGAGGCTCCTGCAGACGCGTTCCTTCTGCAGGTCACCGGCCCCGCGCGCCGCTTCTGCCTTCCGGTGGCTGTCGCCCTGCAAAGGCGACCCAAGAGGAGCTCTCTGCAAGGCACTGCAGTTCCAGCAGACCACAGTGCTCTGATGGCACAGGGCACAAGTGAAATGCTGCGGTGCGGACAGATGGGCAGATAGGTGGGAAAACAACTGGTTGGGTGGTCAAGCTCGGAGGAGGTGGTTAATGCCACGCGCCCGCTGGGTGCTGGTTGCCTGCACAGTGCCACTGGGTGCAGCCAGGGGTTTGTCCTGGTTAGCATCTTCATCCACGACTGGGAAAGGACACACCTCGTCAGGATATCAGATGATGCCAAACTGAGGGGTGCTGTCAGTATGTTCCAGAGTAGCGCTGCCGCTTGGAGGCACCTGGGAAGGCTGGGGGGAGGAGCATGAAATCCAACAAGGTCAAACATAAAACCCTGCACCAGGGAAGGGAGCACTTTGCAACAAAATGGGTTTGGGACTGGCTGGCTGCTGGAGGGACACCGGGTATGCGGGCAGACCGGGAGCTGAGGATCACCCTGCAGTGTGCACAGGCAGCGAAGGCGACCAGCAGGATCCTGGCCAGGAACTGGAGGGAAGGGATTATCCCGCCCCCCTCACTTCGCACTCACGGACTCACAGTGGGAATAGTGTGGGTTTGGGCCCCCCCGCACAAAGAGGCAAAGGGCATAAGTTGAAAGAAGCAAAGATGCAAACTGGGTGTGAGGAAAAGCTTCAAACTTTTTGCCCAGGAGGAGGGTCCAGCAGTGGAAGAGGTCGCTCAGGGAGGCCGTGCAGTCTCCATCCTTGAGGGGTTTCAAGGCCAGACTGGGTGAAACCCTGAGAATCCTGGTCTGGCCTCACTGCTGATACTACTGTGAGCAGGGTCTGGAGACCTCCCGACGTCCCTTCCATCCTGAAATGCCCCATCATCCTATAACTCAATGTTTTGATTATGGCACTGCTGAAAATGTGCTGCAGAATCAGGAATTCGTATGCTTCTGCCTGATACTGAGAGCAAAGATAGAGTCAATAAGCTGTTAATCTCTCTGGAAAGCAGTCGTGCCAGCAGCCCACACAGGTGCACAGATGGGACAGCTCTGCTCCAGACCCCAATTGCCATTAAGCAACAGAGCCATATATCCCCCTTGGAGACCAGAGGGAGCCGTACAGACAGCTTCCCGGTCAGAGAGAAGTGCCTAATGTCTATACAGGGACCAGGAGAAATCGCCCTCCACCTTCCTCCTCCCACCCGTGACCATGGTCTCACCCCACTGGAGCCTGGGCAGCGCCGGCTCCCAGCGCCCGGCTCAGCATCCGCTGTCCGCCCATGCTTTGTGCCCGGCTTCCCGGCTCGCCCCCTCCTCCAGGAGACCCGGCATGAAAGGAGGAAGGCAGGTGGACCCGGCATAATATTGGTGACTGTTGGTGAATATTCCTGGACGCACTGGGAGCAGGTAGGAGATCGACAGCATCATGTGGCATCTACCGTGGGAAGCCGCGGGGTCCTGGGAACAGCCACCGCCTGCCCACCGTCCTCACCTGCCCGCGGCGGACACTTCTCTCTAATCCTCATCGTCTAGTGGCTTATGCCTTGGAGCATGAGAGTTTATATCCCTTGTAAATGTTTATTTTGTCTGATGTAGCTGTCTCTCTGTTCTCATTACCTATTCAGATGTTTAATCCACTACTGATTCCTACTAGATTTGTGGTCTCAGTACCACCTCAGGGCACAGGATCCCACAGGTTAATAAGATGCTATGTGCAGAAATTATCTCCAATAATTTGTTGTTATTGTTATTATTTGTTCACACTGTGATTGTGCCCCTAATGTGCTGCCACTTTAGAAACACAGAGCAGTGTTTTCCCAGCAGCCTTCCCTTTGTTTCCTGGCTGGCTGGCAGGAGCCAATTGCTTCTTCTCCATCCCATCCAGTACTTGCAGCCTGGAGCTTAGTGCCACCTGGCTTTCCTTACTCCTTTCCAGAGAGGCACTCCCGGAGCTGTTTGGCTCTTCTGATGGAGCTGGTGCTGTCTTCTGCTTGCAGCCTCTGCTCTCTGCTACCTTTTCTACCTTGCCTCTGCAGATTTGGCTTCAGGAGCACAGCAGCAGCTAGTTGGGAGCACATCACTGGGAAATGCAGAATTTGCAGGGATTTTACTCCGTGACCTATGTGGGCGACCGAGAACCTTTTTCGAGGTGAAGTGTTTGAAAGGGAGCGCAGCTGCTGGAGCAACAGTCTGCTGGTCGCAGCATGCCGTTACCATATTTCCCCCACCTTTGGGAGGCTGGACCTTCCCTCCAGCACCGCTTCTCCTCCCCTTGGGGCTCTGCCGCACTGCTGGCTGGGGCTGGCGGGGACCAGCGCTGCGTGTTTGGGTCTTCTCTTGGTCTGCGGTTGCTCCGCACACCACCGGCTTGTTTCCGGCACCAGGTCTGCTTTCTCTCCACAGGTCACTGTTTGTGTATGTGGGACTGCTCCCAAGATGTGTCTGAAGGTCTGTGTCCTCCCCTGTGTGGGGAAGACGGTGGCAGGGGGACAGAGGGGAAGAGATGAGGAGCGGTGCTGGAGCTGCCGCTTGCTTGCCTGCTCTGAGGACCACCATCCCAGGAGCTGTGTCCTCTTTGGGTCTCTGCTGGGGCCAGAGCAGGGGGGGCTCGTGGCAGTTCCCATGGCTGGGACAGCGACTGCCGGGCAGGGTCTCAGGCAAACCGTGCCCATGTCCAGCTTCAGCATCTGCTTGCCCTCACCATCAGGCTCGTGGTGCCGCGGCGGAGCTGGGAAGAGGTTATGCTCAAGTAGCCATGGTCGTTCACTTGAATACTTACTCCAGTTCCTGTGTTGGAAGTGCTGGGGCAGTAGCCGCTGCTGACACCCGCTTTCTGTTTCGCCCCTCTTCCCTCTCCCCATCTCCAGGGATGGATCCCCCACCTTGTCACCCGTTCTCCCCTCCCCGGGACTCTCATTCACCCTGTCCCCTCCTCTCCTGGTGGGCCCTGCACGCCGGGTGACAGGAAAGGGTAGACAGTCCGGAATAGTGATGCTGAAAATATAGTCATTAATGGGACTCTCGAAACCCAGATGTCCTTTCTGAACACCGGTAATTTGTTTTTAATGAAAAACCATGCAGTGACCCTGAACAAATGAATTTCCTTTATATGAAGTCTATGTGCAATTACCCGACTAAAGGGACCTGAAAACAGTGACATTCAAAACTGGGCTTTGAGAAGAAAAGCATAAAAAATAGCCATGCTGTCATTAGCAGTCTTTTATCTAGGAGAATCTGCTGGTTCTAACATGCAAAGCAGAAGGAGAGATGATGTTGGGAAACAAAACACGTGGTTTTCGAATGCATTTTTTTCCTTGTGACTGGCAGGTATTAATGTGGAAGAGAAGTGAGACTGTGTGACCTCTCCCTGTTGGGGCTGTTTCTCCCACCAGAGCCTGCAAGGGAGAGGACCCTCCCTGAGCCCAGCCTGCAACGGGGGGTGCAGGGGAGCCGGAACGCCAGCCTCGTGTCGCGACGGGGGGTCAGGAGGCAGCAGTTACGACATCGGACCTCTGGAATAAAACCTGTAGGGATTGGTGGGGTTTGGTCCCCTGTGACACACTGAAGGCTTAATTCACAGTCATTTTCATGGGTTGATGTTACTTGTTCTGGGTCTGCCTTTGCCAAAGTTTTGCGACAGCGTTTAGTAATCCCCTGACAATACTTGAAAGCGAGGCAGCTGGTAGCTAAAACGCTTAAAAACAGGGGCAGAGAAAGGAAATTACAGTACGTGGGGTGACAGAGGGAGTTGGTGGCAGAGCCTGAACCGGGTCCTCCTCCGATGAACAGCAGAAGGCTGAAACCACTTGGTTACTTGGACAATGATGCTGCTGTGACCAGGGAAAGCGAAAGGAGACTCAGGCCCTTTATGCTAGAAGGACCTGAAGCACACGAGGAGTAAACCTCAACATTTCTTCGGTGGAGTGGAAAGTTTGCGAGTTCCCTGCTTGGAGCCTGGAGGTGACTCCTAAGTCCATTTGCCATCTGCTTCACCTGCTTCTTGCTGCTATTGCGGCAGGGATGTGTATGTCTGCTTGGATTGTGGGCACTTGCTTTTTTGGTGCCTGTATTGCCACTTTTTGCAGCTCACATAGCACAAACCCAGCTGTCACCTGACGTGCCCCCAAAAACATGTGCAGCCCCCTCAGATGCACACAAAAGCACCCATGGCTTCCACTGCCACAGCCAGAAGACCCGCTGCCAAAGGACAGAAGTATTGACATTTGGCGTTCTCTGGTTAAGCGAATTTACTATTTTTTCCCAAGTCTAGGGCTGCCTTACGAAGGCGCCTCCCCACCCTTCTGTAATCTTGGAAGAGAAATCCCGGAGAAGTTTCATCACATGTGATGGAGCAAGTGATGTGCCATCATAAATATCTTGGGGCGATACCGGATTGCAAACCAACTGACAAATGATTCCCTTAATTAATAATGAAGCAGTTAAGTAAATGGTATGCTTTTTATCTGCTGCTCCTGTACATTTTGAATGAGGGTCTGCCAGCATCTTGGAAGCCTGCAGAAACGTCTTGGTGTTCGTCTCTCAGAGATGTAATTACCGTGCTTGCACAGAATATAGATAAAATTTATATTGTTTTCAATATGATGTTGTCAGATATTATTTCATTAAATTGATTTAGAAATCATGCTGGAGAGGGCAAGAAGGTGAAATGTTGGGAAGCCAACATTTCTGGATCTGCTGTTCCCAAACCCGCCTTCCTCTTACAGACCTGATCCTCAACTGGGGTCAATTAGTCCCGACCCCCAACTGCCGAGGGTCTCTGCTGCTTTACAGCAGCTGAGGATGTGGTCCCAAGTGTCCCATGTGCAGCAAAGCCAGTCCCGTCTGCTCTGCGGGCTCCCTCTGCCCCGGCTGTAATTTCTGCCTCCTCCCATTGAGGTGAAACGCTGTGCATATCTAAACATAAGTAAGCAAGGCGGAGTGTGTATAAACAAAAGGGTCCGTATTTAGGAGTGAGGAGGAGGAGAGAAAACATATTGTATTGCTCCACTCTTTGGAAATTTCTATGCATTTGTAATAACAAAATTACCATAATTTGCTCGTTAACGCAGCTAGATCAGTCAAGCATTGTTCCAAACATGCAGAGGCTGCTTCTCGCTCTAGGTCTGCCAGTGAGCTAAGCACGGTGGAAATTAGCATGCAAATAGCCCTAATTCGGCCGAGCTGTCAGATCCGCATTCAGCCGCTTGTTCCCTTTGAAATCCCTGACAGGAGCGGCTCAGGCAAGCCCACCCTCAAGTAGATCCAGCCAGAAGAGGTACCAAGGGGGCACCTCCTGAGTGACAGTTTGGCTACCTTCAGTCAAATCAATCAGTCGCGACAGCCGGCAGCAGCGCTCTGTGATGCCGGGGGGGCCGCGGGGTCTGGGGAGGGGGGGCTGGTTTCAAGCCAGATCGTGATGCCGAAACCATCCCCTCCCCACCTTGGGACAGTGCTGGGGTTTGGGGCTCCGGCAAACGAGCGATGCTGCCCATGGGATAGGGGAGGGCTCTGTTCAGATACCGATTTTCAGATTAAGCTGCTGTTCGTGGCAAAAAAGTGTCGCTGTTGGGGGGTTTTAGTGCTGAGAGAAGGAAGCTGGGGCCTGTGGTCATTTCTTCTGGAGCCCTGCCCGGCACTCCCAGCTTGGCTCTCATTACGGAGCTCCCGGAGCATCGCCGCGGAGGATGCCGCACTCAGCCGCGCACGGTCGGCATCGGAGGGATGCTGCCTGCGGCACCAGGGCTGCCCACCACCCCCGTGGGTTGGCAGGAGAGGGATGGAGGCAAACGATTCGTGGCACAGGTCTCTGTCCTGTGTCTCCTGGGGGGGAACCGCAGGACCCTTCCAGCTCCGATCTCTGTGCAGCACGCGCTGAGGTACCCGCAAGGAGACACTGGCGGCAGCGGTAAAGAGAGGCTCTTCCCTCTTGATGGTTCATTCAGTGTAACAGGTCCGATGCACTGCCCACCTTTAAGCATACCTGCGATTATAAAAGGAACAGTGAGAATTTGAAAAGCCTTTTGTTGCCGTTTTTAGGTTTTTTGTGTCACTAAACAGTCTTCTGTCCTCTGCAAGCCAGTAGTTTTGAGCCCCATCGTGCTGGCAGCTACGACAAACACAACTCTCTGCCCCAAAATACCCAGAACCAGAAGTTTAAAGATGAGGTGCTTGTAGATGAAATGAGTTAAAAGCGTGCCCTCTGCTCATTAACTGCATTAGCCCCGTAGGACCAGGCATCGGGAACTGCCCGACGTGGGGCTGGTAGGCAGAGCTCACCCTACACAGGGTCTGTTCGCCCCCTCCGAGGCAGCTCCCAGGGTCTCCTCTGGGCTCCGAGGACATCCCCTCTGCACGTGCAGCCCCATCGCCCGCCTCTGGGAAGGCAGGAGCACCTTTACAAAGGGCTTCTTGGTAGGTCATTGTCTGCCCGTCTCCCAAAACCAGCAGCGACAGTGGATCTCCAGCTGATGCTTCCCAGTGTGCCGGCAATGAGGGCTCCGTGTCCAGCCGGGATGCGGCGTGCCATGGGTGAGGCGTGCTCCTGCATCCTCTGCCCTCCACGGGTCCCCTCCCGTTTGCTCTGGTTTTTGTCATTATTGACAGCTGTCCACTGGTGGAAACACAGTAAGAAAAAGCTAACTGTAATTAGAGAGCCATGAGGCCTAAATTAGTTCTGATTTTGGGAAGCCATGGTTTGGATTAGTGAAGCAGAGCACTGAAAAGCCAGCTGAGGTGCCCGGTGTTCCGAGCCGCGCGCAGGCATCGCCTCCAAGGTGGATGCTGCACCGCTGGCTGGAGCAGACCCGGACTGGCTTCTGCTTGCAGGGCTGAGCTCAACCCCCTTGCTCGTGATGGGGTTTCTCAGACCAGAGTAACAACCCTCTGAGAGCACACAAAATGCTTTATCATTTCTGAGCATTCAGCTTCTTCACGCTTGTGTCTCCTTATGTTACGTCAGTACCCAGAGTTTAAAAAATGAGGGATTACAAAAGCATCCTGGTTACGAGCAGCAGGTTGCCAGGGCTTTGAGCGCTGTGGCGTGCCCGGCACCTGCCATGGCCACCGGTGGTGGTTTGGGCACTGGAGCAGGTCTGTGCCTCACGTGCTGGGTGCGTGTGGAAGCCGGACCCAGCCACCCGAATCCATCGGGCAGTTTCCTGACAAACTGTGTTTGACGATGAGCAAGTGCCGAGATCCCCAAAATAAGCGGAGTGGAAAGCACTTCATGGCCCGCCGTGTCTGTGAGCAGGAGCGTGACGTGGCTGCTGTATTCCTGCTAGCTGGTAGCAGCGATGGGAAAGCAGGGTCTGTATTCGCAGCACATCCGAGCTCTGCAGCCCCACTGCCAAGTGCTTTGCTGTGCGATGGGTGCTGGGAAAGATCCCGTTTCTTTTCTCCTGGGCATTAGACCCTGGGGAGCCCGCCTGCTGCCCATGTTGAGCACCCCGTGGAAGAGTGGCTTCTGCTTGAGCATCATTCCAAGCCTGGGTTTCCGTGCCTACTGAAAGATGCATCTGGCTCCGGACAACAACCTGAAGGGGTTTGATATCTGCCCAGCTTCCTGGTGTTAGGGAAGCGCTTTCCAAGTTGTCCTGCGATGAGCTGGATGTCTCCTGCTCCCAGCACTTGTGTGGCCAGGGGAATGCTGGGGACCAGGTCCTGTGCCCGGGCACCCCCAGATCCTCGCACCTTCCCCTTTGCCGCTGCGGGATGACCCGTGTGGTGGTTTTGGGGGTTTGAAGCCATTGTCCTGCAGAGTGTTGTTTATGAATTCGGCCTTTTTGCCACTCACTGGACTTGTTTTCTGAGACCGTAGGCTTGATTTCTGTGTGATGATTGATGGAGGGCGTTTGCTTGCGGTTAAGACTGTTTGAACATGGAACATCTGCCCTCTGGTAAACTCTGGTGCCCGGAACTGATGTCTGTTGCATAAATTGAAAGCAAAATATTTTGAGAATGAAGTATTCTCTTTCCAGGAGTTTCTGGGCACATTGAGACTTTTATTGAAATGAGAGAAAATGCCAAGACATTACAGTAGATTGCAATGCAGTACGGCGCAATGTAAAAAGAACAAAGCGGGGTAATGGAAAGAAAACCAAATGAAGTGAAATATTTTAAGCGAAACAACATGCTTTAGTAAAAAAGAAGGAATGCACTCCAAGGACTGCCCAATTTCCATGGCAGAACTTTCCTCTGAAAACACATTTTAAAGCGGAGGCTGTCAAACTGTAGGAAGCAGTGTTTGTGTTGTAAAACTGTTGTGCGCGTGCCCATGCCAGGCAGGTGTAAACCTCTGCGCAGAGGGGTGCACGTGGGAAGAGTGCGAGGACATGCCTCCTGCGTGCCCTACTCACGGGCTGTCTGGCTGTGCCAGGAGGAGAGGGAAGCCCAGATAGGGAAGTGAGAAGTCTCCAGGAAGAAAGATGCATTGCCTTATTTCCAGCAGCAAATACGGCACTGGGACACTTTGGTTGAAAATGAATCATCTGTCGCCTATGACTGCCATGGATTTGGGATCAAGCTCTGCACTGGCTGCAGAGTAAACTGTGAAATGTAACTGTAACCTCCTTAATTCCTGCATAAAAAGACTAAAAGCGGCACTCTGGTCCCAACTCAATGTCCATTTAGCAGCAGAGGCACTGAATCCCGCCAGTCTCAAGTAGCAGCAGCAGCAAAGGTGGCTTTGCCACACAGACGCTTTGTGACAGAATAAATGACTTCCAAGTGTACGCAGATGTTTTACTTACCTGGAGAGATGTGCACAGATGCCATAGTGGGATAAGCAGTGCCCAGGTGGGAGAAGGGCTGCTTGCTGTCTTGGTGAGAGGCAGCGGGCACGGGGTGACAATACTGACCTGTCTTCTCTTCCTCCGACCAGCCTCCTTCAGCATGAAGGAGCCAACTGAGCCCAGGCTCTCTAGTCTTTGATCTTGCACATTTACTGACGTCAGGAAAGGCAATGCCAGCCCTCGGTGAGTAGCCCTGTGCTGTGGAGGTGTGCCCCGGGCTGTTGGGATGCGTGGGGAGCCATGGGTGTCCCCCCCCGTGGGATGTGCCACAGCAGCCAGGGTGTCCTCGAGCATCAGCCAGCTACATGTGGGAGGAGATGCCTCGTCTGTCATCCCTTCCCCACCACGTGTTCTCTTCCTCAGCACAATTTTTGGCTGATTCAGCTGGATCGGGCCAGGCTAAGCAGCTGCAGACATTACTTGGAAATGGCTTTGGCTACAAAACCTTTGCTGGCAGAGCATCTGTCCTGCCGGAGGACCGAGCCGCCGCGCTCCCGGAGATTGACCTGAGATCAGCTGACATGTTTTTTCTCTGCATTAAAAGGATGACTGTAACGTGGATGTGGTGTAAAACCAAAGCAGTGCTGTGAAAATCGAGTGAGAAATTATCTGTCTTCTGTCACTCAGGCATTCATTTGCATTGTGTTTGGTGTCAGAAAGAAAAACTGACGTCTCTGCCGGGGCCGTGTCTTTGTATTTCAGAGCGTGCACAAGCTCCCTGTGATGACAGAAAGAACCAGAGGGGGAAAGCAGACCCTGCTGACATGCTAAAGCCCCTGTCCAGGGGTGGATGAAGCCTGGAGGCCAGCTGAAAACCTGGTCTTGCAGGCAGAAGAGATAAGACGCTGAGGTTTGGAGTGGCTCAGCCGGGAGTGCTCATCCACACAGGGGGTTTACATAAGGAGGAGAGACTTTTCCATCTGTCAAAGGTGCTGCCTCCTTGGCTGAAAGGGCCGGATCTGACCATCACCTGGCATAGCTGGAGCTGCTGGCCCAGTCCCAGCTGAGCCATCACCGGCCCCTGGCATGGTCTGACAGGGTCGCCAAGTATGGGGACACCAGTGGGATGCCCGAGAAGATGCTGGTGTGGGAGGATGCTCCGTCAGCCATACAGATGCTTTCCTGTCCCAGCTCACGCCTGCATTTGCAGATAATTGAAGACTGCCTCCACGTCAGCAGCAACGTTCCTTTGTCAAGCTACTAAAACCCTTAATTTCCAGACTTCACCATTTCCACACTGTAGCTATGTTATTATAGCTCGTAACATTATACCTACTTCTGCTACTAGCTAAATTACTTGTGTAATTCCTGGAAGTAACTACACATTACATTATCGTTATGAAGGCTGATATTATAAAAAAGGCTGAAGTCAGGATGAAGCATGGAGTGGAATCTTTTCATCAGAACCAAGCGCAACATTTCTATTACATAGCTTGGAGAATTTCGTCCCGCAAGATACTTCTTGACACTTTTTACACTAATTTGGGATGAAACCATACTGTAAAGGTTGGTATTTTCTGCGAGACAGAAGTTTTCCTTTTACCCCCACCTGCACTACCAGCCAGCCGGCGCGGAGCAGGGAAGGTGGAATGGTGCCTGCCCTTGAATGCTGTTGGGCTGCACACTTGCAGATCTGGAGAGTCTGGGTGCCAGGGCAGGGAGCGAGTGACGTCCCGTGGGGATGGAGGGCATTCCATGCCCCTCGTCCACTCCGTGCCCTTCCCCTTTCCTGGGCACGGGGTGAAATGGGGCTTGGTATCGCGGATGGTGCAGCTTCTCGCTGCTGGATCCACCCGGTGTCCCAAGAGGTAGAGAGGGCAGACGACTCTGCGGCAGAGAGCCGGGAGAGGAAAGGGGCAAATTCCTCATCGCCATTAATTGCAATGCCGTCTTCTATGCAGATGAGTTGGGCAGTTGTCTTCCTGGTACAGGGAGATAAATCTCTCCTAATGCAGTTCCAATATGGTTGCTCTGTGGCACCACCTACCTTTGTTGTATTAAAGTTAAATACCTTTGTGTACAAAAGTTTAAAGTGCATAGCTAAAACCTATGTGCTTGCAATAATTGCAGATGTAAATCTTTTTGTCATCCTGCGAAGACTAGGTGAGGTATTTCATAAATATGTCAGGAGCGGCATTAAAATTTTATGGCAGGCAGCACGGGTCGAGAATAGTACAGTGACTTCACAGCAAGGTACGTCCACCTTAACCCACAACTCATTAGTCATTGATGGGATTTCTGTGCCGTGTAGCTTCTTGGAAATGAGGTAGTGTTACAAAAATCTGCATGTTACTGTTTTCTTAAAATATGACAACCTAATCAGAACCATTAAAAATAAAATTGTACATCTTTGAGCAGGTGCTAGTTAATATAAAGATAAAGTAAGGGGGAAATACTGTCCGATCTGTATGATCATAAAATTATATACAACCTTCATTAGAAGTTAATTGGCAGTCTTGATGGGACTGGGAACTTTGGAGAGGCATTGTCTGAATGTGACCAAGTGCCTTTCAGCCACAACTGCTATAAACTTCCGCTTGGCTAATGTACAGGAAAAATTAGCCAGTGTACGGGCTAATTTCATTTTAAAATCACTCATGTGAAAGGTTGGGTGATGGTTGCACCTAAACCATTTGCTGAAGGGTTAATCAATGACTACAGGACATTACAGACATGAGTGGGATGTGCTGTTGGTGAGTGTAAGTGTACTGGTGGAAGGGGTCGTAGATGTAATAACTGAACTATTCTTATGATGGATTCTTAACAGTGGATTTGCCAGTGGATTTACAAGCCTGTTTTCCCCTAGATGTGTAAAGAGCATGCACATACCTGTGCGTGCACGTTGGCAGATCCCTGTGTCGGCGTGTGTCCGTATGCGTGGGCTGTATTTCTGCACGTGCACTCTCGGTGCTCCCAGGGGGGAACCGCTGCCGATGGCGCGGTCTCCAGCATCCCAGGAAAGCACAGCCTGAGCCTGCTGGTGGTGGCAGGCTCCCCAGTACCCTTGCTGGCGGATCCGTGTGCGACACCCCACCTGCCGATGGAGCGGACCCCGTGCCCCTGCTCAAAGCTGGATTTTGCCCCCAGCATCCCTTCAGCCATCCAGGCAGGTTCCTGGGATGGTGTCTGTACGAGTGTGAACATAACGGGTATAGGAAGCATTCTGGCGTTCCAGCCAGCAGGTTGTTCCTCCCACTTTTAGGAAAGAAATGAACTTTAGCGAGCAAGAGGTGTTTCACTGTTTGTTCAGGTTTGTTCAAGGAAGTTGTTGCAGGTGCTCAGCCATGGAAGCAGAGTGCTGCTTAAACTGCTGGCCAGGGTAATTAACAGTCACCATCACATTTCCTGCGTGTTCTTTCAGCGAGCGGTACAGAGGCTGTCTAATTAATTTTATGGCATTAACAGCACTACCTGGGATCCTGTGAGTGCCTGTGTACTCGTGGACTGTTGCGGTAAAGCGCAGCTCCAGGGACTTTGCCTTGGCTAGAGCTGGACAAAATTTTTGACATAGTTTTATCATATTGTGTTTAAACAACACAGTTAGAGGGCTTAGTGCTCTAAGAACTTGCTGTTTGTCAGGGTTTTTTTCTCATTTAAAATCAAGAAGTGAAGACTGTGTTCTGTGTAAGGAAGGTTTTGCTTGAAAATCATTTGTGAGGGCTGTTCTTTTGCTGAAATCTATCACTTTCATTTCCATCCTCCCCCCCCAAAAAAGGGGGGGGGGAATACTAATTGTACAGAAAGCATTTCCCCTTTTCCATTTATTAATGCTTTATTCACTTCTTTCCTGTGGGAACAGATCAATTGCTGGATACAGTGTCAGGTAAGCGAGGGTCCACAGACCGGGAGCAGCTCCCATTTTGATCCAGAGGATCTCAGGTGTTTTGAAAAGCAGCGTCCTTTCTTTCAAAACTGCTCATGGAGGAGGTCTCCCAAACCAGCATTTTTTCAGTCCTCTTGGGAAACATTTCTTTTTCATTAAAGCTCCTTCCAACCATACACCACACCAGCTCCCCCATACATGGAGAAGAGCTTGTAAGGGAGTGAGTGAGTTTTGTGACCCACAGAGGCTGCAGCTTTCCAGGCAGGGCTGCAGACCTCTCTCTCTTGCCCTCAGCCACCACGACAGCTTGGCGATCAGAGGCGAATCTGCTTTACCCAGGGCGAAATACACCGTTTTTCTCCACAGAGCGGCCAGACCATTTCTCTTCTTTCCTAAGGCCTCTCACACTTGCTCGTCACTCTGAGTTCATGTGGGATGCTGCCCAGGGCTGCTAGATCATGAAGCGACTTCTCCTGCTGTCCTTTGGTTTGTATCTGCCTCCAGGTGATGCCTGACCCTACTGCACGCGTGGCTTTTGTGCAATGGAGTTGGAGGCAGCGTTCGGGCGGCTGCTGTCTGCCAGCGTTAGCTGGCGATACGCAGCCTGCTTGGGTGTGTTTGCGTGGCTCCGTGCGGTGTTTAGCCCTGCTCCCCACGCAGCCAAGCATATCTTAGCTAGCAGGGTAATGATTGTTATTGGAATTCACTGAAGAAATTTATGATCCATGTGATTACTTCCACAAAAGAAAATGACTGAAAACAAATAAAAGTCATGAGAATGTTAATTTTAAGAAGTTACAGTCAGGTCCTCCGCCACAAGGGGAAGGTAGAGGCACCTCTCGCCCCTGCGGGGAGGTCGGGCTGGAAGGGAAGAGGGGTTCATCCACAGGAGCCCAGCTTAGGTACAAGTACAGCAGGATGTTTTTAAACTTACCCAGGACCCCAGCGAGGAAAGGGCAAGGTGTTGCTGGTCCTGGCCGGGCTAATATTTGTTCCACAACGTTCCATTCTTGTCCCTTACACAGCTGCATTCATTCAACAACATTCCTCCTGGTTTGTTTCAGTTTTCCGCCAGATGGAAGGGCTAAGTAAGACACTGTCCTAAACCCGGAGCTTGGACAGCAAAAAGACCCGGCTAATGGGGACTGGTGGAGGAAATGAGCGTCTGGGACGAGGCTGGCAGGAGGGGTGGCACAGCTGCAGGGTTGCGGCCACTTTCCCAATTGGGAAAAGTGACCCACTTGCTGGGAGCTGTGGCATGGTGGTGGCAGGGAGGAAGGCATGTTGCGTCCGCCGCAGGTCGTGTCATCTGCACGTTGTATTACCTGCAGCCATCGTACGGATTCAAGCGTTCACTCCTGCGGTCCGGATGGCTTCTCGCCATCCCAAATGTGTGTTCAAAAACCTGATGCCTGAGAAAATGCAGTGAAAAGTATCCAAACCTGTGTCTGCCTTCACAGAGCTGGCTTTGGCTGAGCTGTACTGGCTGAGCTTCTGATTCATGGGGTCTTCTGTGATTCTAGGGACCACAGCAATGTGTTGAACGTGGAAGTAACATATAAAATTTCTTTGCTGAGTATTTGTTCAAATTTTGCGTTTCAGACCAAAGGTACCAGCAGCTGGGTAACAAGCATGTTCCGTGTTTGACTAGGTTGCTGGCTTCTGCTGGTGTGAAGTAGGTGCCACACGGTCCTCAAAAGGCAAGGCTAAGGGACACATTCATTATTGCTGTGCTACCTAATGGGACCGCAGCCAGGTGCTCTGTGCAGTGAACTGCAGTAGTGCAGTGATGGTGGTCAGGCTTTCCCCGTTCTGGGAGATTTCCACAGCTTGGCTGGACATGGCTTATGCCAAAGCTGGCCCTGCTTTGAGCATCTGCCCCATCCCTCTGCCTTTCAGCGGGGGAGGAAGGTGTTCAGCACCCTCCTGCCCCAGGTCCAGCACTGGTGCACAGAGGTACCTGCCTCCTCTGCACGAGCAGGTCTCTAAGGCCACGGCAGTTTGCAAGACACCATGAAATCTCTTTCTTCATCTCTTGGTTCTTGAGATTTTCAAGCTCGCGCTTTTCAGTTTCTCTGCACATTGGAAAGGAAACTTGCAGGAGGCTTACCTGAAAACCAAACAGACTGGTAAACATGAGTTGATAATCCCCAGAGAAAACCGTGCTGCAGAACGGACGACGCTGTTTTGCCTGCAGCAGAGGGTCGTTCCACCACCCCCAGACTCTGTTTGCAGCCAGCCCTGGGGCTCACCCCATGGGCAAGGGGACTGTGCTCCTTTTCCCACCGTCTCAGGGTGGAGTGCATCTCCCAGGGCTTGCTGCTGCCTTGTAGCAGCAGTGTTACTGGGAATCACTCTTGCCTCCTCCCCTGCACCTCTGCCTCTGGGGGCGACGGAAGGGTCTGACCCCTCTTGGGCTACAGCGGCATAAAGCATCGTGGTCGTGTGGAGTCAGGTCTGCAGCGAGAGGTGGGCTAACGCTGGCCTAAGTCCTTGGTTTGGTGTCTTTGATTTCTCAGCGATGCGAGAATCATTAAGGAGGGGGCTTACCATTTCACGTGAAGGAGGGATGGGTCCGACTGCCACCCCTTCCTCATGGTGCAGGCAGGCTCCATGCATGTATGTGCAACACGCTGCATGCATGTGCGTCCCTGGGTAGCTGATTTGTTGTGTTTTTGAATGGGGCGAGGGCTGGCCACTAACCAGTGCTGTCAAGAAGTGTAGCTGATGGACCTTGGAATATCTGGTGGAAATCACGGGGCATTCATGCAGTGTTCATTCATCTAGCTTAGTTTCACTTATGGCTGGACCATTTGTCTCCCCAAGTGCTGTGATGGTAGCAGCAGGGCTTGAGACTTTCTACCCCACTTCTCTTGTATTCTTTTCTCTCATTTTCCTTCCTGCCCCCTTCTCTCTCTCTCTCTCTCTCTCCCTCTCCCTCCCCCTCTCTCCCCCCC